>JAPPVO010000036.1:54554863-55023446 GCA_030407325.1 Camellia japonica
CCTCTGCATCAACACACAACCCAGACCCTCTCGTGAGGCATCACAATAGACTGCATAACCCAACCCTCTCTCCGGAATAATCAAGACTGGAGCGGTGGTCAGTCTAACCTTCAACTCCTGAAACGACTTTTCACAAGTCTCACTCCATACAAATTTGACTCCCTTCCGATCAATTTAGTCAACGGTGAAGCTAACCTGGAGAATCTTTCACAAACCGACGGTAATACCCAGCTAATCCCAGAAAACTGCGGATCTCAAACACACTCTTAGGCGTGCCCAATCTTGCACTGCCATCAGTCTTGGATGTATCAACAGACACCCCTTCCCCTAGAAACTACATGGCCTAAGAACTTCACCTCTTCTAGCCAGAACTCACACTTCCCGAACTTAGCATAAAGCTTATAGGCTCTAAGTAACTCTAGCACCACTCTCAAGTGTGCCTCGTGCTCCTCTCTGAAGGTGAATAAATCAAAATGTCGTCCACGAAACGACCACAAAACAATCTAAGAATTCGGAAGATCCGTTTCATCAAATCCATAAACACTGCCGTGCATTGGTGAGCCCAAATGGCATCACCAGAAACTCATAGTGCCATACCGCGTACGGAATGCCGTCTTCGGAATATCCTCCTCTCTGACCTCAACTGGTGGTAACCCGATCTCAAATCTATCTTAGAGAAACAACGGGAACCCTTCAACTGTTCAAACAAATCATCAATGCGGGGCATAGGATACTTATTCTTAACTGTAGCCCGATTCAACTTCCGGTAATCGATACACAATCTCAAAGCACCACCTTTCTTCTTAGCAAAGAGGGCCGGTGGCTCCCCACAGCGAAACACTAGGACGGATATAGCCCTTATCTAACAACTCCTGGATTGAACCCTTCAACTCAAACTAACTCGGGCTGGGGCAAAACGGTAAGGTGCCATAGAAATCGGCGCCGTGCCGGCACTAAATCAATAGAGAACTCAATATCTCTCGCTGAGGTGGCAAAACTAACAAGATCCTCGGGAAAACGTCCGATATACTCACAAACCACCCTCGGCAACACAATCTGGGTCTCATCACCCTCACTAATCGAAAGACTAGCAAGTAGACCACTAAGCTCACTCCGCCCTCGCGGATCATAACCCGGTGGCAAAACACTACCAACCCGATCCCCCAGAAAACAAAAACACTCCCCGTTCACGGTACAACAAGTGACCCTCTGACGGTAGCAATCAATAACTGCCCGGTATGACGACAACCAGTCCATACCCAAAATAACATCAAAGCCCTTCATGGGCATAACTACAAAAGAGAAAGGGATTCTATGATCATCGACCTCTATATCACAACCCCTAACACCTTGTTTCAAAATCAATTCACCCCCAAGAGGTGACACTACACAAATAGGAGACGCTAACTGTGCTAACTCCAACTCCAAAACAGATGCAAATGCAGCAGACACAAGGAATGAGATGCACCCGTATCGATCAAACACTAGCAACTGAATTGCAAAACAAGAAGGTACCTCTTACAACAGATGGAGCCGGTACAGGATCCTGCGCGGTAACAGCATACACGCGCCCAGACGCCTCTGATCAACCTGCTCACCCCTCGGAGCATAAGACTGCTGCACAGACTGGGACGATGAAGCCCCCTGATTGGCCCTCGAGGCCTGAACTGACTGAGCAGGCAGCTGACTCTGAGTCTGCCTCGAACCAGATGCACCAGATGTGCCACCCAACTGTGGGCAAAACCTCTTCATGTGCCCCGGCTGACCGCACTGAAAACAGAGAGCGGCTGCCTCTACCCTGACTCTGGCTCTGAGATCGAGCCGAAGAAGATGCTGCTCTCTGAACTCCCTCCCCTCTGAGGACAAACTGGAGACTTGTGACCCAGCTGGCCACACTTGAAACAGTATGTCTCCCTGACTGCCTTTCCCAGAACTAGCACTCGGCACTGGAAAAGTGGATCTAGAAAAACTACTCTGAGGCTGCTGAGGAGTGAAACCTCTCTGCCTCCTGCCATCACTCTGGCCATCCTGACTCCTCTTGGAGCCTTTCTGCCTTTCCCCCTCTTCCTGCATCATAGTCTCGGTATGGGCTGCTGCATCAACCAATCGCCCAAAATCCCTAATCATAGATCCGACAACTCTCAGCATAAGGCCACGCCTCAACTTCTTCTCAAACTCAATGCAACGGCGTTCCTCAGTCGCCACCAACTCAGGTGCAAACCTGGACAAACTAGTGAATGCAGCCTCAAACTCGGCCACTGATAAACTGTTCTGCTCAAGATGGCGGAACTGATTTCTCAACTTCTCCTGAACAGCTGGAGACAGGTACTTCTCCTGAAAAGCATCAACAAAAGCCTTCCAAGTACCTCTAATAAGACCTTTGGTGAACTTCCACCACTGACCCGCATCCCCTTTCAGCTGGAAAGATGCCAAGGTCACCTTCAATACCTCGTCTTCGATGCCTAGCATCTCAAACGTTTTCGTTGTCTGTTCGAGCCATTCATCTGCCTTAAGCGGCTCGCTAGGATCACCTAAAAATTTGTCCGGGTGAGACTGGAAGAATTCCCTCTTCAGAAAAGAAGGCCCTGTATCTGCAGCAACAACAACCTGGGCTGGATTCGCAGCCCTCAGAATGTCAACTGACGCCTGAAATGCCCCTACTATCCCTTGGGCCAAAGCGCCCATAAACTGCTGTCCTACTGGCTCGGCCACATTGGCCTGGCCAACACCCTCCTGAACTGCCGGAATTTCCTCCGGTATAGGCACTTCCTGCCTGGCCTGCCTACCACGCCTACCACGACCTCGTCCTCGTCCTGACATCCTATTAAAGGAAACAAAGACGTTAGCACATTAATAAATGTGCCGAAGCTAAACACCCACGTCCTAATGTATTGGACAACAATAAATCACACCACGTAAGCACATAATCACATAAGCACCTACGAATTTCATTCCTGGATAATGATAATCCCGAGGCGCCACTAAAGTTCCGGTTGGAAACAACATTGATCAAGTGCCTTTCCAACAAGACTTTCAGAGACTCAAGGATCCAATCAACATCCTAGGAACTACATTCCATACCCACATAATCACATAAACATGTTATCATATAAGCATGTAATCATTACACTAAGTCTCTATCAAACGAGACGAACCCAATGTGATACTAATCACTTCCCACGTACCCAAAGTATTCAAACCCGGTACGCTCTGATACCAAGTTGTAACGCCCTCAAAATTAAACCCATTAAATATAAAACAAGGCATGCATTATTAAAAGAAAAACATTATATTATTTAAATCATCAGAGTATTACGAAATAAAACATCAAAATAAATGCCCTACGGGCTTACATCTTGCCAAGCCAACACTTGGACACAATTTCATGAGTTCTAACTCAAAACAAATAAAACAAGTCTTCAAGTCCAAATCCTCACAAGCTAAGTCTTTGGAGGTAGTGAACCACCTGAACCTGAAAATGAAGTTCCCATATAGGGTGAGCCACAGCCCAGTAGAGAAATACTAAACCAAGCATAAGAATTAACTAAAGCAGTAGCACCCGATACATGGTTAACACAAGATAATCAATTCACAATTCATCGACACAAACGCCTACGTTGTCTATGACACATGGTCTATGACACCTTTTACTTTCCATTTATACAGTCATGGCTCAGAACCTGGCCAAACAACTCAACAAGGATAACAAATCAGGTTAAACCTTTCTCATAACATAATAAACACACATACTGGTGTTATACCAATCTCAATCAAATTCACTTCCTTACTTCCCAACTGATACACATGGTGGTGATGTATCATATCAACAACAAATAGAAATATTTCTATTATAATTAAGCACACACATAAGTGATGCTACTGGAGTCCATCCCCTATCTCCTCCCAACAAGTCCGGTTTAGAGGTCCATCCCCTATCTTCTCCTAAACCGTGGAGTTCATCCCCTATCTCCTCCAAAACCAAATGCATATGCAACATAATCAATACTTGCCATATACAACACATAATTAATACACGAATGATCTGTATTAACTCAACAGTCAAACAATCGACTCAATTTTAGTTATACCTAAGCCGCATGCAAGGTCTACAACAATCAATGGCTATCCTCCACCGATAGCCCAAAACAGTTATTTCTAAGCAAGGAATAACTATAACAATAAATGTAAATTTCAATATTCTCAAAGGTAGTATTTAAACTACCAAATACATCAATAAACCACTAAATTCCCCAATCTCATGAATTTAACTCAATATCACAATCTTCCTTTAAATTAATTATATAAATTAATCTATGACAAAACCCTAAGGTTTCTCCCAAAATTACCAAACTACCCCCATATACCAAAATACCACCACTTAGGATTAAAGCGTATAAATGGAGTAGGAAATCCCTACCTCGAAGAAATAACTCAAAAAGGAGAAGATGAAGATGATGCCCAAAACTTGAAAGTGCTCCAAACCAACAATTGCTCAGATTAAATGAAAGCCCTCACTCTCCTCTATCTTATTTGTAAAGCAACTAGGGTAAAAACACACCCTAACTAGATCAAACCTAGGAGAGAAGATGAGTTGGGAGAGAGAGAACTCGTAACCTAGGGTTTTATAAACTGAAAGGGGCTGAAAAACTGTTTTAAAACACGCTGCTGCGTATTTAAATCTGATAGGCTCGCTCGAGCGAAGACCTGGTCGCTCGAGCGACCAGACACAAGAAATCCTCGCTCGAGCGAATAAACGCTCGCTCGAGCGAATAACAAACACAGCTCGCTCGAGCGAAGAAAATCTCGCTCGAGCCAGAAAACACTGCTCTCAAGTCTATGTACTGGACGCGAAGCTCGCTCGAGCGAAGGAACCCTGGCTCGAGCGAAGAAACAAAAACAATGAGCTCGCTCGAGCAAAGAAGAGCTCGCTCGAGCGACCAACCCAAAAACTGGGCAGCAACTCTTGGTTTCAAACCCAACTAACCTGTAACATAATCTGCCCAACATATCCTATAACTCAAAATAAAGGAATTAAAGGACAACAACACCAACAATAATGTGACGGAATCTACGGAACATGAGTCCGGATACAACAATCAAATGGGAAAAGACCAGGGTCGCTATAACTTCCTTCTCATCTATATTATCTACGACAATCAACGAATATAAACAAATGGAAAGAACTATAAAATGATAGAATTCTATGAACAATATTCTAAAAGATAGGTTAATAAAATGAGCACTAGCATTTTTAGATTATAATGATGCTCACGATTTTTGTTGGCACCAGCATTTTGAGATTATTATTAAATAATAACTACAAAGTAATCTGATAGAGCAATTATCATGTTGTTCAGGTTAGCAAAAATATTTTATCAGTTTCTAGTTACAAACAAACATTGCAATTGAGTTGAGCGAGGAACCTGGAATTGAATTTTCATCCGTAACTATAAGATTCATTATTCAGCTTCAGTAACCCTTTGGTTTTTCACCTTCCTCTCAAAATATTTTTGAAGAGTGCACTGTTCCAATATCAAGAAAGGCCCCACTGAGACCAGAACAAGACATTAGGCATATGCTCAACAATCCAATAGTCTTTGCCTTGGTTGGGTTGGGGTTGCATTCTATCTAAGAATTCTTTCGGCATATCAATAAATGCAAGAGTTTTGAGTTTTTGGAGGTGGTGGATGCCAGAGGGTACCTCTTTTAGTTGTGGGATAGGCCCAATCCTTAGCTCTTTCAAGAAGAGGCAATGCTCCTTCCTCTATTATCACCAAATTCAATCCCTCCAATTTTAGGAGATCTAGTTGCTTAAGTTTTTGAAAACTTCCAACCTCAAAATACAATTGCTCCCCATCACATGCATTCCAAAGATGAAGATGTTCTAAACTAGGCAAGGCTTGAAGGGCTTTTAGTGGATCATTGGACAAACCTAAATGCAATAGAGATAATTTGACTAGATTTTGAAGTTTTAGGATCCAGTCAGGCAACTTCTCTAAACGTCCACCCAAGTTGAGACGTTGAAGATATTGAGGTGGATATGATATATACTGTAAATCCAGAATCTCATCATCACTTAGTGTTGCTACCTTCAAATATTTAAGGTAATTCATCTTCTCAATGGTGGCACATAGAGCCCTCCTATGTTCCTTTCTCAATTTCGTTATGCCCAACTTCCTTAACTGCATCAAATTCCCAAGCTCTTCAATTAGGCTGAGCCCATCATGATTTGTTTCCACATGCCACAACTTTTGCAGCTCCTGTAAATGCCCAATCCCTCCCTGTATCCTCACTCAATATCCACTATCTTCGCACATCCATAATTATGATAATAGGCAAGAAGATGTCGCAACTTATGAAGCTTATTGATATCAATTGTTAGCTCACTCACGGGGGAATATTTCAAATCTAAAGTCAATAAATTGTGCAAATTACCTATGGACTTTGGAATTATCTGCACTTCTGTTCACCTTACACTTAGGTACCACAAAAAATATAGATTTCCTACTTCTTCATGAAATTGATCCAAAGGAGCACCCTTAAGATCTAGTACATTCAAAAGCTTGAAATTTGCAGCTAGTGTACGCAATAAGGGCTTCTTTGGCAACTTGCCCACTTCAAAAAGAAAAAAGGAATGAACTGGTTATTTACCACTACTTTCCATAACCTTTTCCACACTGTAATAGTGCATATGCATAGACAGCCGGCAAGTTCTGCCATTGAAACTTGAATTCTCTTCTATCAAAAGTTGACAGAAACTAAACTCCTTAGACATGGAGAGAATAAGCTCATGCAGTAGAAGATTTACCCGACAATATTTAAGTGCATTATGTACCTGGTACTCTGTAAATACTCTTCCATAAAGTTTTGACTCTGACACTTGAACTAAGTGTCTTTGGGTCAGCTTATTCAAATATGCTTTTGCAACTTCTTCTAATGTTGTGCCTTGTTTCTCTTCAACTAAACGCTCAGCTATCCACAACCAAATCAGTCTTCCATGTGTGATAGAGTACTTTTCCAGTATCATGCCAAAGTAAAATGAACATGATTTGAGGTGGTGAGGCAAATCTTGATAACTCAACAACAAAATTCATTTTAGGATTGTAAGAAAAGGATTCCTTTCTAACTCAGTGCCCATGGTATCATAAAATTTTTGCCGTTCAGATATAACCTTCTTTTTGGTGGACAAGAGACCACCTATTACCACGATTGCAAGTGGCAATCTTTCACATTTTCTAACAATTTTAAGTGATTCTTTCTCCAACTCAGGGGGACAAACCCCAAAGTCTCGTCGGAAGGCTTTCTTGCAAAAGAGTTCCTAAGCCTTCTCTTTAGATAGGGATTGAAGCTTGTGGACATGATCTATTGAAGTTTCTTTGCAAAAAGCAGCGACCTGTTCATTGCATGTAGTGATAATTACCCTATTGCATTTGCTATTTTTGGGTAAAGCATGTCTTATGTATTCCCAAAAGCCAGTTTTCCATACATCATCAAACACAATGAAGTAGCTCTTTTTGTATAAATATCCTCTTAGCTGGCCAATGAGTGAATCAATTCCCTCATCAGGTAGAGAAAGAGCATCATTTCCTGATAGCTGCCCTATCATTGTTTTGAGGCGCTCCTCTAGTTTGTATGATTGAGAGACACAGATCCACACACTGCAATCGAAGTGTGTAGCTAGTTCTTGGTTGTTGTAAACATTTTTCACAAGAGTAGTCTTGCCAATTTCATGCATACCAACCACCGAGATCACTGCTTGTGATTGATCTTCTTGTGCCAGCAATCTGCCTATCAGTTTCGTTCAAAAAAAAATAATTAAAAAATCTGCCTTATCAGTTCATATTTAGGAGATTCAATGCCAACGATTTCATCATCCTCTATGTAAAGGGAATCCACTAGAGGGGCATGCCACAACTTCCTGGTGATACTGCTTCTGTGATTGTTATGTTCTAGGAAAGTAGTCAATCTATTTGTGATCTCATCGATTCTAGCCTTGATGTCTTTGATCTGAGAAGCAATCTTATGTCGTTACTTTAGTACAGTGATCCATCGTGTGACTTTATGAAAGAAACTGATGAAAAAACCAAATCGTTGAGGATGTTTGCCAAGACAAGTATGTGTTCATCGATAACATCTTTTATCTGATAAGCAACTTCTCTTACTTGTTTCACCCATATTTTCACACCCTCATCTCCTGCTTCTGCTCTTGAATCTGCAGCTTTTAAGAAAAACTGTATGCGCTACAATTCATCTCTGAAACAGAAAATTTCCTTCTAGACACCGCTCAACAACACTACTTCATCAACTAACAATGGTGCCAAATATTGAATAACAGAGCCTAATGCACTTTCTGCCATTACTTCTCCATGCACTGCAATGAACACAAAAGCGTGGATACAAGCTCCATAAATTTGACATAACTATACCATATCTTTTTTCATAAAGTTTAAAACAAAGAAAATAATAATAATAATACAAATAGTGTGAATACAATGATAATAAGTGGTGGCCCATCCATTAGACAAATTAGACAACCAACTGCCTAAGGCATCATATTTGAGAAGGCTCCAAACTTTTAAAATCCTTAATGATATTTGTACTATTCTATAAAACAAAAATTGTTAAAAGCAAGATAAATTTCAAAAAAAAAATGATATTTCTCCTAGCCTAAAAATAAAGTTGATGAGCCTTATATACTCAAACCATAATTTATTTAATTATTTTCTTTCTTCCCTTTCTATATCTGCACTAGATTCACTGTTTTACCCAGTTTGACCATTGTGTGAATGTTGATTCCTTCAGCGGAGTTGATTATGAGAATAGTAGTGTTCGTTTTCCTTTTCCTTTTAGGATTAGGAATTAGTGTTAGTGTTCTATATCTAATAGCATTCTCTATCAGTGGTGTATTTTGTTTAGGATTAGGATTTAGCACTCTATATATTTGTGTGATGTATTCTTTGTTCAAAGCAAACTAATATATAGTTTTGTTTAGAAAACTTACATGCTATCAGAGCTAGGTTCGAAACCCTAGCCCTCTCTGGTTCGACTGGTTTGTCACCATCGAAGTCGCAACTTTTCTCTCTCCAGACTCGTGAGGGTTCGAAACCCTAGCCCTCTCTGGTTCGTCTCGCGAAGGCCTCTCTCTTCCTCACGATCTCTGTCTGATTTGATTCGCAGCCATCTACTTCGGCACTCTGGTTAATTTGGTTCATCTGCCTCTGTGCTTCGCGATCTCTGTCTGAGATCTTCGCGAGCTCCGTCTGAAGATCGATCTCAGCTTTAGTGTTCGTTTTCCTTTGTGCTTCGCGATCTCTGTCTGAGATCTTCGCGAGCTCCGTCTGAAGATCGATCTCAGCTTCAGTCTCTCTCTCTCTCTCTCTGCTTCGCGATCTCTGTGCTTCAACTTGGCTATTTCTATTTAAGACCCTATTTCAGGAATATTGCACTCAAGCCCCATACTTGTCTGTTTATTACAAACTTTGTTTTATTACAATGTCGGATACTAAAATCCAAGCCATCAAATGTAAACTCACTGGTGGCAATTGTTCCTATTGGGCCAGTGTCATGAAGAATTTTCTTCTTGGTCAAAAAAATGGGGCTATGTTTCTGGTTCTGCTCCTCGTCCATCGGACCCGAAGGTAGAAGGGTATCTATCTTCTTGTGACACTTGGGATTATGATAATGCCCAAGTTCTAACCTGGTTTCATAATTCTGTGGATGACCGTATTGGAACGATGTTTTCCAAGTACAGTACTGCCAAGGAAGTGTGCGATTATTTACTCGGTGTTTATTAGCAGTCTAACTTTGCCAAGCGGTATGAGTTGGAAACAACTATTCAGAGTGCTCGTCAGTGGGATCAAACTATTCAGGACTTTTATATTGAGATGACAGGTCTCTGGGATCAGTTGGCTCTTATGGAACCACCTAGTCTCAAGATACTAGACACTTATATTGAGTTTCGGGAACAAGGTCGTTTAGTCCCCCTCTTAACAGCTCTCTTCCCTCAATATGAGGCTATTCGAGGTGGCATCCTTCACCGATCTCCTCTTCCCTCTGTGGATGCTATTGTTCGTGAACTTCTCTCTAAGGAAACCTGTCTTAAGACGGCCAGTCAGACTTTGCCTCCTTCTGCGTTCTTGGCTCCTACCAAGCCGCCCTTGTTATCAACCCCTCCTCCTCATCAGCTTTAGGCCACTGCGAAACCCAAGAGAGGACCATTAGGGCTAGATGAGTGTGCTTTCTGCCATCAGAGGGGTCATTGGAAGAACAATTGTCCCAAAAAGGGACGTCAGCCTGTTCCGTCTTCTCAGACACAGTTCCGCGGTCCTACTTCGGGTACTTTCCGACCTCTTACTGCTTACACTGCATCTACTCCGGCTCCCGATCCTGACTTGGCTTCCCTGAGTGCTCAGGTTGCACAACTTTAGCATATCCTGTCCACCTCTCAGTCATCCCCATCTGCCCCCGCTCTTACCTCTCTTCATTCAGGTTTGCTTGGGTCCTCTTCAAGTATCCCTTCTTCTGTCTGGATTTTTGATTCTGGTGCCTCTCATCATATGACTCCTCACATTTCCTTACTTCAAAATTGTAATCCCCCACCCATTCCTATTACTATTAATACTGCTAATGGATTTGGTATGTCTGTTCTATCTGTTGGGTCTGTCTTACCCTCTGCCATGTCTGCCGTTACTATTCCTTCCATTTTTTATGTTCCTCAGTTATCTGCCAGTTTATTATCTATCAGTCTATCAGTCAACTTGATGCGTCTGGTTTTGATATTATCTTTTCCTCTTCTGTCTGTTGTGTGCAGGATCGGGTGTCCAAGAAGCAGATTGGGACCAGCCGTAGAATTGGAGACCTCTATGTGGTCGAAAGCTTGCATCTCCCCTTATCCACCTCTCCAGCTGCACTTTCCTCATTTCAGTTAGATTCTCAATCGAGTCAGTTTTCCTTATGGCATTCTCGCCTCAGTCATTTGTCTGTTGACCGCTTACGGTCTTTAGCTCAGTCAGGGTTGATGGGTAAAGTTTCTCCTAGTCAAATTGATGAATGTCGGGGGTGTAAACTTGTTAAAATGTCAGCCTTACCATTTAATAAAAGTACCTCTATTTCTGTTTCTCCTTTTTCTCTTGTACATACTGATGTCTGGGGGCCCTCTCCTGTTCTTACTAAAGGGGGTTCTGCAAATTATATGTCTTTTATTGATGACTGCACCCGTTACACTTGGGTTTATCTTATGACTCATAAATCTGACTTCTACTAGATATATCGTACCTTCCAGTCTATGGTCACTACACAATTTGGGTCTACTATTAAATTGTTTGCGGTCTGACTTGGGTGGGGAATACTTTAAAACTGAATTCTATGAATACTAGGCCAAATTGGGTACTATTCACCAACTTCTTGTACTGATACACCTGCTCAAAATGGTCGAGCTAAGCGTAAACACCGTCATCTCCTTGAGACAGCTAGGTCTCTCCTTCTCTCTGCCTCCGTTCCTCCGTTTTGGGGTGAGGCAGTTCTTACTGCTGTTTTTCTTCTCAACCGTATGCCTACCCCTCTTCTTTCTAGTCGGTCTCCTTATGAGGCTCTGTTTTCTCAAACTCCTAATTACTCCCTCCTTTGTGTGTTTGGGTCTGCTTGTTTTGTCCTTTTACCCCGTAAAGATCAGACTAAACTTAGTGCCCGATCTGTACTATGTGTCTTTTTGGGTTATAGTCTCACTCAGAAAGGTTATCGCTGTTATGACCCTGTTTCTCGTCGCCTTTATGTCTCCCTCCATATTGCCTTTCTCGAACGTCTATCTTACTTTCAACTTCCTCCTCTCACCGCCCCTGTTTCGAAAGAGGATTTGGTTCATATTGATTCATTTTCGTCTGAGGTTCCGTCTGATGAGTACATCTCCACAGTTACTCCTGAGCTTATTCCATCTTCTCCTCCTACTTCACCTCTGGCTGCTTTTCCTCCTTCGGCCTCTTCTCCTTCTCCATTGTTAGTTTATTCTCATCGCAAGGCTCCTCCTCCACCAGTTGTCTCTACCCCTACTGCTAATCCTCCTGCTTCTAACGACTCTGATCCTGCTGCACACCGATATCCTCCTCGAGCGCGTCATCCTCCAAACAAGTTGGGTTGGTCTAATACTTGTTTTTCTGCTTCCTATCGTACCTTTTTGTTTGCTATTCACTCTTTTGTAGAGCCTCAGTCTTACAAGGAAGCCTGTTAGGATCCTCATTGGGTTCAAGCTATGGAGGATGAGTTGTTTGCTCTACAGAAATCTAGTACATGGGAGTTGGTTCCTTTGCCTGCTGGTAGGAATCTGGTTGGTTGCAAATGGGTCTACAAAGTCAAGACTCATTCTGATGGTTCTCTTGAGCGCTACAAAGCTCGTCTGGTTGCCAAAGGTTTCTCCCAGGAA
This sequence comes from Camellia japonica, assembly GCA_030407325.1. Lineage (NCBI taxonomy): Eukaryota > Viridiplantae > Streptophyta > Magnoliopsida > Ericales > Theaceae > Camellia > Camellia japonica. The sequence goes on from JAPPVO010000036.1 coordinate 54,567,279, forward strand.
TATGGTATTGATTATGAGGTGACGTTTGCTCCTGTTGCCAAGATGACTACTGTCCGTACTTTGATCTCTGTTGCTGCTATTCGTTCTTGGCCTCTTTATCAGATGGATGTTAAGAATGCTTTTCTTAATGGCCATCTCACTGAGGAGGTTTACATGCGTCCTTCCCCTGGTCTTCACCATTCCATCGGCCAAGTTTGTCATCTTCGGCGTGCTCTATATGGTCTAAAGTAGTCTCCTCGTGCTTGGTATGATCGCTTTCAGACTGCTGTTACCAAGCTTGGATTTCATCCTTCTGCTTCCGACTCTGCTTTATTTCTGAGACATACCTCGACTGGTTTTGTTGCTCTCTTACTATATGTGGATGATATGATCATCACTAGCTCTGATTCTACTGCTATCTCTGAGGTCAAACAGCATCTTTTTCGCACCTTCGAAATGAAGGATTTGGGACCATTACGATATTTTCTTGGTATTGAAGTGGCTTCTTCTCCCAAGGGTTACTTTCTATCCCAAGCTAAGTATGCCAACGAGGTTATCCATCATGCCAGACTTACTGACACTAAGCTTTCTGATACCCCCATTGAGCTTAATGTGAAGCTTAACACTACTGATGGTGTTCCTTTCGCCGATCCTACATTATATTACGAACTTGTGGGTTGTTTAGTCTATCTGATAGTTACTCACCCTGATCTTGCATATGCTGTCCATGTGGTCAGTCAGTTTGTTTCTGCTCCTCGCTCTACACATTGGGCTGCTTTGCTTCGAATTCTTCGCTATCTTCGTAGTACTATCTTACAGGGCTTGCTATTCTCTTCTACTTCTTCGTTAGATTTGGTGGCCTATGCTGATGCTGATTGGGCTGGTGATGTTAATGATTGTAAATCTACTTCTGGTTTCTGTATGTTTCTTGGCAATTCCCTGATTTCTTGGAAAAACAAGAAACAAACTGTTGTTGCCTGTTCTACTACCGAAGCTAAATATCGTGCTATGGCTCATGCTACTGCTGAAATTGTCTGGCTTCGTGGTCTCTTATCTGACTTGGGTGTCCCTCAGTCTTCCCCAACCTCTCTCTATTGTGACAACCGCAGTGCTATTCAAATTGCTCATAACACTATCTTTCATGAACGGACAAAGCATATTGAGATTGATTGTCATTTCATCCGTCAGCATCTACAGTCTGGCATTATCTCGCTTCCTTTTGTTTCTTCAACTCTGCAACTTGCTGATTTCTTCACCAAGACTCACACCATTACTCGATTTCGATTTTTTCTTGACAAACTCTCAGTGTTTTCTGCTCAAACACCTTGAGTTTACGCGGGGGTGTGAGAATAGTAGTGTTCATTTTCCTTTTCCTTTTAGGATTAGGAATTAGTGTTAGTGTTCTATATCTAATAGCATTCTCTATCAGTGGTGTGTTTTGTTTAGGATTAGGATTTAGCATTCTATATATTTGTGTGATGTATTCTTTGTTCAAAGCAATCTAATATACAGTTTTGTTTAGAAAACTTACATTGATATCCCATTAGCATAAGCTATGAGACCAGTATATGCAATCATTGCCCCATTGTCAATATAGTACCTGTCATCAGTTGCAGACAACTTTCCACCCCTCTTGGAGCACATGATTCTCATAATCTCTTGCAAGCGCTCATTGCAGCCTACACCACCAACAATAAGACATCTTTCTTGTCACAGTGTGCCATTGCCCATTCAGTAATCTCCACAAGCATCAGAAACACAGTTTCCTAAAACAATTTATATTGTATGTGGAAATTGAGCCACAATTAGATCACGTAAATATTCAACACACACTTGCAATTTACAAAAAACAGCTATACCAAATTACCAACTAAATTTTTATCACCACAAATTTGCATTATTAAAAATTGGAAGCATTCCAAATGATTACCTGAAGAGAATATCATAAATCTGTAGGGGTGCATTCATTATTTTTTAGCTTTTCCTCAGCAGTGGCTTCAAGGTAACTCAATATTTCACTAAACAAAACATCCATTCCTTTCACAACAAGCTGATAAAGAAAGGAAAAAGATAAGTCAGACAGAAAGCATTTATTCATCACATCATTTCAAGAACATTCTGAAGGCTATCTTAGAAATTTTAAGAATATATCTAGAACGAAAGTTAAGTATAAAAGTAAACCAAGGTTCCAGAGAGAACCTTTATAAATGGGAGGTGATGAAATGTGTAACAAATCTCATAGATATAATCTAAACTTACCCGAAAAAAATATAAACTTACACATCAATCATGTATTATCAATCCAGAGCTATGTTAAAATATAGAAAAACAAAAACAAAGATATGAAGATATAATAAAAAATGTAGTTAAACATATTTCTTTAAAAATAATAAGAACTAATCAAATAAGATAAAGGTAAGACTAAATATATTGGTGAAAGTTAAATCCGGCAAAGTTAAAACCCACATGTAGAGCATCTATTAGCTTTGTTGAAAAAAGAACTTAAAATACAAGTACCTGACTTGAACCTTGCACTAAATTCACCAATATTTACTGCTCACTGATGACACTCAAAATAGTATATAATAATTAAATAATAAAACTCAACTCAACACAACAAAGTCAACATTGAAACCCTTTAAGGTAGATTTCATCTTTAGCCTTCAATCAACTCCATCTAAAGGCATATTCTCTCATAAATCCTTGGCAACTATTTCTTTATCATAGGCCCAACTGATGTTCATTTTGGCCTTCCACTTATTCTTTTAGCAGAAAACTGAGAGGAAGGATTGTGTATGGAGGATAGAAAAGAAAGGGAGGGAAAGGAAAAATCACCTCACCCTTTATCTATTTGGTTAAGCAAGAAGGAAAGAAAAAGAAGTAAAGACTACTAACTGCTTGTTTAATCATTTTCTCTTACAAATGAAGACAAGGGTGTTATATAGCTGACTACAATGGCCTAACAACCACCAAATTCCTACCTTCAACAAAGTTCATAAAATGTTACATAATAAAATATCTTCTTTAAAGATTAAGAAAATTATCAAAGAGTCTCAAAGCCTCATTTGTAGTTGTCTTTGTGTGTGTCTTTTGTCTCTTGAGAAGGCAGGGAGGAGAGGATACCAAAATCAAGCTATACAACATTGGAAGATCAGAACTGGCAAGCCATGTCCACAATTTATTCCAGTATAGTGCAGGCTAGACAAGTATGATCTCAAACACAATGCAAAACTGATTCACAGTAAGAAATAAAGTTTGCTCAAACAATCGACACAAAACAGATCAATAAAAAAAACATGCAAACTTCTATAGTACATGTAAAACGCCAAATAGCAGCTCAATTAATTTTTTTGTGTTCTGCAAGTTTTAAGACATTTCAACACAATAACCTATAAAAGATATGACTATTTATAGCGACCCCGGTCTTTTCCTTTTGATTGTTGTATCAGGACTTATGTTCCGTAGACTCCGTTGCTATCAGATTGTTGTTATCGTCCTTTAATTTCTTATTTTTGAGTTATAGGATGTGTTGGGCAGGTTTGTGACAGGTCGGTTGAGTTTAGATGCCTAAACTAGTTGCCCAGATTTTGACCTGTCCGCTCGAGCGGGGAGTTTGACGCTCGAGCGGGGACCCTTTTGTTGCTTGTCCGCTCGAGCGGGGTTTTTGGCGCTCGAGCGGGAATATCACCCATCCAGTATTTCCTGTGTAATGTTGGACGCTCGAGCGGGGGATTGGCCGCTCGAGCGGGAGGTTGTGAGTGACGCTCGAGCGGGGAGTTGGGACCTGTCTGCAGAAACTTCTGGGAGTGTGCATCCGCCGCTCGAGCTGGAGTTTGGCCGCTCGAGCGGGAGTCTGTGAGTGGCGCTCGAGCGGGGGTTTCCACGCTCGAGCGGGGCGACTGTTATATAAGTCCGAGATCCGACTTTCTGGATCAGTTTTCATCTCCCTTTTGATTCTAAAACCCTAGAACCGTCTTCTCTCTCTCCCTACACACTTTCTCTGTCAGGTTTGATCTACTTAGAGTGTATTTCTACCCTAGGTCCTTTGTAAAAAAGAGAGAGTGGGTCGAGGGCTTCCTTTTAATCTGAACAATCTTGAATTTGGAGTACTTTGGACTTCGGGTCATCATCTCCGTTTTCTCCATTCGGGTTATTTACTTCGAGGTAGGGATTTCCTACTCCATATTATAGGTTTTGTTCTGAGTTCTAGTATTTCGATATGTTGGACGTATTTTGGTAATTTTGGGAAAAACCCTAGTTGTTTTATTAAATTGAATTGTATGTTTAATTTAAGGAAACTTGGGGGAATTAGTTAAATTCATGAAATTGAGGAATTTATTGATTAAATGGGGTAGTTGATTAACTTAAATCACTCGCCTATCGTATTGTTGGTTTATTTATTTCCAGTCTAGAAATAACTATTTTGGGCTATCGGTGGAGGATAGTCGTGATTGTTGTAGACATTGCATGTGGATTAGGGATAACTGAAACTAATCACATTGGTTTAGTCATTAACTTTGACTGTTGAATTAATACAGACATTAAATGTATTGATTGTGTGTTGTATATGTTATGTGTTTACATACATTGCATTGTGTGGGAGGAGATAGGGGATATACTCCACGGTTTAGGGGAAGATAGGGGATGGACCTCTAAACCGGATTTTGTTTGGGAGGAGATAGGGGATGGACTCCATTAGCATCACTATTATGTGTGCTTATTAATATTGAAGTGTTTTGCATGTTATTGATACAACACTAAAATGTGTATCATATTGGAAGTATGGAAGTGTTTTGATATGAGCCTGTGTCTCATTTGTTTGTTGATATTGGAAGTATGTGAATATGATATATAGTTCACTGTTGTAGTTTGGCCAGGTTCTGAGCCATGTTGATAATAATGGAAAGTTGAATAGATAGTGGAAAGTGAATATGACATTTAGTGTTAACCATCTATTGAATGCTATGTCTTTATTCAATGCTTATATTTGGTTTAGTATTTTTCTACTGGGCTGTGGCTCACCCTTTATGGGAACATCATTTTCAGGTTCAGGTGATAAGCTACCTCCAAGGACTTAGTTTGGAAGGACTTGGATTTGAAGATTAGTTTAGTTATTTGTTTTATTTTTGATATTACATGTAATCACAAGCCGAGGGCTTAATTTGTAGTTGAGTTAGTACTCACCTTTTGTGTCCAAGTGTTGACTTGGAAAGATGTAAGCCCATAGGGCATTTACTTTCATTATTACATGTAATGTCTTTATTTAAGGTTACTCTGATGAATGGAATAATACTCTTGTTTTCTTATAATGATGCATGTTAATTTTATATATATTAAGGGTTTAATTTTGAGGGCGTTACAATATTAATATGCCTGACTCAAATCCAACATCTTCAAATTAGGTTGATAATTTCAATTGAAATTATATATTCCTGTTATTTGGGAAGACAACAGGAATACATGATTATTCTGAACTTGTCTCCAAGAGATGATTCCAAATCTAACTTCTTCAATTAGATTAAGAATTATTTATTTATTTATTTATTATCTAATTTGTGAACAAGCTAATTTTAAAAGGAAATTGATTTGTAAAACAAAATTTTTATGACTAAAGCCCATCTAGAGTTACGTGGCAATGGCATTTTTATAATTATGAGCCACAAGTGCTTCGGCTTGAAATGAAAAAAAAGAAAGAAAAAAGAAAAAAAGAAAAGTCCCATTCTAAACAAAAATAATTAACCAAAAACAGCAAATTAAATAGTAAAAGAGAATTTAGGGGTGAAATCAGTTCAGTCCAAGTGCTACTTCATTCCCACCTGATGGAAGGTTTCGGTTTTTCATTATTCCCACCTAATTGATTGATTTGGTCTGGTTGTTTTTTTCAATAGACAGTGAAAACTATTGCTACAATACAACCTCACCAAAAAACAAAACAAATATCAACAGTTGTATCAAAACAAAACATGAACAACATTTAGAAACAATCCTATCTATATAAAATAAAAAAAAACAATGACACGCTGAGTTTTGCTTAATATATGCTCATGTGGACAAGTCTGGGTAAATTTTAGGGAAAAATTTGGGCTTAGGGTTTCAAATAATTAAGGCTTTTCTAAATTTTTTTATATTGTCTGAAAATTGAATCTTTTATTATTCTTTTTTAGTGAATTTTTTAATATTTTAAGTAATTTTTTTACTTTTTAGATATGCCTACCTAAAAAATAAAATAAATAAAATATTTGCGATAAAATATTTAAAAAAATCAATAAATACATGAAAATATATTGAATATATATATATATTTATATTTTTAGTATTTTGTGAATTTTTTTAAGATTTTGTTTCACAATATTATATTTTTTAAGTATATTTATATTAGGTGCAACAAAAAAATTGTTTGAAATATTAAAAATATTTACTAAAAACAAAAAATATAAAAAAATAAAAGCACAATTTTTAGAAAATCAATCAACACCAAAACAAGGTGGTTTAGTGGTTTTTCAAGAAAGAAAAATGATGCGGACCCCCTTTTCCCCTACCCTCTTGACCCCCTCTCCCTCTGATTGGTCAGTTTTTTTTTTTTCCCTTCTCCTCCAATCACCATCCGCCACGTGTGTGGGGTAGTGGGGGTGGTGATTGGAGGGAGTCTCAATCACTCCTCTTCAAGAAATTAGAGTTTAAAAAATTATCGGTTTCTTTCCGGTAGCAAAAGAGAGGCATGAAAAAGAAATTAATTGACATTGACAAATTTGTAAAACTTTTTCTCTCTCTAAGAAAGTGACCGTTGGAGAGAAAGCTGGAGAGCATGGAAAAACAACAGAGGAACAAGATCATCTTGACCGGAGCAACAAGAAGGTCAAGGATGCTTCAAACCCAAAAATGGAACTACTGGAGAGTCAACTACAATCATATGAAAAGGAAGATGATCAAATGGAAGAAGGGGCAGAGGAACAACCTGGAAGAAAGGGAGAAACCACTAATAGTAATGGTAATATACCCAGCCAAGAGCATGAAAGGACCTTCAAACAGGCCCTATTGAGATCCAGATTTAATGAAAATGAGAGGGAAAGAAATTTTGATTGTGATGCACCAAATTTATCCTCGGATGAGGAAATGAATAATGATGATGATACAGGGGAATGAATGATAGTCTCAGGAAATGGGTCTAACCTAGTTATGAAAACACCCTCTGGCTTGTTCAAGAAGGTCAGAGAATCGTGGAAGAAGTGTCTAATTGTGAGGTTGTTGGGTAAAGATATTGGGTATAATTTATTCGTCACTCGGAGGAGAAAACTATGGGGACAACAAACAGATTTTGAAGCGTTAGACATCGGGAATGGGTTCTTCATAGTTAAATTCGAGTTGATGGAGGATTACTCCAAAGTTTTTACAGGAGTACCATGGGTGGTAATGGATCATTATGTAATTGTGCGTAAATGGCAACATGGTTTTAAATTGGATGAGGCCAAGGAAGACACAACTGCAATTTGGGTCAGATTTCCAAATTTGCCAATAGAATACTACGATGAAAAGGTGCTCCATCATATTGTGAAAGCTTTGGGCATACCCCTGAAGATAGACATAAACACGGCCATGGCTGCAAGAGGGAAGTATGCTAGGGTCTGTGTGGAAATGGATCTGCGAAAGCCACTGATCTCATATCTAACAATAGGTAAATATAAATATGTGGTTGAATATGAACATGTGCATCTACTTTGCTTCTCTTGTGGAAGAGTGGACCACCGGAAAGAAAAGTGCACTGAATATCCAATGATCTTACCGGAGAAAATGAATCAGAACAATACCGTTGCACAACTGAGCATAACAAATGGGCCAGGTCCATCAAATACCAAGGGGCAAGGAAATAGAAAAGAGCTGAATGAAACAAGTAAAAAAGGAACAGCACCTAGCAGAAGAAGGAAAACCAAACAGGCCAAACCCAAACAAAGAACATCCCAGCATAGAGGTAACAGATTCGAAGTTCTTCAAGAAGAACAAACCCAACCAGATAGCTTGAATACCTAAAATTAAATTAACAAGCTCAACCAGATAGCTCGAAAATTAAATTAACACTATAGGAATTAATAGTGTAATTTACCCTATTCTATATTGCATTGTGCAAAACCAATAATAAAACTACATTTCTCTAAAATAAAGAAATGATGAATATTCACAACTTTTTCATGGGAAATTCTATTTTCACACACTTGATTAGCTCAATGCACATTTTTTCTCAATACATACACCTATTAATTTATTTATTGATTAATTTTCTCAATCCATACACTAAAAATTACAATTACATCCTTCACTCATAATTATTGTACACACACCACTTAACCTTCCTTTCCACACACTTTTGATTTACCCAACTTTCACATTTGCAGGGCCACCCACAGTGAAACCAATAACTCCCACAGTCACAGTCATAGTCACTGCCATTGCCACTGCTATGCAGGCTCGGCCCTGAGGGCAGGCCAAAGAGGCCTGCACCTTGGGCCCCCAGATTTGGGCTGAAAATAGGGCCCCAAAATATTATTTTTGTTTTAGATATAAAAAAAAAATCCAAATATAATAAGCCCAATTGAATGTAGGGCCAAAAAAAAAAAAAAAGAACACATATCATAATAGAGGCCCAATGAACATGGGCCCCAAAAACGTGAAACACATCAGGATATACCCACCTGAGCAGAATGAATTCACATGGGTCTTTGCATATTTGATGATCTAAAACAAAAAATCCAAATATAATAAGCCCAATTGAATGTAGGCCCAAAAAAAAACATATCATAACAAAGGCCCAATGAACATGGGCCCCAGAAACGTGAAATACATCAGGATATACATACCCACCTGAGCAGAATGAATTCACATGGGTCTTTGCATATTTGATGAAACACATCTTTGAGAAGAATGAAACACATCACCTGGACTGCTCTCTCTTTTCTTGCATTGGACTGATGAAGATGAAACCGTGAGTCTTCAGTCTTCTCCTCTCCTCCATATTTGACGGAAGCTGAGCATTAACGATTTTGGGCATCAAAACCGTAAGTCTCTCTCTCTCTCCTCTCTCTCTCTCTCTCTCTCTCTATATATATATATATATATCACATTTAAATGGAGGAAGTTTTGGCCCTAATTTTTTCCCTAATTTGTTGCCCTAATTTTTCCCCTAATTTTCCTCTTAATTTCTTGCCCTATGTAATTTGTTCTTCAAATTAGAAAATTACCTAATTTATGTGCTTTGATGAAAGTCTATAATTTTTGTTGTGCTCTAATTCTGAAAGTATAGCGACCCCGGTCTTTTCCCATTTGATTGTTGTATCCGGACTTATGTTCCGTAGATTCCGTCACATTATTGTTGGTGTTGTTGTCCTTTAATTCTTTTTTTGAGTTATGGGTTGAGTTGGGCAGGTTTGTTACAGGTTGGTTGGGTTGGAAACCAAGTGTTGCTGTCCATATTTTTGGACCTTCGCTCGAGCGAGGAGTTGGTCGCTCGAGCGAGCTGTTGTTTTTGTTCTTCGCTCGAGCCAGGGTTTGGTCGATCGAGCGAGAGTCTGCGTCTGGGCTTAGGACCTGAGAGATGTGTTTCTTGGCTCGAGCGAGCATTTCTTCGCTCGAGCGAGCGAGGTGTATGTTTTCGAGTTCTTCGCTCGAGCGAGAATTTCGTCGCTCGAGCGAGCTTCTAGGTTGCAGACCTGAAGCATCGAGTTTTTGGCTCGAGCGAGCTTTCTTCGCTCGAGCGTGGATTTTTGTGTCTGGTCGCTCGAGCGACCATGTCTTCGCTCGAGCGAGCCTGTTCAGTTTAAATAGGCAGCAGCGGGTTTTTTAATCAGTTTTCTATCTCTTTTTGTTTCGACACCCTAGGTCCGACCATTCTCTCTCCATACTCACCTTCTCTCCTAGGTTTGATCTAGTTAGGGTGTGTTTTTACCCTAGTTGCTTTACAAATAAGATAGAGGAGAGTGAGGGCTTCCATTTAATCTGAACGGTTATTGATTTGGAGCACTTTGGAGTTTGGGCTATCATCTCCGTCTTCTTCTTTTTGAGTTATTTCTTCGAGGTAGGGATTTCCTACTCCATTTATACGCTTTAATCCTAAGTGTTGGTATTTTGGTATGTGGGGGTAGTTTGGTAATTTTGGGAGAAACCTTAGGGTTTTGGCTTAGATTAATTTGTATAATTAATTTAAGGGAAAAATGTGGAATTGGGTTTAATTCATGAAGTTGGGGAAATTATGAGATTAATGATATAGTTGGGTAGTTTAAATACTTACCTATGAGAATGTTGATTTTACATTCATTGTTGTATTTATTTCTTGTTTAGAAATAACTGTTTTGGGCTATCGGTGGAGGATAGTCGTGATTGTTGTAGACCTTGCATGTGGCTTAGGTATAACTGGAATTAAGTCACTTATGTTGACTGTTGAATTAATACAGAACATTACTTGTATTGATTATGTGTTGTATATGGCAATTGTGTGTTTCATTGCATATGCATGTTGTTTGGAGAAGATAGGGGATGAACTCCACGGTTTAGGGAAAGATAGGGGATGTACCTCTAAACCGGATTTGTTGGGAGGAGATAGGGGATGGACTCCAGTAGCATCACTCATATGTGTGCTTATTGATAATAGCAATATTGCTATTTGTTGTTGATATGATACATCATTATAATGTGTATCAGTTGGAAGTATGGAAGTGTTGTGGTTTGAGCTTTAGTCTCATTTATTTTTGTGACATCTGGATCACTATTATAGTTGGCCAGGTTCTGAGCCATAATGATATAATTGGAAAGTTGAATAAATATTGGAAAGTGAAAGGTGTCATAGACAATATGTCATAGACAATGTAGACATTCGTGTCATGAAATTGGAAATTGATTATCTTGTGTTAACCATGTATCGAATGCTAATGCTTTAGTTAATTCTTATGCTTGGTTTAGTATTTTTCTACTGGGCTGTGGCTCACCCTATATGGGAACTTCATTTTCAGGTTCAGGTGGTTCACTACCTCCAAGGACTTAGCTTGTGAGGATTTGGACTCGAAGACTTGCTTTATTTTATTTGTTTTATTTGAACAACTTGTAAACTTTCAAGCCTAGGGCTTTATTTGTTTTTGAGTTAGAACTCATGGAATTGTGTCCAAGTGTTGGCTTGGCAAGATGTAAGCCCATAGGGCATTTATTATGATGTTTTTATTTCATGGTACTCTGATGAATGGAATAAGATACTTTATTTCCTTATAATTCCGCATGTTAATATTATGTATTATGGGTTTATTTTTGAGGGCGTTACAGAAAGTATATTATTTGCAGAGATCAGTGATTGTGAATTTGTGTGGATTTGTGATTATATAGAGTAGTCATGCCTCCTAGGAAGTATATTTCTGAATGTGAAAAAAGGAACAAGCAGAAATTAAAAAATTTTATTCAATCTCAATCGGGAGCGCTTGATAAATTTTTTGGTAGTAAGAAACAAATAGAAAGTTCATTTATCCATCAACTTTTTTTTTTTTTTCAATGTGAGAAAAGGCCTCATTTCCGAAGGTCGCCTTGGGCCCCCTAAATCTCAGGGCCGGCCCTGCTGCTATGGCTTGAGTTCTCCAAGCTTCACGGAGATCACTTCTCTCTTCTTACAGAACCCTAATGCCTCAGTTTCTACAACATCAATTTTCTCGCCAACCAAACAGACACATACCCAATTTTCTCGCCCAATCTCGGACCCAAATGTCAACCGACACCCCCCAAAAATCACCCTTTGAGTCCAACATCATCAGGATACTCCGCAATGAGATCCAATACCAGTCTAAATACGCCTCTCCCTGCTTGGTAACCTTCCTCCCTTTGTTTGGTTCCTGAGAAAGTAGAATGAAAAGAAGAGAAAATTTTAGAAGATTTATGGTTTTGAGGACCCAATGTTTCTTTTCTGTTTTCTAGTTTTGGATTTCTAAATGTTCTTATTAATTTGGATTCTTTATCTAGCTTTTGTTATTTTCCATAAAAATGAAGGAATTGGAAGATAATACAATGGTTTATAGTGAATTGATTTTACATTCCTAGTAAATTGAATTAGCTGAACCAGTTAAATAGTAAATTGAATATGTTATAGGTACGTGTTTGATGGGTTAAGAAACGAAAAGAGAAGAAGGAAATTTTGAAAAAAGAAAAACAAATAGAATTTGATCTTAGATAATGCGAATTTATGTTGTAATTTAATGAAAATCTGGACTCCACTTATTCAAAGTGACAACAATGGAAAAATTATGATTTTTTTTTTTAACTCAAACGGTATACATTGAGATTTTTTTGTTCTTAAAAGATGTGTACAGAGAATTTTTTTCATATAATATTATGAGTGTTGTTGGATGTCTATTATGGTAATTTTAATTTAAGATATAATTGTCATTAAATTAAAATTTCATTAAGTATGTGTCTTGAGTTAATTAGGTGTGTGGAAATAGAATTTTCCCTTTTTCACTTGTCGTGATTTTATATTAAAATGCAAAGGGCTCATTTGGCAACACGACTTTTAAGCTGTTTATTGGTTTATTAATTTATTTGGGTTATAATATCTCTCTATTTTTTTACACACCTTTTCATAATAAACAAAAAAATAAGCTTATCAAGCATACTCAAAACAATCCAAATTTTGATCCAAATGAATTAAGTACTCTAATTATCTAGATTTTCTTATTAAATATAAGTTTTGTTGCCTTTATTAGTGTTGTGGAAGGTAAAAATCTTTTCCACAGGTGTCACGACCCAAACCCGTCCCTATAGATTTAGCGTCGTAACCAGCCAGTAATCCTTGGATTACCAAAGGCCTCTAAACAGACTAACACATTTTAAGGGGCCGCGAAAGCAGATATATAAAACATACATAGTCCATTGAGCTGTGTAGACATACATGGGACAGTAAAATTAAACCTTTATATATAAACCCACATATGACGTCATGTACATCTTACATCGTTATTAACATAACACAAAAGAACTGTTCACTTAAAACAAACAAAAGTCTTAAACTTAATCCACAAAACTTGACCATTGACTCTTTCCGAAACCTCCTTGGGAGGCACAAAGGTTGGCCGACAAACCAGAAGTCCAGGCGGTCATCATTGAACCTGGTTGTGCACATGGTCACCTACATACATAAATATTACAGTGAGTTGGAGCCCAAAGAATAATAACAGAGTAAAGATTTTAATGAATGATGTCCATAACAGATTCAGAAATCAGATTCTAGATAAATCGGAAACATAATCATATTCATATTCAAATCATACGTGGTACATCCATTAGCGTTAACAATTCACATTGGTCATTCATATCAAGTTATTAAGTTCCATAATGGAACATTAGGTACCGGGTATCATATAACATACGTAGGCCACGGTATTGTTTTCCCTGGGCAAGGGCCTTATGCCACAAGATTGTTTCCCCCGAACGAGGGCCTCATGCCACGATATTGTTTCCCCACAATTAACGTATAATCCATGATTAAGAATGCTAAGGTTTAAGAACGAGAACATGCGTTAATTGTGCATTTTGTATGTGTTTTGCATTCCTATCTGTTAATCATAGGAATATCCGTGTAGAATTCTGCTTTGTTCTGTTAATTGAAGGCCTTATCGGCCACCAATCATGAGATTGACTAAGTTTGTGTGTTATTTAGAATTTTTAGAATTTTCTGGTAAGTTTCATTAGACTTCGATTCGGAATCAAATAATTAGAATAAATTAATTATTAAGTTGGATCAGCTTTGCTCTAATCACAAGTAATTAGCCTAAGCTAATCAAGCATATAAATAGGCCACTTATAGTTGAGTAGACTCATTCCTACCGTCATCTTGAGCAACAAAATGTGAGGGAGAGAGAGAATTGGAGTGAGAGCAACAAGTTGAAGAAGACTTGGAGGATTTGACTTAGAAACTCACACAATTAGCCAACTAGAGTTCAATTAAGCATCTAAGGTAAACAATCAAGCCTCTAGTCTTGTAATTTAATTGGTTAGTGCATGCATTCAAAGAAATTGGGCAATGAAATGCATGAATTGAACTAAGGAAGTAGTAAAGAAGAGCATCTCATGCATGAATACATAATTCTCATAATTTTGTAAGTTGATTCTAAAGAATTTTCACATGCATGTGTCTATCTTGAATTGGTTTTGAGAATTCATCACATTTCTTACCATTTGACCTTAATTGATCATGTTTTGGAAAATCTAAGGTCATAGTAATTCATGCATGTTATATTCATGGCATATTCATAAGTTTCAAGTTGACTTTTGAACAATTAGTATGCCATTGGGCCTTGATTTTACGAGATGGTTTTGAATTCAAGATGATTTCCAAGTTTAGACTTGTTTTCTCAAGTTTTGGGGCCCAAAGGTTGAGTTTGAAGGCATTGAATTTGAGTTTTGATGCTTGAGAGTGAATCTGAAAATTCCAGAATTTTGCTCTTCGCTCGAGTGACATAACATGCGCTTGAGTGACCACTTTGTGATCTTGCACTTCCGCTCGAGTGACCAGAAGTTCGCTCGAGTGTGAAATGGAAACTCCCAGAAGTTTCATGTTTTTGCAGACCGCTAGAGCGACAAGAGTTGTGCTCGAGCGAGGACCTAAGTTTTACGCTCGAGTGACCGTCGAGTGAAAGTAAGCAAGCAATACTTTTGCAGAGTTTACAAGCCACTCGAGCGACAGAAGTTACGCTCGAGCGAGACCCCTGTTTCAGCAAGTTATCTTAAATGTTTTCAAGTGCATTTTTGCATCCTCATTTCATCCTAGGCATTCCTAGGCCAAGATTAAGACATAATAATGAGGATAAAAGTAGAAACACACCAAGATAAGATAGTACTAAGTTAACAATTCAAGATGTGTAATTCAGTACGTATTCGTTCTGTATCTGTGTAGGTTACGCACTGTGAGCTATTCAACCTGTCTACTTCTGGAACTATCTGTGAGTAATAACTCTGTAAAGTTATGTTCAACTTTAATTATTTTCTGATGATATGAAATGATCAGTTTTTTGAAATGATATGTTTTGTATGAATGAATGATTATCCAAGTTTCTGAAATGTATTCGTGGCATCCTTAGCATCATATGATATGCATCCCTTTATGGGTCATTGAAATGCCTTTATGGCCGTCCCTTTATGGGTCATCGGATACTTCTATATGCACATGAGTCATCGGAATGCCTTTATGGTCGTCCCTTTATGGGTCATCGGATACGTCTCTGTGCATATGAGTCATCGGAATGCCTTCATGGCCGTCCCTTCATGGGTCATCAGATTTGTTAATGCTAATGGATGTGCCACGCACTATAATGTGAAATGTATGAACTTTGAATATGAATACGACTACGTATATAAAACTGCTTCCATTTTGACATCCGATCATGTATAAGACTTTGTTTCTTTATGGACATCATTTAGTAAAATCTTTACTCTATTATTATTCATTGGGCTTCTGCTCACTATGTATTATTTATGTATATAGGTGAGCAGGTGCGTGACCAGGCATAAGCTGTTGCCTGGGGAGTTAAGTCAGCTAGCCAACATGCCTCCCGTGGAGGTTCTCTTTTGAGATCCTATCAAGTTTTTGAGTCTTTGGGACTTTTGTATTTTCTAATGTTTATGTTTTATCTGAACATGTTTTGGAAGTTTTGTATATGTGGATTTGGTGACGTATGACTAATGTATTTATATAACGTCACTCCTATATATTGAAGTTTAAGCTTTTGTTCCATGTATGTCTGCACAGCTCTATGGACTATGATTATTTCTATATTTGCTTCCGCAGCCCCTTATCATATGATTTTCAGGCCAGAGGCCTTTGGTAATCCTAGGATTACTGGCCGGTTACGACACGAAACCTACAGGGGTGGGTTTGGGTCGTGATACGGTCCAAATGAGGAAGATAAGCTCGTTTGAAGTCAAGCATCACAATGTTGAGAAAGAAATGAGCAACCTTCACTAAATTAGGCATATCTCTTTGCACACTTAGAATTTAGATGTGAGGCACCACCTTTGGAAAGTATACTTCTGGGGCTTTAATTTAGACTAAAAAATCACCTAAAATTGAGTTCGGATAAAGGAGATATGTTTATTTGAAGTCGGGCTTGAGAGCAATTTTTTGTGGCCGGCCGTACAAGTCATTAGCCGACCGGCCAGGTGTCCTGGCAAACAGATATTTTGCTACCAGTTGTCCCCCCCATGTGCATGCACTGCACTAGCTGTCTCTATACAGATATTTCTGACTGAGGAAGCTGTTTTTCTATAAATACAAGCCCGCCCCTCTTGATTTTAGGTTGGAAAAATTTGTGAAGACTCCAAAACTTGCTAAGCACTCTCCCTCTCTATCGTGCAATATATATACACACACACACACACACTATACATACACTTCCTAAACCAAAAATTTGAAATTCCTTGTTGAGGTTCTTGAGCTAAAATATCAGCCCTTGAGAGTAAGAATCTTATGGTTTGTGAACAAAAAAGTGTCTTCTGTTCAAAGGTATAACTCTTGCCATCTCTTGTCTACTCTTCTCACCTCTTTTTCTTGCTATTTTTGAACTGTTTTAATGGGCTGAAACTTGTGGTTTAAAGCTACCAAAGGTGGAGGGGTTAATCACCCTTTCTTAAACCTTGCTCTTTAAGCTTTTACCCTTGTGTTTTCCATTTATTTCTCTGATTTTAGCCATTGTTTTTTGGGCTGTTTTTGGACTATTTTCAGAGGCTAAAATATGTGGTTTTGAGGTCCAAAAAGTGGAGGGGTTAGCCACCCCTCCTTAGGCTTGCTTACTAGCTTCATTCCCTTGCATTTTGCTTACTTTTTTTTTAGCTTTTGTAGTGTAATTTCAGCACTATTTTTAGTGTTTTGGGAATGTTTTAATTGTTTAGATAGCTTATGCTTTGACTATCACGCTTATTTTGTTGTAAGTCCTCACAGGTTTGGTAGTTTAGGCCTTAGACACCAACCTATTTGAGTTGATGGCTCTTATTTCATGTTTTTCATACCATGTACTCACATTTGTAATAATCATCTCTGCAACCTCCCTCCTTTCTTGATTTTATTTTTGTTTAAGAGTTCTTTCAAACGATTGTTGTTTAAGGCATGCAAAAGAGACCCTTCCATGCTTAATGGTTTAATCTCTTCAGAGGTTCATTACCAAGGCATTACATCTCTCTTATGTCAAAGGAACAACTTCTTGTTTGCCACTTCTCTTATTTTAGTGGACATAACTCTCACCTTTGGACAAAATGACTAAAGAATGGAAAGGTAATTAAAAGGGCTAATAAAAATAGACTAAAAGAAGCAAGAGAATAAAATCAAGTTGGGTCCAATCGGACGTTAATTGAACCCATTGAGTCTTGAGTTATTTCATACTCTCTAGTAATGATAATGGTTCAAGAATCAATGTCTACCACTTCCCTTAAGATAACTCCATGATAGGGAGGAAGTTTTTGTTGGTCTTTCATTTTCATTCATTGAGCCTTTGTCTCATCGGTTCATAGATCATCACGCAACGAGTTTGCAACAATTGATGGTTTGCAAACCGAGTCTACCCCTCCTTTGATCTGTTTCATGATAGGGAGATATAGAATGGACAAACAACTCCTGGACATACCTTTTTTTTTCCGTCTGTTTCATTTCTGTTGCAGCAGGGCAGTGTTAAAAAATAGTGGCCTGCTGGCCACCTAATCATTCAGCTGACCACTTTTCAAGGCCAATAGGCCACCTCATTTTGCATAGGTAGTGTCCTTTTCATGGCAGAACAGAACAGAAGCTGGGGCAAAACAAATTAATTTTCTGACTGCTAACATAACAGTTTCTGGTAGCAAAACAGAGAGGTTTTTCGGGAGGATGTTCTCAGTTACACGCTTGTGGCTCCTTGCCTCACGTCCCATTAATTTAGTACTTTAATACTAGTGTGTTGTAATTAAGTAGTTAGCTTAATTCCGATTTGTAATAATTAGTTAATTCATTTATTTAGTGTTGTAATATTTAGCGAAATAGGACATTTATTTGGACCCTCTTGTACGAGGGTACACTTGTAATATTGTTTATGTCTTCTAACCCCCATTCTTTCTTCCTTTTATTTACTGGCTTATGATGGTTACATATAGCATCATGTTTCACATTTTCATGTCATTACCATGACTTGTGTCTATTTTTGCATACATTAGGTTCGGTTTATCATTCTAACTTTGTTGTTATTTCCTATTTAAATTGAATACATGCGCTATGGCATGCTTTGAGTTTAGTCATATGTCATGTTAATAAACCGAACCTATTAGTTGCATTTTGTATGTGTTGCATTGGGCACTTGCATATTAGAGCATGCATCTTTCTAACTATTTTTTTTTTTTGGCTTGCCTCGGTTGAGTACTAGGTGAGCATTTTCGCTTTAGTATATTGCATGTATGTTTGTATTGCCATATCAATCATATTATCATGAGGCTAAATGCTTATTTGATATATCTCTTGAATGCCGGTGGATGAAGGCTAATTTGTTTAAATTGGGATGATTTGATTAATGCATATATGAGCTCGCTTTTCCAAGTGGCTCATATTCAAACTCTTTCAAAACAAACATGAAATCAAAACATTCCAAAATAGGCGAAATAGTCTATATTTATGTGCCTTACCTAGTAATGTTAGCATAACAATCGGAATAAGTGCATATACTGTATATAAAAAGCACATCATGATTAATAGAGGCTGATCTTTGATCGGGTGAGTGGGGTGCTCAATTCATGGCCTTCCCCTCTCATACCTAAATTCTCAAGTCGAGACATTTTGGTGATGACAGACAAGTGGCCTTTGGTATGAGTCACGGGTTTCCTAAATTTCTCAAAAATATTTAGGTGGCAACTCTAAATCTAGCAACGCAGTCCATTTTTGGCATTTTTGATTCAAAATTGATTTTCCAAAAGATTAACCGGATTTGGACTTATTTGTGTTTATCTATCTCATATTGCACTTGTGAAATCAGATTCAGAACCACGGGAGTTCGAACTGTAGGGCTAATCGTATCTGAGGAGACTAAACCCCTTTGAGAGGAGCATGAAAAACAAGCTACAGTTTCTGGCGACTCTGCTGGGGATTTAGTGAACTTGACTTGAACTTCATGATGTGACGTTTTATTTATATGTTCTTTCCATTGCATTTGCATTTGTTATTCTAAATCACTGCGTTTTCCATCTGCTATTCCTGGACGGCTTGTCGGAGGCTTGCCTAAAAAGCTTGCTAAAAGGCTGGCCGGTCATGGGCTCTGCCATGTTGGAAACACAATCCTTGGATCTGGATTACCATTGTACTGCTTGATTCCCCTTTCACTTCTCGGTGTTAGGTGTGAGAGGTATATTAGGAAATCTTGTCAAGGTACCCCTTTTGACCAATAGGCCTAGCTGCATATAGTAAAGCCATAATGACTGTTCCAACATAGGACAGGATGCTCACCCTTATGTAGAATTTTGTGAAACTGCTTGCTTGAAGTAGTGAAACCCTAGATCATGCCAAAACTAGGACAGGGAAACCCTACCTCTCATAGGGGTGTTTTGAATGCTTTTGTGCAAAATGTGAAATCTTTGGCAATATGTGATGCAATCCTTAGAGATTTTAATATTGAGGCGATTCTTTTCAAAGGGTTATATCAGAATCAACATTTGGGTCAAAATTCAGGGGTTTGTGTTTGATGTGGTGGAAACATACCAGAACCAGGGCTAAAAGTTGTATCTTGCTTTGTTTTGACCAGCATACCTAGTATCTTGATCTGATGGGGCATCTATTTTTAATGCTAGGCTTATATGAGCCAAAGAAGAAGCAGTACCCAACTCAACAAAGGCCCAACCTGATCCAACCCAGAAAGCCTTAAAACCATCACAGTCCATCCAATCCAAGAGAAAAAAAAAAAAAACCATTCAGCAAAGGTCCAGTCTTTCTGATCCCAAAAAGCCAACTCAGAAAAAATCCATCCAATGTCAAAAGACCCATTCTAAAAAAGCCTAATCCAATCGAACCCTTCTAGACTAATCTAATTCAGATACATCAAGTATAAACGGATTAAAATCCTTGTTAGTCACACCCATCCATTTCCTCGATTGCCAAACTCAACAGACCCATGATGGCTTAGAGTCTAGAAGAAATTGTGGCCATGATAACTGCCCTAAACCAAGGAATTGCTATGCAGGATGAGACCAATGTGAAATGTAACGCCCATTTAGGGCATCTACCACACATCCAGTCTCGGGCCTCCGACCGAACTTTGATCCACCTCCGCCAGCTGAAGATTTGCAAGGTCCAGATCCTCGAGAAGGGTTGGCTCAAGCTTGAGTTTTCAGACCCCTGATGCAACCAAATGAGGGGCTTTTTCCCCTTGATATAAACGATCTCGACCTGACCTTGTTAAAAATTGCTAACCTTGAGAAGCAATTCAAAAAGGCACAAGGAATTAACTCCATTCCCGACATTGAGGATGGGTACACCGAGGCTACCGTAAGGCTCCCAGACATATTCAAAATGCCACCCATTAACCATTTCGACGAATCTGAAGATCCTATGGTACATATCTAGCTTTTCTTAATGTCTTAAAACCAATGGGTCTAACTAAGCCTCAGAAACTCTCTCTGTATGGAAGAACCTTGTCGGGTATATCAGCCACTTGGTACGCCAAGTTGGAGGATAAAGTGAAGCAGAACTGGGAAAACTTGGCTGAGGCGTTTGTCAATTAGTATTCGTACAATACCCAAATTGAAATGACCACCCAAGAGCTTGAAGCAACCCACCAGAATCCTGAAGAACCTTTTGTGGAATTTGTTGCAAGGTGGAGAGCAAAGGCAACACAAATGACAAATCAACCTTCTGAGAGGGACCAAGTGTGGATAGTGGTGCAGAACCTTGAGTCTGATATGTTACAAAAGTTAATAGTCGCTCCACTGTTCACTTTCAAGGATTTGCATAAATTAGGGATTCAGATTGAGAGCGCATTTAACAGAGGGATTATTTCTAGAACAAACAAACCAACAATGAGGGTGTTTTCCAGGAGTACCATTGCTAGCAGTAGCACTATTCTCAAACCCACTGAAATCAATACCGTCACCACTCCCAAAACTGTTGACCCTTTTGCCAATACCAAATCACAAACAACCAACCCAACCCAAGCTCAAGGCAGAACTTTCACCCCCCTCCATATGAGCCTAACCAACGCACTAAAAATCCTGATGGAAAGAGGGTATCTCAAACCCCTTTATACCCAACCTCTTCCTAACCCACCCCATGCTAGACATAACCCCACCAAATACTGTGCACACCATCAGCAGCGCTGTCATGGTACCAATTATTGCTACCGCTTTCATCATGAGGTTCAGAATCTCATCGACAACCAGACAATAGCTTCACCCCAAGAACCTAATGTTACCACCAACCTACTTCCCATCCATGACCAAGTACCTCCTCCTTACCTTAACCTCATCCATGCACTACCTCCTACCTTCAACCCCAGTATATATATCACCCCGGCGCATTTACCTAAGCCTAAGGTGTTCATTCCAGAAAGCACGGTCTTGTGCATGATGGATGCACTTGAACCCCAATCATCCCAAACCCCAAAACTTGAACTCGAACTCCACAATAGCCCAATTCCAGTCCAACCTACTCTAAACAGTCCAACTCAACAAATACACTGCAGGCACCAATGGCCGAACTCGGTACTCCTAAGTTGTTGAGCATGATTCAAGATCTTCAGAGAACTATAGTATATTTAGCCTTTGGGGTCTTGGCTCCATCATCGACCACATCATATGCCAAAAGGTTCACGTCGAAAAACTCCCTAATCTTGGGGTGAGCTACAGCTGAAAAGGGCCAACCCGAAGTTATCTCAAGTTTGGGTGATGACATATCAACAACAAATGGGCCTCACTTTGATATAACCACCCAATCCCTTGGCGAAGCTGAAGCAAGTGGAAAGAACAAGGCCGGGACAAGTATTGATCCCTATGCATATCTTCGGTGGGCTATTGAGACTTTGAAGGTCAAAGGGTTGAACAAGCAATAATGCTCGCAGTTGTTGCAAAGACTGTGGATGACACTTTTATCGCTCAGGTTTGGAGCATTTTGAATCAGGGGGCAACCAATGAAAAGGGATGCTTTACCAAGAACACCCATACTAATTCTAGTCCCAAGCCTATGAATACCCAACCAACACCTGCTAACCCATTTGCCAATGTTTCTAACACTGATGCTTCCTTCTCTAAAAAACGAGCCTTCGCCCATCTCCATATGAGCCCAACCCTCGCCTTAAAGATATTGATGGAGAAAGGGTATCTCAAACCACATAATCCCCGACTTCTCCCTAATCCTCTCCCACCTAGACATGACCCTACCCAATATTGCACATTCCATCAGCAGTACGGTCACCATACTGACCGTTGTTTTCGTATTCGACATGAAATTCAAGACTTGATTGACAATAAGGTCATCACCCCACTGAATCCCAAAGTTGTCAATAAACCTCTCCCTGACCACACTAGATAGCCACCCCATAACATGAATCCCATCTATGGCTTGCCAATAACTAACCTCGACCCCAACCAGTACGGTCAAGGAGGTGTGTGGGGATAATCGGGATAATTGTAAGGCTAAATCTGTGAGACTCAGTTTGAAAGTCTAAAATCAATTCTACTGGGTGTGGATGTTAGTATTGCTAAATTGAAGGCATGTTTGGACCCTCATGTGGGCTACTTGAAGTGGTTTTTGAAATCTACAGATGGACTTGGAGAGTGAAAACCTCTATTGTCTCAAGGGATGTTGATTTTGTTTTGAGTTGTGTCCTGTAAATAGTCAGGTTTAGAGTTTTATTTTCTTTGTCTTTTCTTGCGTTGTCGCGTCAGTGGGGTCTCTTCCTTTGAGTCACTCTCGTGTACCCTCAGGTCTTCGTTTTGTTGTTTTAAATAATAAAAAAGTGGGAGTCAAGTTTCTGATCATTTTATTGTGCTTATAGTAATTTATGTGTAACCTTTTTGAAAATAGAAAAGCTTCAAAAAAAATTTGTTTTTGAATGAGACTCCGTTAATAAGCGCGAGTCTTGAGAAGGATCTCTCAAATGGTTTGAGTGAATTCTGGATTATTGTCGCAGAATCCTTCATGATTTCTAAATTTTAAGCTGTTTTTTTTTCGCAAAACTTACAAAGATAGGTTCAGAATTGTGTGTGGTATTCTACATTGTCCTGGGGATTCTCTTTGCTGTTAGGCAATCATTTTGGCAAGCACAAGGTAGCTTTCCGACCTGCAAGTACAAAGCGGCTTTTAGACCTCACAATCATAGAATTTCTCCCCCTGGTGTTTTCATTACTTCAAAAGGAAAAGGAAAGAAACCAAAAAAAAAAAAACAAAAGAAGAAGAAAGAAAGAAGTCAACCATCAAGCCAGGGGTATCCACTGGATTGAAATCCAATCAACTATGAGGAAATGAATTTTTGTCTGAATTTGAGGAAGCCAATGCGAGAAGGTACCACATTGCAAGAAGAACCAACTCTGAAAATGGGGGAAAAGAAAAAAAGAAGACATGCATAAGAGAATGAAGAACCAAGCTTAAATCAAGGTGAAGCCAGTTCTAGTATTGGGGCAAGGATGACTATTGATTATATTCATCGCAACTGTTGTGACGTCATTCTTGAGAGGCTTGCTAGACCGAAAACCCGAAAGGGCGACCTAGGCAAAAGTTAGAGCATGAAAAAAGAGAAATCAAATAAATAGAGCTCGCAAGGTTGAAAGCCCCGAAGGGGCAACTTTGGCAAAAGTTAGAGCGCAAAAGGAGAGTGTCAACACCAGAGTGAACCTCAGCCATGAACTACGTTGACCTAATTCCCGTTCTTGAGATACGTAAGCAACTTCATCCTGAAGTTCAGTCTCAACCATATCCATCTTATCCACCTCGACTCAATCACCTTGTCTAATTCACGTCGTCAGCTTCGCATCAGTCCATGGGCTATGTCAACTACTACATATACTTGCGTTGGATAAGAAAGAACTAGCTTGAATCAACAAGTGGAGAAATTTTAAATACTTGAACTTATCAGTAGAATCTCTAACTTGAGCAACAAAAAGGAATCGAAACTTGGGTTTTGCGAAATTGATTTCCAAAGGGAACATAAGTAATACTAGGGGCACTATGAATGATCAGTTACCTTGAGTCTTTTTATGCTTTTGGGTCAATTGTGACTTTTGTTATGTCGTGTCTGGTGTTTGTCTCGGTTACCATAGCGTATCTGTCACTCAAAAGCGCTTTTTATCGAGTCACCATAACGTGTCTGTCGCTCAAGTTCAATAGAGTGGCATGGCCAAATTTCATACGTGAGTGTTCGTTCTAAACTCAAAAATAAGTCCATGTGTGGAATTCATAAACAAACTAAGAGTGCCCATACAAGGGGCATCACATTCATGCTCATGGCAAAGTGTATGTGAGGAATCGGTTACTACTTTGAGGGAGACTGGAGTAAGTTCTCAAATGTGTTGGGGCAGAAGGCAAGCACGAGTCTGATTGGTTGGCAACCGTTCTAAGATCTGATGATTCTCATCACAAGTGCCTGCATAATGTTGAAAACAGTGGCCAGTGATTAGACACTAGGGGCAATTTTCAATACATTTGACCGAGCCATCTATCGAACAAGGGGCATGAACCCAACCGGTGACCAATGAACACTAAGGGCAATTTTCAATACATCTGATCGAGCCATCCATTGAACCAGGGGCATGAACCCAACCGGTGGCCAGTGAACACTAAAGGCAAT
This sequence comes from Camellia japonica, assembly GCA_030407325.1. Taxonomy (NCBI): domain Eukaryota; kingdom Viridiplantae; phylum Streptophyta; class Magnoliopsida; order Ericales; family Theaceae; genus Camellia; species Camellia japonica. The sequence continues at coordinate 54,592,049 of JAPPVO010000036.1, forward strand.
TTTCAGTACATCTGATCGGGTCATCAATTGAACAAGGGGTATAAACCCAATTGGTGGCCAGTTGCTGGACACTAGGGGCAATTTTTAGTACATCTGATCGGGTTATCAATTGAACAAGGGGCATGAACCTAACCTTTCTCTCAGTCTACCAAAGCTACTTGTTGAACACTTTCCCCTAGGTTAGGGTGAGCTCACCCCCATGATGATTATGATATGATTCAACTTTTGAAAGTTATCTCCGACCATTTCAAAACACTCTTGGATTGTGCATGCATGCTCATACACTCTAGTTAATTTGAATTTCTCGATGGGTTGTTCTTATTCTTGACTTTGTTCTGTACTTAACAAAGTTTTGTTGATTTACCTTCTGCAGTGTTTTTCAATTGCATTTCAATAAGTTATGGCAAGTTGTCCTGCACTCATTTCATAAGGTACATGATGCACTACTCTATATACTGCTCATTCCCTCTACATACCATACATCTTTCCTTGTATTGCACTGTTTTGTGCATCTTGTATTGCACTGTTTTGTGCATTTACCTTGTATCGCACTATTCTGTGCACTTTATATCGCACTGTTTTGTGTATTCACCTTGTATCGCACTATTTTGTGCACCTTGCATCGCACTATTTTGTACATTCACCTTGTATCGCACTATTTTGTGCACCTTGTATCACATTACCTTCTACACCTTGCATCGAACTGTTTTGTGCACCTTACATCGAACTGTTTTGTGCATTCACCTTGTATCATACTGTTTTTGCACCTTGCATCGCACTGTTTTGTGCATTCACCTTGTACCGCACTGTCTTGTGCACTCACCTTGTACCGCACTGTCTTGTGCACCTTACATAGCACTGTCTTGTGCATTCACCTGCATAACATTATTTTGTGCATTCAGTCACCTCGCACTGTTTTGTACACCTTGTACCGCACTGTCTTGTGCACTCACCGAGTCTAGGAGACCTTAAATCCTTTAAAGGTGCAATTCTTTTGGTGTTTGTCGTGCCCGAACAACGTCAAGCGGTCTGGTATAGCCACCTGACTATGTTTGTAATGAGTTCCTAAAAGACCAATTGAGACGGTGGAAACTAGAGTTTGAATGGCCGAGGCCTAGAACACAGAGGTTTGGAATTTCTGAGATTAAAGTTTGGTTTGAATACCTAGGAGCTTGAAATCTGTATAGTAACCCCATAGGTTAAGGTAGCTTGTATGCGCCTCGATTCTAGATATTGAGCCAACCTAGTCTGTCACCCTGTTGGAGAATAGGGAAAGTTGCAAACATAGCTAAGGAAAAAGTAGTACTCGTGGTTTGGAAGCGCAACAAAAAGATGAAGATCCCCAATAGCATAAGGTGAGACATCGCCGATTGCCCTTGTAAGGTACTTTCTAAAAGCACAGCTTCAGAGCTGCTATATCATATATGTTATTATCTAGTACCTCTATCACATTGCATGCAGCATCTATCGTATGCATCCATTGCATTATCCATTACACCCATTACATCATACTATTTTATTACCTGCATCCCTTTCCATGTTAAGCTTAGTTTGGCATGTGCTCATACCTTTCTCGCGTTAAAGCATAGTTCTGCATGTGTACGTACCTATTCTGCCAAGAATTGTGGTTTGAGGGTTTCAACACCTTTTCTGTGTTAGACGTGGTTTGTTTTGTGTCTATGCTTTTTCTAGGTAAAACATTGTTCAACCTATGCCCCCTATCCATTTTATCCATTGCATCCATTGTATCATAGTCTATCTTGTTGCATTTATCCTTTTTGTGTAAACACGTTTAGGATCATTATCATCCCATTGCATTGTTATTTCCCAGTACATCTTTCCACAGCAAATCATTCCTCACTTATATCATACCACCCAATCATTTGTACCCTTTCTGTGAAAGACATGGTTATGCATGTGTGCGCACCCCTTTCACATTGAAACATGGTTCTGTTATGTGTAAGCACCCATGCTGCATTGAGGTCAGTATTGAGGGTGTAGGCATATAGCCTGTGTTAGGCGTCATTTGGCTCATGCCCACTTCTTTTCTATAAAAAATGTAGTTTGATTTGCATCTCCATTCCTTTATGGTATTCGTGTGTTTTGCACTGCTCGTGGTTTGATTATTTCGTTACATTATATATCATTTACATTATTTCATTACATTGTATATCATCTACATTATTTCGTTACATTGTGTATCATTTGCATCCTACCCCTGAACTACGCTAGTTTGATTCCTTGTAAAGGGATACGTGGGCAACCCTCGATTTCAACCAACTGTATCCACATTTTGTTTTTTTGCCCAAGTCTTACGGCCTTGTCAAAATGGGTCCTCTTCAGGCTTTGACATTCACTCACGCCATTCCATGACTTTGAGCTTTGTTAAAGAGAGACAACTATAGACACTCCATTTTTGACCGCCCGTAAGACTTAGGCACCTCAGGTTAAACATTCGATGATGAAAAGTTACACTGTGCAATCGTTCAATTTCTTTAGTAAGAAGTTTTAGTTTTAAGTTTCTAAATCCCAACCTTATACCCCATTTTTTATCAAAACTATTTTAGACCTTAAAACCCTCTTTTTCAAAATATTTTTCCAAATGTTTTTACGATGTTCCGAGACTCGCATTTGGTTTAAAATATTACACTTTTCAGTAAACCGAGTAAGGACAAAGTGGAAATAAATGGAAGGGAGGTGAAATCTTTGAAAAAATATTTAAAAACATCTTATTTATACGTTTGGAGTTGAAGGAAATAGGAGAGAATGAGAGAAACCTAGTTTAGGAAAAGGTCGGGCATCAAACAGTTAAGAAAGAAATGAGTAGCCTTCACTAAATTAAGCATATCTCTTTGTACACTTAGAATTTATATTAGCGGCCACCACCATTGGAAATTAGACTTTTGGGGCTTCAATTTAGACTAAGAATCACCTAAAATCGAGTTAGGATGAGGGAGATAAGCCCATTTGAAATCAAGTATCAAACCGTTGAGAAAGAAATGAGCATCCTTCAATAAATTAGGAATATCTCTTTACACACTTAGAATTTAGATGTGAGGACACTACCGTTGGAAATTAGACTTATGGGGCTTCTATTTAGACTCAATAATCACCTAAAACCGAGTTCGAATGAAGGAGATATGTCCATTTGAAGTTGGGCTTGAGAGTTGTTTTTTGCGGCTTTTTGTGGCCGGCCGTACAAGTCATTGGCCGGCCGGCTAGGTGTCCCGGCAAGTAGATATTTTGCTGCCAGTTGTCCCCCCCATGTGCATGCACTGCACCAGCTGTCTCTATACAGATATTTCTGACTGAGGAAGTTGTTTTTCTATAAATACAAGCCCACCTCTTTTGATTTTAGGTTGGAAAAATTTTTGAAGACTCCAAAACTTGCTAAGCACTCTCCCTCTCTATCTTGCAATATACACACACACACACACACTATACATACACTTTCTAAACCAAAATTTGAGGTTCCTTGTTGAGGTTTTTGAGCCAAAATATCAGCCCTTGAGAGTGAGAATCCTATGGTTTGTGAACAAAAGAAGCCATCTCTTCTCTACTCTTCTCACCTCTTTTTCTTGCTGCTTTTGAACTATTTTTGAACTATTTTAATGGGCTAAAACTTGTGGTTTAAAGCTACCAAAGGTGGAGGGGTTAATCACCCTTTCTTGAACCTTGCTCTCTAAGTTTTTACCCTTGTGTTTCCCACTTATTTCTCTGATTTTAGCCTTTTTTTTGGGGGGCTGTTTTTGGACTATTTTTAGAGGCTAAAATATGTGGTTTTTAGGTCCAAAAAGTAGAGGGGTTAGCTACCCCCCCTTAGTCTTGCTTACTAGCTTCAATTCCCTTGCATTTTGCTTACTTTTTTTTAGCTTTTGTAGTGTAATTTCAGCACTGTTTTTAGTGTTTTGGGACTGTTTTAATTGTTTAGATAGCTTATGCTTTGACTATCATGCTTATCTTGTTGTAAGTCCTCATAGGTGTAGACACCCTATTTTTGACCGACCTTAAGACTCAAACGTCATCGATTGAGCGCTCGGTGATAGTGCATGTTGTGCTTGTTTCAAGTTTCTGGAGTTTTGGCCGAGTGCCTTGCCTCCGGGCCTCTGAACTCTTTGTACTTCGGCTCGGTTTGCAGACCAAGCCTTGTTTTCCTTGCCTGAGGGAGGGAGAGGTCTTGTAGACCACTTTTCCCGTTTGGAGACTAGTTTCTGGTTTTCGGAGCCTTCGGCCGTGCACCTTGTCTCGGGACCGCTTAACGTTCTCCATTTGGCATGATTTTTGAACCATACCTTGTTTCCTTGGCCTAGAGGGCCACTGTGGTTTGGGAGACCACTTTTGTGGTCGTAAACCACTTTTGGTGCTTGTCAGCTAGTTTTCGAGGCTCCCGGCTGCGCACTTTGCCTCCCAAACTTCCGTTTTGCATCCGTTTTGATTTGTTTTTGGTACAAACCTTGTTTTCCTTGTTTGGAAGGTGGTACAAGGGTGGGAGATCAGTTTCTCTCCCCGCAAACCACTTTTCTTCCTGCCAGCCAATTTTCTGGTCTAACAACTGGTCTCCCTGATCTTTGGACCATCAAAAGTGGTCGACCACCACACCATTTGCTTGTTTTCATGCTCTGGACCCTCTCCCACCATGGCCGACCAGTTTATTTTCTGGGAGACCACTTGTGGCGGTCGACTGACCACTTAAAGTAGCTGGCCGACTGCTTCAAGTGGTCGGTTGCTTTTTGTCACCTTTTTGGAGATTTTTTTGGCCAGCTGGCACAGATGGAGAGCACAAGAACCATCCTCCATACACGTATGGAGGGATGGCCTTGAGCCTTAGCTTCTTCAAGAAGCTTGTGCTTTTGCTCTCTATAAGAGGGAGGCTCCCCCTCCCTCCTCCAGTCCAGAGATTGGTGGTTTGAGATATAGATACACATATATCTCTATATCTCTCTTTTGGTCTCATATTTGTGCCTTAAAGTGTAGTTTTGCCATACTTTAACACACAAACACACACTCAAACACCATCCCTTTGTTGCTGAGGTGCTTAGGAGCTGGTTTTGAAGTTTTTGATTTGGTTTAAGCTTGAAGAAGCTGCTGGAGTTGCAGCTTTGAAGGTGGTCTTCAAGGGTGAGCCTTTAACCTTTTAAACCCCCATTTTTGCTTAAGCTTTTAGCCCTACTTGCATGCTGTTTTAAGCTTAACTCTTAACTACAAAAAGTTCTATTTTTCAGTCCTTAAGATCTTTGTTTAAGGTTATTTTTGTGTTTGGGGTTGTTTACCCCCTCTTAGGCCTTGTTTGGCCTTGCTTTTGTGCCTTCTTTGTGAGCCTTCGGGACCACCTTGTTTTGGCCTTCTCACCACTGAAACTCAGAGGAATTTCAGTGGTGGGAAGGGTGTTTTGAGGTCCCAAAAAGGAGAGGGTCATCCCCTCTTCTTATGTCTTCAATACTTGCTTTGAATGCCTCATGTGTGAGCATGTTTGTTAAGCTTATGTTGGCCATATCTTAGCATGTATTTGGGGTTATTTCAGCATGCCTCAGATCTGTTTTTACTTGGTTTTGTCACTCCATGCATGCCTTATACACTTGTAGTGTAAATCACACAAACTAGTCTTGTATGCTTCATGAAGTAGCATGTCATTCTAGCTTGTTTTGTTTTCATTTCAGCATGTTTTTGGTGATTTTTTGCCATGTCATACCTCTGTTAGGGTTTGGTTTGGTCACCTCTTGCATTTATAGTGCAATTCCATGAAATAGCCTAACATGCATCATGCTTTAACATGTCATTCTAGCATGCTTTTGGCTTAACTTCAAGAAGATTTTGTCCATGTTTTAACATGCTTTAGCTCTGATTTGTGTTGTTTTGGCCATGCATGACTTGCTTTGTATAGTTATAATGCATTCTAGCTTGTTAGCTTTGTGTGTCAAGTCCACTAGCATGCTTTACTTGGCCCATTTGAAGGGTTTGGCCTCATTTATTATGTGATTTTAGTCCATGTTTCATGGTCATACACTCACATCTTTCACTCTTTCAATGCGTTGGAGGGTTTGCCCTTTATGCCTTAAACATGAGTCATTGTGTATGCCTTCATGCCTAAGCTTGCGAGCTATCATTTCAGTGCTTATTTGGGGTTATTTTGCCATGATATAACTCTGATTTTTGTTAGTTAAGTCATCCCATGCTTGGTCTTAATAGGTGTACTGTAATCCACCTTATTTGCCTTGTATGCATCATGCCTTATGCCCTTCATGCTAGCTTGTTTTGGCTTCTTTCCATATATGTTTTAGTATCATTTTGACATGTTCTAGGACTGTTTTGGGTTGCCTTTGCCATATGCTTCATGCTTTGTATAGCTGTAGTGCAATTGGCCTTGCTAGCCTTGTGTTTTAATGCTTCTTGCATGCTATCTTTGAGCTATTTAGATGATTTGGCATCATTTAATACTTCATTTCAGAGCATGTAGCATTGACTATGTTCCCACTTCTTTCATGATTTAAGTGCTTAAAAGGGTTGTGCATTATTGCCTTGCTTATGGCCTAGCTTGTATGCTTGCATGCCTTGACCTTTGAGCCCCTAACTTAGCATGTTTTGGTCATTGTCTTGACCTATTTCAGCTCTGTCCATGCTTGGTTCATGCATTTGTGCCATTTATTGCATGCCTCCTTTGTAGTCCTCCTTATTAGCTTTCATGCTTTAGGACCTTTGCATGCTATGCTTGTGTTTGATTGAATGATTTGGCATCATTTCTTAGTTAATTTCAGTGCATTTAGTGTTGTTACACTTCCACATTTGTCACTCCTTGAGCCTTCTAGAGGGTTGTGCTCTTAGGCCTACTTGGTTGGCCAATGCATTGTGCATGCATGCCTTACCTTTTGTGCCTTTATTTTGGTGTTATGGCCACTGATTTAGGCATGGCTGAGGTCTGTCCATTTTGGTTTAAGTCCATTTAGCATTGTGTATGCCATGTAGTTCATCGCATTAAGTTTGCCATGTTATTTGCATGTTGATTCATCGCATTGTATATGCCATGTTCTTTGCATTGTGTATGCTTATATTACATTGCATTGTGTATGCATGCCATTAGCCTTGTTAGGTTGTTCATGTTGCATTCCATGTTTGCATGCCTAAGTCATATTGCATATTTGCATGCTTGCGTTGCATTGCATTTTTGCATACTCCATGTTACATAGCATTGTGCATGCCATGTTATGTATTGCATTGTGTTTGGAATAGGTGTTAGTCGATATAGCGACCCCGGTCTTTTTCCCATTTGATTATTGTATCCGGACTTACGTTCCGTGGATTCCGCTGTTATATTTGTTGTTGTAGTCCTTTAATTCCTTATTCTTGGGTTATAGGATGTGTTTAGCAGGTTGGTTGCAGATTGGTTGGGCTTAGAAACCAAGTCTGCACGTTCAGTTTTTGGCTTGGTCGCTCGAGCGAGATTCTCTTCGCTCGAGCGAGGTCTTCGTTTTTGGTTCTTCGCTCGAGCGAGCTTTCCTTGGCTCAAGCGAGCGATTGCGTCTAGTACTTAGACCTGAGAGATGTGTTTCTTGGCTCGAGCGAGCTTCCTTCGCTTGAGCGAGCGAGGTGTATGTTTTCGAGTTCTTCGCTCGAGCGAGCTTTCCTTCGCTCGAGCGAGCTTCTGGGTTGTAGACCTGAAGCATCGAGTTTTTGGCTCGAGCGAGCTTTTCTTCGCTCGAGCGTGGATTCTTGTGTCTGGTCGCTCGAGCGACCATGTCTTCGCTCGAGCGAGCCTGTTCAGTTTAAATACGCAACAGCGTGTTTTAAAACAGTTTTTCAGCCCCTTTCAGTTTATAAAACCCTAGGTTACGAGTTTTCTCTCTCCCAACTCATCTTCTCTCCTAGGTTTGATCTAGTTAGGGTGTGTTTTTACCCTAGTTGCTTTACAAATAAGATAGAGGAGAGTGAGGGCTTTCATTTAATCTAAACGGTTGTCGATTTGGAGCACTTTGGAGTTTGGGCTATCATCTCCGTCTTCTTCTTTTGGGTTCTTGCTTCGAGGTAGGGATTTCCTACTCCATTTATACGCTTTAATCTTAAGTGTTGGTATTTTGGTATGTGGGGGTAGTTTGGTAATTTTGGGAGAAACCTTAGGGTTTTGGCTTAGATTAATCTGTATAATTAATTTAAGGGTAAAATGTGGAATTGGGTTTAATTCATGATGTTTGGGGAAATTATGAGATTAATGATATAGTTGGGTAGTTTAAATACTTACCTACGAAAATGTTGATTTTACATTCATTGTTGAATTTATTTCTTGTTTAGAAATAATTGTTTTGGGCTATCGGTGGAGGATAGTCATGATTGTTGTAGACATTGCATGTGGATTAGGGAAAACTGAAACTAATCAATTGGCCATGTCATTGTGTATAAAGATTGGAATAATACATTAAATTTATGTATTGATTGTTTGTGTATATGACTTTGTGTTTATATGCATTACTTGTGTATGGGAGGAGATAGGGGATGTACTCCACGGTTTAGGGGAAGATAGGGGATGTACCTCTAAACCGGTTAATGATTATGGGAAGATAGGGGATGAACCCAGGGTTGCAGCTCATATGCGCGCCTATTGCAGAGATATAGCTCATATGCTTATCTATTGAAGTGTGATACAGCTCATATGCTTGTCCACTGAAGTGTTTGGTTATTTGATTTGATATAGCACTAACATGTATATCATTATTTTTGTGAAGTACGGAAGTGGTTTATGTGATATTGATACAACACCAACATGTGTATCCATTATGATATAAGAAAGGTTTAACTTGAATTGTTATCCCCGTTGAGTTATTTGGCCAGGCTCTGAGCCATATTTGTATAAATGGAAAGTGAAAGTGTCATAGACATTAGTGTCATGAAATTGTATAATGATGTAAATGACTATCTTGTGTTAACCATGTATCGAATGCTAATGCTTTAGTTAATTCTTATGCTTGGTTTAGTATTTTTCTACTGGGCTGTGGCTCACCCTATATGGGAACTTCATTTTCAGGTTCAGGTGGTTCATTACCTCCAAGGACTTAGCTTGTGAGGATTTGGACTCGAAGACTTGCTTTATTTGTTTTAGTTGTTTTAGTTGAATAACTTGTAAACTTTCAAGCCTAGGGCTTTATTTGTTTTTGAGTTAGAACTCATGAAATTGTGTCCAAGTGTTGGCTTGGCAAGATGTAAGCCCATAGGGCATTTATTATGATGTTTTTATTTCATGGAACTCTGATGAATGGAATAAGATACTTTATTTCCTTATAATTCCGCATGTTAATATTATGTATTATGGATTTATTTTTGAGGGCGTTTCAGTCGAAACACAGGAAACGAGAGATATTTCATACTTGAAGTGATGAAACGTGCCTCAATTTTCGGTCGCCGACGCTCTTCATCATACATGATAGAGTTCTAGGCTTTGTGTGTTTATGTGTGCATTCATTTTATATTGAATTGTGCAACTTCGTTTCTCGACCATCACGCATTGAAATGCGCGATTGGTGGCCCGAGGGTCGAGAACCATACTCCCTTGAGCTTATGAAATGATAGGGAGGGTGGTTGTGCACATACCTTGCAAATACATTGCCATGCCCTTTTTTGCTCTCTGTTGCAGCAAACTGGAAAAATGTAGCAACAACTGGTCGGCCAGCCAGAAAAACTAGCTAGCCGACCACTTTTTCTGCCCTGCAACCACAAAAAAGTGGTCGGCAGGTGGTCTCCCTCCTCAACAACTGGTCGGCCACCCTCCCACAGGTCCCCAAGGTGTGTTGGAAGCTATCTGGAGCTTAATGCTAGTTTCTGAGAACAAATGAAAACAGAGGCAAATCGGGGCATCGCATTGGATTTCCGAACGAGGCGGCTGGGCATGCATACATTCTTCCCGCCTTGAGGCTCCTGATTTACTGCTTTACTTAGCTAATTTGCTTAGCTAGTTTACGCTTTGGTTTGTACCTAATTAGTTAATGCGTTAACTATTCAATTTATTTCGTAATAGTTAGTTAACTAGGTTTAGTTAATTAGCTTCATTGTGATATAATAATTAGTTTAATTAGCTTAGATTAGCTAGTTAGCTTCTTATTCAGACTCTCCCTCGAGAGGGCCAACTGTTGTAATAAGTGTGCGTGTGTGTGATGCATGTCTTCCAACCCCCATTCTTTCTCCCTTTTACTTAACCGCTTACAATGGTTAGTTTCAGGGCATATTTTGTTTAGCATACCTTATGCTCGCATGCGTGCATCATTCATCTGTATTGCATACACCGGGCTCAGCGCATCATACTAATTACATTGTATTTCAATTTCAATTTGAATACATGTTATCAAGTTGCATTTCACATGACATTCTAGATAGTCGAGCCTATCTTAGCTACATTTTGCCTGTGTTGCATTAGCCATCTTAACATGAACTAGGATCATGCATGATTTCTAACTAGTTCTTTGTTTTGGCTTGGAGTATACTGTGAGTGTTTACGCTTTAGCATACTGCATGTGTGTTAATGTTGCCATGAAAGCATGTTTGCCATGAGGCTAATTGCTTATTTGATATAACTACCTGAATGCTTGTGGGTGAAGGTTGGATTACTTGAATTGGAACAATTCATCAAATCCCCGATTTAGCCTACTTGGAGTAGCAAACTTCAAACCATTTTCACAAACCAACATGCAATGTTTTGTTCCAAATTAGGCGATCTAGTCTATACTTGTATGCTGTGCGCATCACGTAGTAAGATTAGCTAATTAACCGGAATAAAAACACATGTATTTTCAAAAACAAAATATCATGCTTAGTACAGACCAATCTTTGATCGGGCGAGCGGGGGTGCTCATTGCATGACCTTCCCCTCTCGTACCCAGGTTCCCGAGCCGAGGCAACTTTGGTGATGACGGACATGTGGCCTTAGGCACGAGTCAGGGTTTCCTAAATTTCCCCAAAACAAAATATTTAGGTGGCAACTCTGTATCTGGCAAAGCAGTCCATGTTTGGCACTTCTTTATAAAAAATCAGTTTTCCAAAACGATTTGCCGGATTTGGACTCTTTGGTAATTTATCGGTCTTGCATTGCACTTTATGAGATCAGATTTAGAACCGTGACATTGAGTCCGAACTGTAGTAGCCTAGAGAACAAAACGAGATTCGTGCCCCCATCGCGCGCGGATATCGGAGAGTTCTCGCGAGGCGGGTCTACAATAGGTTTGGTGGTTTAGGCCTTAGACACCAACCTATTTGAGTTGATGGCTCTTATTTCATGTTTTTCATACCATGTAATCACACTTGTAATAATCATCTCTGCAACCTCCCTCATTTCTTGATTTTCTTTTTGTTTAAAAGTTCTTTCAAACGAGTGTTGTTTAAGGTATGCAAAAGAGACCCTTCCATGCTTAATGGTTTAATCTCTTCAAAGGTTCATTACCAAGGCATTACATCTCTCTCATGTCAACAATAACTTCTTGTTTGACACTTCTCTTATTTTGGTGGACATAACTCTCACCTTTGGACAAAATGACTAAAGAATGGAAAGGTAATTAAAAGGGCTAATAAAAATGGACTAAAAGAAGCAAGAGAATAAAACAAGTTGGGTTTGATCGGATGTTAATTGAACCCATTGAGTCTTGAGTCATTTCATACTCTCTTGTATGAGGGCACACGTGTAATATTGTGTATGTCTTCCAACCCCCATTCTTTCTTCCTTTTATTTACTTGCTTATGATGGTTACATATAGCATCATGTTTCACATTTTCATGTCATTACCATGACTTGTATCCATTTTCGCTTTAGGTTCGGTTCATCATTCTAACTTTGTTATTATTTCCTATTTAAATTGAATACATGCGCTATCATATGCTTTGAGTTGAATCATATGTCATGTTAATAAACCGAACCTATTAGTTGCATTTTGTATGTATTGCATTAGGCACTTGCATATTAGAGCATGCATCTTTCTAACTATTTTCTTTTATTTTGGCTTCCCTCGATTGAGTACTAGGTGAGCATTTTCGCTTTAGCATGTTGCATGTATGTTTGTGTTCCCATATCAAGCATATTATCATGAGGCTAAGTGCTTATTTGATATAAATTGGGATGATTCGATTAATGCATATATGAGCTCGCTTTTCCAAGTGGCGCATATTCAAACTATTTCAAAACAAACATGAAATCAAAACATTCCAAAATAGACGAAATTATAGTGTTTCTGGTTTAGAGCCGACCTATTTTGTATTTTGGACTCAGGTTTCATAGCCTCGTATGGTTGTTCATGTCTTTTCCCTCTTATTCTTCCTTAAATTTGGTTATTGAATTGTATTGGTCTTGTTTGGAACAGGTTGGTTGCTTGATTTTCGAACCTTTGTTGCCCAAATTTTTGCTCCTCCGCTTGAGCGGCACTTCTTGCGCTTAAGTGGGATTTGCAAACTCTCAGTATTTTTGGCAGACCTGCAAAATACTAGAAGAGTGTATTCTACACTCAAGCGGGTGGACGCTTAGAGGCCAATCTTGAGCTCGAGCGATGTCTTTTGTCTGGCAAACTTCTAAAAGTGTGTATTCTGCGCTCGAGCGTCACTTCTTACGCTCAAGCGAACCAATGTTTCTGGCACTCAAGCGTCACTTCTTGCGCTCAAGCGGACTGCGTGTATATCAATTATTGAAGACGACTCTTTACTACACTTTTTCATTCCTCTCTCTTTCTCTAAAACTTTCAAAAAACCTACATCTTGAGTCTCTCTCTCTAAAACTCGCCTTCTCTCTACATTTTCACCTAGATCTATTGAGTTCTCTACCCTAGTGCCTTTGAGTAAAAGTTAGAGCATCTTAAGGGATGCATTTTGATCCGACTAAAGCTTGGTTTCGGCATCCTTGACGTTTCTCCATATCTCCCTTTGGTCTTCTAAACTTGAGGTAGGGATTTTCTACACTTTTCTATGGATTTTAACTTGTTATTGGTTGTTGTGTAACAATGGTGGGTTTTAGGAGTATTTTGGACAAACCTAGGGTTTGGGGTATAAAATCAAAAGAGGGGTTCTAAGTGAATGTGATGTAAATATTCATAGGGTTTGAAAATGAGGTTATATTGTATCACAATTTTTTATTTTGGTATTTGGGTTGACATTTGGGAAAGAGGGAAGGTTAACCTAAAATGGTTCAAGTATTTATTTTGTATAAATAAATGAAATTGGTGTTATAGATATGAAATTGGATAAATGTTGGTGTAAATGGTGGGGTTGGATATGCATTATCCCACACCTTTTTGAAATTTGAATAAACTATCTGTCTTGAGATTTAATATTTGTTTAGAAATATCTATATTGGGCTATCGGTAAAGGATAGCTATGATTATTGTAGAAATTGCATGAAGATTAGGTAAATTGAAACTAATCTCTTGTTGGTTGTCATTGAATATGACTACGCTTTAAATACATTGTACATGTATGATTGTTGAGAGAAAAGAGTGGATGTACTCCATTGTTTGGGAGGAGATAGGGGATGGACTTTATTAAATTAAGTTGACTTGTGTGTCTTGGGTGAAAGTCCCAAAACCGCGCGTATACATGAGTGCCAATCCTGCAGACGAAATTTTCATAAAATGGCAAATTGAAGTGCTTGTGTGATGATTGTGTTAATTTGGGAACCATTGAGTTGTAGTCTCAGATGGGTTGTTTGAAATATAATGAAATTGGCTCATGAATTGAGATGAAATGGTTTAACTTGGACTGATGAAAAGGAAAAAGGGATTGAGTTATGAAATCTGGTACTCTTTGATAATATAGAATATAAATGTTTTCTCACTGACATTGTGAATGCACATTGTACTTATATCTTTGTTAAGATCCATATACTGTGTTAGATTGTTCCTACTGGGCTTTGGCTCACCCTATTTGGGAAAACCATTTTCAGGTGTTGGTGATATGCCTCCGCCAAGGCAATAGCTTGGAGGAACTTTTGGGAGCAAGAGCTTCTTTCTTTTGTTGTATTCTTTTTATATAGCCAAGTGCTTTAATTGTATTGAGGTAGGTTCACTGTTGTTGTAACCAAGCAATGACTTGGAAAGATGTAACCCTATAGGGCATATGATTCTCTTCCCAATTCAATCTCTCTTTCTCTTGAACTCAAGCTCCTACACTTAAACTCTCTTTCTCCACCACATTTTTGCTCTCTAAGATGACAAAATGAGTGTTATAATCAAGAAGCCTTATATAGGCTTGGTTTAGTGGGCTTAATTGAGCTAGGCTTAAGTTAACTAATTTTGCATTATTTAATTCTAATTACTTCATTCCAAATCAAATTTCAATTGAACCTACCATAAATTCCCAAAATTCCAAATAACATATAAACCAAGTCAATTTCACATTCTATGGCCGATAAAGCCTTCAATTCATAGAATAAAACAGAAACACATACAAATATTTATACGACAGACAAATATATAAACACAAATAATGCAATACACATGTAATTAATTCAGAATTGTCTCTTAATTACTCATTAGGAATTCTTAATCATAGATTATAGGCTAATCACAGGTCGGGGTTGTTATAACAGGGAAAGCAAGATGAGGTGCTCCTTTATTTACTCTGTAAAGAGAAACCAACCCGTCAGTGATCACTCCCGACCAGGGATGGTTGAGAGGACCCTCTGACGATCAAGTCAGAAATATGATCAGCCATATAGTGTTTTGTTATGAAGAAAGATTTTCTTTTCTTTTGTGTTACCTCCTTTGTTTTTCCTTACTCTTCCTTTTATAGTGTTATTGTCTTGGGACTCAGTCGTTGGATTAGCATCTTAATCTAAGAGCTGAGGTTACTACCGGACTTTGGTCGGGCAAGTGGCCAAGTTGCTTTGATCATTTGTCGTTGGATCATCTTGTTGTGTGCGGCTTAGATTATGTTAGTGGCCAACTTGCCGATTGCTCCATCCGTCCGATTAGGTTCATCGGATGGCTGTGTCGTTTGAGTTGGTTGGGCCTATGCGCCTATCTTTGATGATTGCGATCGTCACCATTGATTATGAATGAATCTAAAGGCATCCCTGCATTCTGCAGATCGCTTTCTAGAAGGTGATTTTACTCAGGCTTTGGTCACGTGACACTGTCTCTTTGTTTGACGGACCTATCGATGACCTGGGCTTTTCTCTTGTTTCGTCCAGCTTGGCTGGTCTTGGGCTTTGAGTCAATGTTTTTCACTCTAGATTTTGGGTTAATGTTTTTACCTTTCCACAAGTGTTACATTAAAATTTGTTTTTTAAAATAAGTTTTTTTATCTTTGGCATAATTACATGATCTTTTTAGATTCGTAGAATATCTTTAAGACTTAAATATAGTACAAGTTGGATTTTATATAGAAAAACCTTTAATTTCAATTCTCAAATAAAAAAAAAAATGAAAACTTTAATACATTACATTAAAAATTGTTTTTTTTATATAAATATTTTATTTTTGCATAATTACATGATCTTTTTTTGATTTGTAGAATATATTTAAGACTTAAATATAGTACAAGTTGGATTTTATATAGAAAAATCTTTAATTTCAATTCTCAAATAATAAAAAAATGAAAACTTTAATACATTCGTACTAGTATTTTTTAACCCCCCCCCCCTCCCCCTCCCCCTCCCCCAAAATGTAAATACATAAAATTCTACATAATCGTCTCACTATTATCACTATCAAATAGTACATTAATTATTTTCAAAATATGTAGTCAAACAATTAGTAATCAATTGATCTCCAATTTGGTTGTGCAATTAATTTCTTTTTATTATTTATAAATCGTTCTTGAATACTATTGGTAAAAACAAATATAATTTCACAAGTAAATAGCCTTATGAATATATGATATTCCTATTTGTCTCTACTAATTGTTTTTGTAAAATCATAAATTCTTTGAAGTACTAAAACTGATTGCGCGCATATGAACAATGTAGTTATGAAATTGATTCAAGGAAATTAATACAATTCTGTATTGAAATCTACAATAAAACAACCACAATTATAATACCAAATTATTATACTAAAACTAGCATCCAAATATATATAGATATATATACCCTAAAAGAGAATTAGAGAAGAGACAGATAAAAATAAAAAAAACATTAAAATAATTAATTCTAGATGTATACATATATATTCATACAAGCAATGGGTGTAAACATAATGCGTTTGTAATTTTACATTTAAATTTGTTAGTGAATTTGATGAATGAGAAAGATGGGTTGAATTTAAAATTTGATAATAGTTATATATTAAACAGTTAACAACTTAGACATTCTTAGAAAGAATAAAAATAGTGATAGAATTTTAAAATTGTTATGAGTACCGTAGAATAGATTTATTCAACTGTAAAAATTGAACGGGAAATTCTACTATATACATGCTTGAAAGGGGTGTACCATATGTACCTCTAGTTATACTATTTTCTTCTTTAGTTATGATCAATTTTCTTCTTTAGTTATGACATTATCACAAGATCTTTGGTTATGCCTCATGTGGTGCTTGGTTGTGAACTTTTTTTTTTTTTTTAGTTATGATTCAGAAAGTATGGAGTTATGCCATTTTCTTCTTTAATTATAAGGGCATATGGTACACACTCTGTCTTTCCCAAGTTGAAAGTATATAAAAACTAACATGACAAACTATACATAATAGTCTAAATTATTAAACAAAGCTACTCAACTACGTATTCAACCAACTATACATAAATAATCAGGAATTGAATAAATTAGACTCAAATAAAAACATTTAGATACACAATTGACAAAATGAAAATTTGAAGGACCAAAGTGATACGTAATACATACTTTGCAACATTAATTTAGATACAGATATGGAATAGGCAACATATAAGGTAGCCAAATTATGCCCCCAAACTGTCAGGTCCTCTGATAATTCCTCCCTAACTAAAAGGTTTAGTGATAGTCTAAACCTAATAACTACATTTCTTATGCATAACATTAGCTCTAAAAAGATTTTAAAAAAAAAAATAGAAAGAAAATAACAAAATGGAACTTAGTGCGGAAACACTACAAGAAAGAATGTATCATCATATGTTTTTCTCAATTAGAGTTGCATAGTTCTAGTTATCATGAAATAAATCTGAATAACATAAATCCAATACATTGTCTTAGCAAACAACAATAAAATAAAAGAAAATAAACCATAATAAACATGTTCATGTTAGCAAGATGACAATTTATATTTTTTTGCAATCCAAAAGAAAATAAAAATCAACGGGGATTTGCTTAATCATGAGGTGATTAGAAGCTTGGAGAACTTGAATTCTGGGTGTCTCTGCAATTGAATTTTCTTCAACTGTATGCATTTGCAACAAAAGACCTAATAATCACAAAACGCAAACTAAATGTAAGGAGGTGCAATATATCAATGAATAATATAAATACTAAAAGTATAGGTGATTTAGACTTTGCTGTTTCAATAGAAGAATTTTTATTTTTTATTTTTTTTTGGTATTTGATTCCAACCTTAAAAATGGTGTGTTGGTTGTAATAGTGGCGGTGTAGGTGATGGGAGAGTGAGTAGAGTAGTAGTGGCGGAGATGGTGGCAACCTTAAGAATAATGGTATGTTAGAGTAACTCCAACTCTTAATTTTTATTTTTGTCAAATTTAAATTTGATAAAAAAAAGTATTCAAAAATCATGTCCAATCTATTTATCAAATGTAGGGTAAGACTATGGTACACATTTTTGTAGCATATATGTTATGCATTTTTGTGATAAATCTTATGTAATTTTTTTCGTATAGTAACGACAATTTGTATTTCAAAAATAAAATTACATATTTTGTGGTAATGCTAGGCATTTTTGTGGTAATGTTACAATTTTTTTTTGTTACGAAAATGATTGGATAAAAAAAAAGGTAACATTACAACAAAATGTGTAAATTAATTTCTGAACTACAAATTGGTGTAATTCTACTAAAAAATTACATATTATTTATCATAGAAATACATAATATTTATCATAAAAATACATAACGAGGTGCATAAAATTTCTCTCCAAATATCCATCAAATCAAGGGAGAAACATTTTATTGCATCAAATTAAAATTTGATGAAAATTTAAAAATAGAGTATTGAAAATGATTTTTTTTTTTTTTCATCAAATTTTGACAAAAGGATAAATAAACATTGCAATTGAGTTGGGGACAAACTAGGAATTTAATGGATTTGAATTGGCCAAAAAAAAAAAAAAAACAACAACAACAACAATTCAAATAACATGATTTGAAAACCTGAAATTTAAAAAGAGTTTTGAATTTTTTTTATCCAAATCATAATTTGAAAACTTTAAAAAAAAAAAAAAAGTAACATTACAACAAAATGTGTAAGTTAATTTCAGAACTACAAATTCTACTAAAAAATTACATATTATTTATCATAAAAATACATAATATTTATTATAAAAATACATAACAGGGTGCATAAAATTTCTCTCCAAATATCCATCAAATCAAGGGAGAAACATTTTTTTTGCATCAAATTAAAATTTGATAAAAATTTAAAAACGGAGAAACATTTTTTTTGCATCAGATTAAAATTTGATAAAAATTTTAAAATAGAGTATTGAAGATGATTTTTACTTTCATCAAATTTTGACGAAAGGATAAATAAACATTGCAATTGAGTTGGGGACAAACTAGGAATTAATTGAATTGAATTGGCACCAAAAAAAAAATCAAATAACATGATTTGAAAACTTGAAATTTAAAAAGAGTTTTGAATTTTTTTTTATTATCCAAATCATAATTCGAAAACTTAACCTACCCTTATCTTTCATAACACAATTCAAAACTCAAAACTAATTTCAAAAATTAAATCAAACGAAATATTCTTGAAATATTCGACTTTGAGATTCACTTTTATCTTTCCTAACCCTTGCCTTTTTCCACCTTCCGATCGAAATATTCTTCAAGACTATCGATTTGAGTAATAAATCTTTGTTTTCCAATTCGGGACCAGAGCTTGACACAAGGGATATGCTCGACGATCCAGTAGTCTTTTCCTTGGTTGGGTTTGGGTTTCATTCTATCTATGAATTCTTCTGGCATACTAACAAACCCAAGAATTTTGAGGTTTCTGAGGTGGTGGATGCCAGAGGGTACCTCCTTTAGTTGCAGGCTAGGCTCAATCATTAGCTCTTTAAGAAGAGACAATGCTCCTTCCTCTATTATCACTGAATTCAATCCCTTGAACCCTACGAGATGTAGTTGCTCAAGTTTTTGAAACCTTCCGACCTCAAAATATAACTGCTTCCCATCATATGCATCCCAAAGAACAAGACATACCAAACTAGGCAAGACTTGAAGAGCTTTTAGTTGATCATTCTTGGTCAAACTTGAATCCGTTAGAGATAATCTGACTAGATTTTGAAGTTTCGACATCCAGTCGGGCAACCCCTCTAAACGTCCACGCAACTTGAGATGTTGAAGAGATTGAGATGGAGAAGGTATATACTATATATCCAAAATTTCATCATCACTTGAGGCTATTACACTCAAATGTTGAAGGTATTTCATCTTCTCAATGGATGCCCATAGAGCCCTCCCATGTTCTCTTTCCAATTTCGTAATTCCCAACTTCCTTAGCTTCCTCAATTTCTCAAGCTCTTTAATTAGGCCATGATTTGTCTCCACAAACCACAAACTTTGCAGCTCCTCTAAACCCCCAATCCCTCCCTGTATCTTCACTCCTACTATATAATCCCCCAAGTATTCAAATTCATAGTTACGAGAATAGGCAAGAAGATGTCGCAACTTATGAAGCCTACTGATATCAAATGGGACCTCTCTCACGAGGGAATGTTTCAGATCCAAAGTCTGTAGGTTGTGTAACTTACCTATGGACTTTGGAATTATCTTCACTTTTGTATTCCTTATGCTTAGGTATCTCAAAAGAAACAGATTTCCCACTTCTTCATGAAGTTGATCCAAAGGAGCATCCTCAAGATCCAGCACTTTCAAAAGCTTAAAATTTGTAGCTAGTGTACCCAATAAGGGCTTCTTTAGCAGCTCTCCCTTTTGAGAAAGAAAAACAGAACAAACTAGGGATTTACTAATGTTTTTCATAACCTTATCCATGTTGCAGTAACGCATATGCATAAATAGTCGGCGAGTCGTGGCATTGAAACTTGAATTCTCTTTTTCCAAAATTTGACACAAACTAAACTCCTTGGACATTGAGAGAATAATCTCACTCACTGAACAACAAAATTTTGCTAATGCTTTTAAGTTCAGGATTCCTTTCCAACTCAAAGTTCATGCTACCATAGAATTTTTGCCATTCGAATATACCCTTGTTTTTGGTGGACAAGAGACCGCCTATAGCTGCAATTGCAAGTGGCAAACCTTGACACTTTCTAACAATTGCTTGTGATACTTCCTCCAACTCAGGGGGACAATGACCCCCAAAGTCTAATTGGAAGGCTTTCATGTAAAAGAGTTTCCAAGCCTTCTCTTGGGATAACGGCTGAAGCTCATGAACGTGATCCACTGAAGTTTCTGTGCAAAATGCAGCAACTTGTTCTTTCCGTGTGGTGATAATTATCCTCCTGCCTTCACTATTTTTGGGTAAAGCATGTCTCATGGATCCCCAAAAACCAGTTTTCCATACATCATCAAACACAATGACGTACCTCTTTTCGGATAAATATTCTCTTAGCTTGACAATGAGTGACTCAATTCCCTCATCAGGTAGAACATAAATTCCTAATAGCTCCTTTATCATTGTTTTGAGGAGCTCCTCTGTCTTGCATGATTGAGAGACAGTGATCCACGCTTTGCAATTGAAGTGTGCAACCACTTCTTGGCTATCATAAACTTTCTTGGCAAAAGTGGTCTTGCCAATTCCACCCATGCCAACCACCGAGATCACTGCTCGTTGTGATTGATTTTGGTCGACCAATCTGCTTATCAATTCATATTTGGGAGATTCAATGCCAACAACTTCGTCGTCCCCTATGAAAAGGGAAGCCAGTCGAGGGTCATGCCACATGTTGTCCTTGCAACTGCTGCTATGTTCTGACAAAGTACTAGTACTGAATCCATATCAATCAGCTCCTTCCTTGATCTCATGGATTGTAGTCTTGATGTCTTGGATCCGAGAAGCTATCTCATGTCGTGGCTTTAGCTTAGTGATCGTCTGAGTGACTTTATGCAAGGAACTGAATAGTCCAGGTTGTTTTGGCAAGACCAAGAGAATGTGTTCATCGATAACATCTTGTATTCGATAAGCAACTTGCCTTACTTGTTTCACCCATATTTTCACACCTTCATCTCCAGTTTCTGCTCTTGATTCTGCATCTTTTAAGAAAGAGTGTATGCGCTCCAATTCAGCTTTGATACTGACCATTTCCTTGCGAACACCCCTCAACAACCCTATTTCATTGGCTAACAATGGTCCCAAATATTGAATAGTAGAGACCACTGCTCTTTCTGCCATTAGTTCTCCCTGCACTGAACACATCATAACTATTAGTTCTGATTATGCTTCAGGTGGGATTGTGTCCATGTAGAAAGGAAGGAAGTTAGATGATGATGATGATGATGATGATGGTGAAGTTTCAACTCAGTGCATAGCTCTTGTTTAGTTTATGAGAGGTGGTAAAGTTCAATCATGGAGAAATTAATTATTTGGCGACATTTTCCTCCAAAAGGTTAGATAAAAGAATAGATTTGATTCACATTTTGGGTATTGCAATAAATAAATAAATAAAACCTTTTATCATAATTGTAGTTTTAGTTTTTAATTATTTTCAAATTATAGACTCGCCCCTAAAGACTTTTTGAAAACAAAAATAAGTTGACTATCCCCTCTAGGTTTTTCCTCTTTCTTTTTTAGAAAAAAAAAAAAATCAAGTGAACACAACAATAAGAGATACAACATCATTTAATAGATCGTCCTTAGATTGTGCTTCAATCATGAATATGAGTAGGAATCTATGAAAGAAAAGAAAAGAGACACCGAAATCATCACTTTTAATAAGAATTTCATGGATTTGAATAACAATTTATAGAGGAAAAAGTATGCAATTGATTTTGGGCAATAATACCAAAGTGAAGATTTCTTGATTTAAGTAGAATCTTCATGTTTGTGAGTGATTTTTGTCTTTGTGGATTTAGAAAAGGCTAAAATTCAAGATGTGAGACTCTGATCAAGGAAATATTATTGTTGTCATAGCTAGAATTCTAAATATATTAATATTATAGAGCTTAAAATGATGAGAAAAATATATAGATATGTGTTTGTAGAAACATACCTGCAGATTGATGTGCAACTCTAAAAACTGATATCAAAATTCCAAATTCTTGGCACTGCTTGCTTTCATGGTTTTGTCAGATTTCAGCAAAAACTTCACTATGGGGAAAGACTCTTTGACTTACAGACTTTAGCCCCTGAGATTCGAATCATATACAAAACATATACCTTTTTTAGCTCTATTATACAACCTCCACCAGCTGTACCTGAATAGATGGGTTATGAACTTACACTTGTGGTATGTATATATATATATATATCTCCCTCAATCACTATTTAAATTCTACTGTATGAGTCTCCTTTCACAAACTATATATATATATCATATAACACTAATACTTCAGGCTTCGAGAACTTCAAGCGCGAATGGCGCGAATTTGTGGTCACCGGACGACCACCCGGACGAACCGGGTGAAGCACTTGTCTACCGCGGTCGACAAGGTACACATTGTTGACCACGGTTGTCGCCCTGTTTGCCAGACCACTAGCCGGATGACCGGCCAAACGACCGGTTAAACAAATTCAAGGCAAATTCGCGCCTCAATATTCGAGGACTATAGCACGACTCTATATAATACAAGGTGGTTTACTCCGGGAAATTTCATGGCTCTTTGATCTCTCTTTTCTATGAAAATGAAGTTTTAGTAAATATATTAGGAAAGGGCTAAGTACATTTAATCCATCTCAAAGAAGTCACTTTCATTCCAAATATCTTAATATGGTGTCTTTGTCTCAATTGAAAATCCAATTTCACACATATCTTTAACCAATTCACTTGTGAAGGCATTATTGAATGATTTAGAACATAAATGCTTATTTAGTCTTCAATTTTCAAACTTCTTCTTTTATGGGCCAAAAAAAAAAGTTATATTTTATTAATAATAATGAAACATTACAAAGGGGGACAGAAAAAGAAACTGAAGTAGGATAACCCCACCAACAATAAGACTGTACAAAGCATTTGTAAACTGCGAAAGAAATCCAAACAGAAAAGCAGAAAGTTGCAAGTTGGCAACACAAAGCTCTCTGCCATTTTAGTTTCATAAATCATATAAAAATTAAAAAAGAAATCCAATCTAATAGAGATCACCACATTTCAGATCAAACTACTCTCTACCTTAATACAAATACCTTAATAGAAAGGCCATAAATTTAATATTAGAATAGGACTGACCGATTCTTATGTGTGTCAAAATCCAAACCCAATAATTGTCTCACTTCCATGATAATGAATTTGTTCACACTTTTTTTTTTTAGTGTATGAACAACACGCAAAATTTGACTGGTACAAATATATAGACTCCATACTCAAAAAGTGTAATAGCCTCACTTAAAATGGTAAATTCTACTATTTTACACCAATCAAAATGTATGTATGGTGAGTATGCCAATAAAATCGGACTCCGCTTCCATATAGTAGCCAAAGGCTTCCTTCAAAACGATTACATTTCTATTGAGAATTGTCTCCCGCGATCCCTGGAGTTTTCTTCCCACGAGGATACCATCCAAACAGTTTAAAGCATGAAAATTAATTTTAAAGGGGGTACTATATGTAAATAAATTTCATAACAATGCTTAACTAGTATCTATTTATGGGTTTCTAGGAGAGGTTGGATTTTGAGTTTGTTATTTCTGTTGTATTCAAACATTGTCTTAGTCTATTATTGAGCAATGATATACAAATAAATAGATTACTAAACTAATCATAAAATCTTATGTGGCCTAAAACATCAGATGAGGTGGGTGCATCCTTTACATGCTAGATATAATTAAAACAACACTGTTACCATCACCACTAAGTTTGATCGTTGTTTTTTAATTTTTCCTTAGATTAGGTTGTTTGGGGTGTAGATTTAGTTTATGGTTTAAAGTCCTAAACTATTCAATTTCAATTTAGGCTTTTTTCCTTGTATAAACTCCCTACAGAAATGACCAATTTGGGATCGATGTAGATTTAGTGAGAACCAAAAATCTAGTGATGTGGATGTTATTTGTTCTGCATTTTGTAGAAACAGTAAGGAAGCCCATTTAGTGTTTTAATTTTATTTTTTTAACAATTTTTTTCTTTATTTTTCGAAATTTTCTAAACCATGGGTGAGAAGAAATGAACGACGCCGAAGCTACATTCAAAGTCACTAACACGAGCTTCTGAGAGGACCAATGGACATCGATTAAAGTTGTGACAGATATGTTTTAACAGAGTTAGTTGTTATTTGAAGAAATGATTGCGATTTCAAACCCAAAACCATACCTAAGATTTTTCCTCTGAAAATCAATTAAAAAATCAAGTTCATCTAAGACATTAAGAATATTCTAGGAGAATCTTTCATCAAGTAAGCATTTGAGTAGCATGAAAATTAATTTTAAAGCTGGTATTTTATGTAAATGAATTCTAAAATATACACCTTGCAATTCCGTTGGAATCAAACACTGAGATTCACTTTCGGATGTATTTTAAATATCATTCCATTAATGATTTAGATGATTATCTGAAATTGAATAAAAATTTGACTCAAAATAAAATTTAGATGATTATCTAAAATTCAAAAATTTGGAAACAAAATTGACAAAATAAAATTTTTGAAGACCAAAGTAACACAGAATACATACTTTCCGTGATTCATATGAGATGAACCAATGAAGGTTCAATGGGAACCTAAACCTAGTTACTACATTTCTTATGCAGAACATTAGCTCTATACTACTTAATTCAGTTACAATGATTTGAAGAATAAAAATAATAGAAAGAAAAGAACAAAAATAGAACTTAGAGAATAGATACAACAAAGAGGAATGTATGATCATATGTGTATCTCAATTGAAGTTACACAATTGTGGTTATCACAAAATAAGTCTTGATAACAGAAATCCAAAACATTGCCTTGGCAAAAAACAATAAAAACTGTAATAAACATGTCCATCTTGACAGAGATGTCACACTTTTTACTTTGCAATCCAAAGGAAATAAAAATCAACAGTGATAGAAAGGGGTTTGTTCAATTATAAGGTGATTGGCAGCTTGGAGTACTTGAATTCTGAGTGCCTCCGCCATTGATTTCCCTTCAACTGTATGTGTTGCCGGTAATAGACCTAACAATTACAAAACACATAGTAAATGTAAGGAGGTGCAACATATCAATGAAACAATTAGTAAAGTATAGGTGACTTGTACTCCATTTGCTTCGATAGAAAACATTTTAGGTAAATTACACCATTACTCCCTATGGTTTAAGCGAAGTGTTACTTTAGTCTTCATAATGGTGGTGCTAAGGCAATGATGGTGATGGTGGACGTGGTGGTGGTGGTGATGACAGTGGTACTGGTAGGGTAGTGGCGGCGACGATGATGACAACAGTGGTGGTGGCAAAAAAACATATTGTAAAAAAATATTTTTTTGTCGAAACAAATGGAACATCAGTTTGGATAACTTCCCTCTCATCTATATTAAACAAATGGAACTATAAAATGATAGAATTCTATAAACAATATTCTAAAAGATACGTTAATAAAATGAGCACTAGCATTTTCAGATTATAATGATGCTCAAGATTTTTGTTGACACCAGCATTTTGAGATTATTATTAAATAATAACAACAAAGTAATCTAGTAGAGAAATTATCATCTTGTTCAGGTAAGCAAAAATATTTTCAGTTTCTAGTTACAAACAAACATTGCAATTGAGTTGAGCGGGGGCAAGCCTGGAATTGAATTTGCATCCGTAACTGTAAGATTCATTATTCAGCTTCAGTAACCCTTTGGTTTTTCACCTTCCTCTCAAAATATTTTTGAAGAGTGCCGCTGTTCCAATATCCAGAAAAGCCCCACCGAGACCATAACAAGACATTAGGTATATGCTCAACAATCCAATAGTCTTTGCCTTGGTTGGGTTGGGGTTGCATTCCATCTAAGAATTCTTTCGGCATATCAATAAACGCAAGAGTTTTGAGTTTTTGGAGGTGGTGGATGCCAAAGGGTACCTCTTTTAGTTGCGGGATAGGCCCAATCCTTAGCTCTTTAAGAAGAGGCAATGCTCCTTCCTCTATTATCACCGAATTCAATCCCTCCAATTCAAGGAGATCTAGTTGCTTAAGTTTTTGAAAACTTCCAACCTCAAAATACAATTGCTCCCCATCACATGCATTCCAAAGATGAAGATGTTCTAAACTAGGCAAGGCTTGAAGGGCTTTTAGTGGATCATTGGACAAACCTGAATGCAATAGAGATAATTTGACTAGATTTTGAAGTTTTGGGATCCAGTCAGGGAACTTCTCTAAACGTCCACCCAAGTTGAGACGTTGAAGATATTGAGGTGGAGATGATATATACTGTAAATCCAGAATCTCATCATCACTTAGGGCTGCTACCTTCAAATATTTAAGGTAATTCATCTTCTCAATGGTGGCACATAGAGCCCTCCCATGTTCCCTTCTCAATTTCGTTATGCCCAACTTCCTTAACTGCATCAAATTCCCAAGCTCTTCAATTAGGCTGAGCCCATCATCATGATTTGTTTCCACATGCCACAACTTTTGCAGCTCCTGTAAATGCCCAATCCCTCCCTGTATCCTCACTCCTCTTACAATATCCATTATGTTCGCACATCCATAATTATGATAATAGGCAAGAAGATGTCGCAACTTATGAAGCCTATTGATATCAATTGGTAGCTCATTCACAGGGGAATATTTCAAATCTAAAGTCAATAAGTTGTGCAAATTACCTATGGACTTTGGAATTATCTGCACTCCTGTTCTCCTTACACTTAGGTACCGCAGAAAATATAGATTTCCTACTTCTTCATGAAGTTGATACAAAGGAGCACCCTCAAGATCTAGTACATTCAAAAGCTTGAAATTTGCAGCTAGTGTACCCAATAAGGGCTTCTTTGGCAGCTTGCCCACTTCAAAAAGAAAAAAGGAATGAACTGGGGATTTACCAATGCTTTCTATAAACTTTTCCATACTGTAATAATGCATCTGCATAGACAGCCGGCGAGTTCTGCCATTGAATATTGGATTCTCTTCTGTCAAAAGTTGACAGAAACTAAACTCCTCAGACATGGAGAGAATAAGCTCATGCAGTAGAAGATTTACCCGACAGTATTTAAATGCATCATGTACCCGGTACTCCGTAACTACTCTGCCATAAAGTTTTGACTCTGACACTTGAAGTAAGCGTCTTTGGGTCAGCTCATTCAAATATCCTTCTGCAACTTCCTCTAACGTTGTGCCTTGTTTCTCTTCAACGAAACGCTCGGCTATCCACAACCGAATCAGTCTTCCACGTGTGATAGAGTACTTCTCCGGTATTATGCCAAAGTACAATAAACATGATTTGAGGTGTTGAGGCAAATCTTGATAACTCAACAACAAAATTCTTTTTAGGATTTCAAAATGAGGATTCGTTTCTAACTCAATGCCCATGCTATCATAGAATTTTTGCCATTCGGATATAACCTTCTTTTTGATGGACAAGAGACCACCTATTGCCACGATTGCAAGTGGCAGTCCTTCACATTTTCTAACAATTTTAAGTGATACTTTCTCCAACTCAGGTGGACAAACCCCAAAGTCTCGTCGGAAGGCTTTCTTGCAAAAGAGCTCCCAAGCCTTCTCTTCGGATAGGGCTTCAAGCTCGTGGACATGATCCACTGAAGTTTCTTTAAAAAATGTAACAACCTGTTCACTGCGTGTGGTGATGATTACCCGACTGCCTTCACTATTTTTGGGTAAAGCATCTCTTATGGATCCCCAAAAATCAGTTTCCCATACATCATCAAACACAATGACATACCTCTTTTCGGATAAATATCCTCTTAGCTTGACAATGAGTGACTCAATTCCCTCATCAATTCCTTCATCAAGTAGAGGTAGACAATTGCTTCGTAATAGTTCGTTCATCGTTGTCTTGAGAAGCTCCTCTGGCTTGTATGATTGAGAGACAGTGATCCACGCTCTGCAATGGAAGTGTGACCTCACTGCTTGGCTGTCATAAACTTGCTTGGCAAGAGTGCTCTTGCCAATTCCACCCATGCCAACCACCGAGATCACTGCTTGTGATTGATCTTCTTGTGCCAGCAATCTGCCTATCAGTTCATATTTAGGAGATTCAATGCCAACGATTTCATCATCCGGTATGTAAAGGGAAGACTCTCGAGGGCCATGCAACAACTTCCAGGTGATACTGCTCCTGTGATTGTTATCTTCTAGGAAAGTAGTCAATCCATATTGAACAACCCTTTCCGTGATCTCATGGATTCTACCCTTGATGTCTTTGATCTGAGAAGCAATCTTATGTTGTTGCTTTAGTACAGTGATCCATCGTGTGACTTTATGAAAGAAACTGATGAAAAAACCAAATCGTCGAGGATGTTTTGCCAATACAAGTATGTGTTCATCAATAACGTCTTTTATCCAATAAGCAACTTCCCTTACTTGTTTCACCCATGTTTTCACACCATAATCTCCTGCTTCTGCTCTTGAATCTGCATCTTTTAAGAAAAACTGTATGCGCTCCAATTCATCTTTGAAATAGAAAATTTCCTCATGGACTCCGATCAACAACTCTACTTCATCGGCTAACAATGTTCCCAAATATTGAATAACAGAGCTCACTGCACTTTCTGCCATTACTTCTCCATGCACTGCAATGAACACAAAAGCGTGGATACATGCTCCATAAATTTGACATAACTATACCATATCTTTTTTCATAAAGTTTAAAACAAAGAAAAAATAATAATAATAATAATAATACAAATAGTGTGAATACAATGATAATTAGTGGTGGCCCATCCATTAGACAAATTAGACAACCAACTGCCTAAGGCATCATATTTGAGAAGGCTGCAAAATTTTAAAATCTTTAATGATATATATACTATTCTATAAAACAAAAATTGTTAATAACAGATAAATTTCAAAAAAATTGTTATTCCTCCTAGCCAAAAAATAAAGTTGATGAGGCCTCATGTACTCAAATCATAATTTATTTATTTTTTCCCTTTCTTTCCCTTCTATATCTCTACTAGATTAAATAAATAAAAGACATATTTGCTGACAATGTTCTAGATCAATAATCATTTTTTTGTTTGGTTTGGTTTGGCCCCAAAATAGTTAGGTTTTGCTAAAAGCTTAATATCTTGTAACAACGTCAATATTTCTTCTCATTGAAAAAATATGTTTAAGAAATATTTCATTGTAACAACTTAATTAGTAATTTTGTATCTTGTAAAGTAAGAAAATATAAATTTAAATATTAAAAAAAAAAAAAAAAAAGGCCTCTCTGTTCAAGAATTCGCCTAAAGTTTCAAAAATAATTGGGCCGCTCCCGATGATAATCGATAATAACATATATATATTTGGGTGTAAAATTGATACAACAAGATGATCGTAGATTTGAGTAGAGATTTGTAGATCATTTACTCAAATAATGATCCAAAAGAGAAGAAGATAGTAATGGATTGTAGAAACAAACATACCACCAAGCAAGCAAGCAGAGATTGATGATGAGCAACTCTCCAGAGAAGAAACGATATGAAGATCGAAATTTGTTGCTTTTGTCAGATTTCAGCAAAAGCTTTACCTTTTGTGAATTAGGCTTCGTTTTTGGATAAGAAAGACTTGAAATTTTAATAGACGACTAAAAAGCAAGTGAGAGAAGAAAGGACAAAAGTTCATTTTGAGCAAATGAAAAAATAAATAAATAAAATATTAGAATTTTGCGTATTTTTTAATTTAAATATTGAGATTTTATTTTTAATAATTAAAATCTTGATGTTATTTTGTATCACAATTTATACCGTTCGTCCATCTCTGTTGATGAACTGACAGATACTTCCATTTTTGACGCAATTTTCATCTCAAAATGACGTCTTTTTGCTCCATCACTTCATATTTGGTAACGTTTACAATTTTTTGTTTTTATTTATAAAAATTTTATAAATTAATTTTTGTTTATTTTTAAAAAAACATAAATTACAAACGCGTTTGGTTTGAACAAAATATTTGAAAATTTTTAAAAACATAAATTAAAAAATATGTTTGTTCAAACCTAAAATATTTATATTTATTTTTTATTATTTATTATTTATGACAATAGGATTATACACATTATAATTGAAAAAATTAATTGAAAAAAAATTATTTGATAAAAAAAATTTGTTTCCCAAATTTTTAAATTTCTGTTTAAAAACCAACGTAA
The DNA here is from genome assembly GCA_030407325.1 of Camellia japonica. Classification (NCBI taxonomy): domain Eukaryota; kingdom Viridiplantae; phylum Streptophyta; class Magnoliopsida; order Ericales; family Theaceae; genus Camellia; species Camellia japonica. Next base: position 54,622,513 of record JAPPVO010000036.1, read on the forward strand.
ACTTATCTTTTGAGTTTACGTTTTTTCCTTAAATTCACAAACTGAGACAACTATATATAAATAAAAAAATTATCAAACAAGTTTTTATGACACTTTTTTAAATTTTTGTAAATATAAACTCAAAACGAAATTGTTACCAAACAGGCCTCCGTTTGAATTTGAAAATTTTATTCAAGTCCACCTGTTCAAGCCTCTTATATCTCTCGTTGTAATTCCATTTTGTCTTCTTTTTGCGTCGTTAAATTCACCTCATGGTCTAATATTCATTCTACCTCTCATATCCCTTTTTTTTTTTTTCTTTTTTTTTTTTTTCTATATCTTCATTTCCATGCTTCTTCCTTCCTCATTCTTTTCCATAATTATCCTCTCTTTTCCTCTTCCTTCATGGTTCTTCCACCGAGCTCGTGGTGGCCACCAAACCTCCAACCGTGGCAGTGTCGCCATAGCCACCACCTTCAAACTTTGACTCCTCATCTTCTCTTTCTTATTTTCCTTTTCCTTTTCGAACTCCTTCTTATGCTCCTTTTTCTTTTTCTCATTATTTTTTAGCCAACCATGGCCATGGCCATGGCCATGGCCATCGGCCGTGGTTGTATTGTCTAAGAGCCACCTTTAGTGTCCCTTCTCTAACAGTGGCTTCTTCTTCTTTTCTTTCTTTCTCTCTCTCTAACTCTCTCTCTCTTCCTCGTATGATCACACCCTATGTGTATATATATATATATAAATAAAGCTATATACAGTGTCGGCCCTGGGCATGGGCCAACAAGGCCATGCCCTAGGGCCTCTCAAAATAGACTAAAAAAAAAGGGTTCCATTCTATTATGGTTTAGTGTAAGGGGGACTTACCAGCCGATCCCATGCAAACAAATTAATACCCACCAAGTCCTGCCCTATTTCAGTTTCCAATTTTACCCCTGAATATCACACCACACGCGTGAATCAAAGAGCATATCACGAGGTCTACCCTGTGCGCGTGAAACACACGCTCCTTCTCAATTGTTCTAAATTGGAAACCATTCTGAGGCGATTTGCGATTTGGAAATCAAAACAACCGAAGAGATTTTCCCTATATTTGCCATCGTTTCCAAAGAAATCACCTCTGTTTCGATCAATAATCTGATTCCGAACAGATTCCCAGCAAATCCTTCACCGTTTCTATCTATATTCCCTGTTTCGTTCATCTTCAACAAATATGCGAATGAAACGTGAGTCGTATTCATCTTCCGTTCTTCTTTTATAACTATAATTAACTGGTATTGAACTTCATAATAATCACATCTTCATGTTCATTTGCTATACAATAACAGATTTGTTTATTTTGCCCAATTCAGTGAGAAAATTGCTATAAGAATGATAGATTTGCTTAATTTTCTTAATTGAGTCATAAAATTTGTTATAATGATGGATTTGCTTCCCTTCTTCGTTCATAACTGTAATTGAGTTATAAAATTCGCTATACAATGATGGATTTGCTTACTTTTGCTAATTCAATGATAAAATTTGATATACAATAACAGATTTCATTACTTTGCCCAATTCTGTGAGAAAAATTGCTAAAAGAATGATAGGTTTGCTTAATTTTCCTAGTTGAGTGATAAAATTTGTCATAATGATGGATTTGCTTCTCTTCTTATTTCATAACTATGGATTTGCTTCCCTTCTTCTTTCATAACTATAATTGAGTAATAAAATTCAACTTAAAACTATTTTCAATGTGTATCATACAGTACTAATTTATAAGTGATATTCAACTTCATAATAATCACATCTTCATGTTCATTTGCTATACAATGATCGATTTACTTACTTTTGCTAATTCAGTGATAAAATTTGATATACAATAACAGATTTGCTTACTTTGCCCAATTCAATGATAAAATTTGCTACAACAATAATAGATTTGCTTAATTTTCCTAATTGAGTGATAAAATTTGTTATAATGATAGATTTGCCTCCCTTCTTCTCTCATAACTATAATTGAGTGATACAATTCGACTTGAAGCTATTTCCAATCTGTACCATACAGTATTAATTTATGAGCGATATTCAACGTCATAATAATCACATTTTCATGTTCATTTCCTATACAATGATGGGTTTGCTTACTTTTGCTAATTCAGTGATAAAATTTGCTATACAATGCCAGATTTGCTTACTTTGCCCAAATCAATGAGAAAATTTGCTATAAGAATGACAGATTTGCTTAATTTTCCTAATTGAGTGATAAAATTTGTTATAACAATGTATTTGCTTCCCTTCTTCTTTCATAACTATAATTGAGTGATACAATGCCAGATTTGCTTAATTTGCATAATAGATTGATAAATTCTACTTAGTTTACCTAGTTCAGAGATAAAATTCTTCTTAATTTTCAATGTTCATGCTCAATGTTTTTGTATAGATGTTGCCAGTCATCATAAAAAATTACGTCGTCGAGAAACAAGTTTCTCAAAGAAGAAAAAGATTGAAAAAGTTGAGTTTGTTATAGAGCCAACAACACATGAAAGTGAAAATCAACTAAAAGTTCAACCTGAATCTAACATTGACAATGAGGAGCCCAAACAGGAACCACTGAAACAACCTACAGAGCTCCACAAACCAAGAGGGAAGAAAAAAATTGATGGAAGAAAAACTAGGACTGAACAGATACATGATAATGAAGCAAAGTATGTCTACCGTTCCAACATTCAATCTCTTATCAAATTTTTCAAGACAACAAAACTCAGAGAGGAGCATTTGACAATATTGAGAAAGACACCTTTTTCACTTCTGGTTGATACATTGAGTGAAAACAAAGTTAAAAGAAGAGATTCAATTAAATATGATGATGTGGTTGCAAAAATTTTACAAACTTACCAAATGGATGGAACCATATTTGAAATTGCTGGAAAGAAGCTGAAGTTGAAAAGAAATGACTTCAAATTAATTTTTGGGATTGCATGTGGACAAAAGAAGATGAACCTTGCATACGGAAGAAAAAATGAGGTAGCTATGGTGCAAAGAAGGAAAATAACCGAGAGCAGAATGACAAGTGCTTCAATCCAAAAGTTGATAACGAAACTTCTGAGAAGCAACAACAATGAAGATGTAGAAGATGTCGTTAGGCTTGTGTGCCTTCTGGTTTGTTTGCTTTTGTTGTATCCGGGTACTGGGACAACAATTGGTTGGGGGTTCATGAAATACCTTGAGAATATTGACGAAATGAAGTCTTATGATTGGTGTGGCGCAGCAAAACAACATCTTACAAGATCAATAGCACGCAACATCAACCAAATTGATAGAGTCTGCGGATGTGTGATCATCTTATTGGTAAGTAAATACCTCACTTACAACTTGTAAACTATAATATTTACATTTACTAAAAACTAATTTATAACATTTTTTTTGTCCTCAACAGTATTGGATATGTGAGCATGCAAAGATCATCAAACCAAATGACAAGAACCCAATCCCAAGATTTGCAAGATGGAACATTACACATCTGGGAGAAAATTGGCAAAATCATCCTTGCATGATCTGAAACATATTGAGGTATCCGTTGATATCCTTTGTTTTCTTTAAACAAAAATTAGATTTTGTTATGCAGTGATAAATTTAGCAAGACTGATAAATTCTTCTTAATCTTCATGGTGTCACATTTGTGGTAGAAAAATTATTTAGGCATTTCATCCGTGCTAGGAAATTATTCAATAAACAAGTTTTATCAGTGTATAACCTTTATTTCTTTAATTGAGTGATGAATTTTGCTATGCAGCAATAAATTTTCATATGGACTGATAACTTTTTGCTCACAGTTATAAATTTTCTGAGTAAGCTTGATTGAGTGATAAATTTTGCTTAATGTTGCTAATTCACTGATAAAACTTGTTATCAGTAGTCTTATTATACATTTGAATCAAACTTTGATTGAGTGAAGCAAATCACTAGTCTTATTATACATTTGATTCAAACTTTGGGAGTGATAAACTTTGATTGAGTGAAGCAAGTCACTAGTCTTATTATACATTTGAATCACCGAATGATAAATTATTACTTAACTTTGCATCATATCATTCTTTTTAATAATTTTCATTCATGTAGGAGAGCAATTTGAAAGACACAATTGAAGAACATAACATATACAAACAATTGCAACCACAAACAGATAATGAGCATGAAGATGAAGAATGTAACTTTGAGGAACAAGAGGAGACTGAATTATCTGAAAAGGAAGAAGAACCAATTATCACAAAGATATTCAGTCTCACTCCAGCAAGAAATTCACCGAATCCCAAGCATCAAACAGGTGCTCGAAAAAAGAGGAAATCAACAACATTGCAATCAAAAAAGAATGCAAGAAGGAAAGCCAACTTTCAGGATGAAACTGAAGAAGGTCCAGTTCATGTGCAAAGAAATGAGCTTTCTTTTGACAACCTAAAAAATGATGAAGAAGAAACAATGATCAAACAGAAAGTTGGTCCAACAACTTCCCCGAGATTCAAGCATCAAACACCGGCTGAAAAGAGGAAAGCAAAAAGGAAACTTGGCTATGAAACAAATATCTACCATGTGAAAATTAATGAACATACCTTTCAGAAACTAGAAGAGAATGTCCTGATAATCCAAAGGCTAGAAATGGAGAAGGCAAGAATCCAAGCAGAAAATGATGAGCTTAAGGACCAACTCATGAAGCTCAGTAAACAAATGGAAGAACAGAGCAAGAAAGCAAAGATACAAATGGAAGTGAAAGATGTGGAAATGGTGCTACTTAATGAGAGAATTGCAATGTTGGTTGAATCAAATCTCTACCTGGACAGTGAAGAAGAACAAATCGCAGTTGAAGTTGAAGCCACCACTCCCAAAACATCGCCTCTTGTGAGCTCAATGATAAAAAGGGTGAAAAATAGAGAAACAAGAAAAGAGCACAAAGATCCAGATTTTTGGTACGTAACGAAAAGACAACCAAAGCAGAACAAGACAGTTGATGAAGTAGAACCAATGGTTGAAGAAAGTGCAAAGACCAGAAAAGAAGAGCAGACACAAACAACATCCAACAAAACAAATTGACACTTTCTATCCAGTGTTTCACAAATTGCCAAAGAAATCAAGGATGAAACTCACTAGTCTTTGGGCAACAAAAACCAGCAGGTAAGAACATGATTTGGTCCTAAAATTTCCAAATTTGGAATCTAAATTTTAGTATATGGTCATGCATTTATCAATGTATAACCTTTGTTTACTTCATTCATTGATAAATTTTGATATACAGTGATAAAATTTGCTACATAGTGATAAATTTTACTTAATTTGTTTGGTGGAGTGATATATTTTGCTAATCTTCATCGTGTCTCATCTATGGTATCAAATTATTTAGGCATTTGAGTTTATGTTCTCTACTTCATTTCATTGTTCGAATTTGATACATCAACTAAAATTTGATGCTCAATTTGTTCCCCTAACCTTTGTTTCGTTAATTGAGCAACAAATTTTGGTATACAGTGATAAATTTTGTTTTTACATTTGCAGTTATCCAATCTTACAAGGAAAGGAAGTAGGAAGCTATTTGTACTTGGATGATATTGACAAAATAGTCAAATGCGAAGAACTTTCTGGAAATGTAAAATAAAATCCCTATTTGTGCATATATCAATTGTAATACCAAATAATAATTCTCTCATTAACCTTGTTTGCTTTTGTTTTTACAACAAGCAATAAATGCATACAAGGAAATCTTAATGACAGAAGAGCAACTGAAACCAAAGTTCAGCCTCAGCTCGCAAGCAGGAACAACATATATATTTACTACATCATGCCATGTAAGTAAATTACATATATATATATATATATATGTATATATACTTCATTACAATATCATCCATTCCCCTTGTCTAAATCAAGTGCAACAATTCTCATTCATCCAGTCTTATAGTGATAAAATTACCATTAACGAATTACATTGTAACCAAAACTAATATAATTGCAAAACACAGTATTTGTTCACCACAAAGGATGAGGCAGAAACAAATCAATTGTTGAACAACATGATGCTAGAAGCTGTCAAGGAAAGATATCTTCTTTTCCCAATTTTCAATGAAAAGCATTGGACGTTGTTGGTACTCGATACTGAAAATGGCTCATGGAAGTTTTACAATTCAATGAGACCAAGCACAGAAACAGATAACCACCTAAATGAGGCAAACAAAGTGGTAAAACACCAATTAATTATGATATCATCCATTCCCCTTGTCTATATCAAATTTTATTATGCATTTATTTGTCAAACACCAATTAATTATTACTATATTTTGCAGAGAAAGGTTATTGAAAAATACCTTCAACATCACAATCCCAAACTCATTGAAGGTAACAAGTTTCATGAAGAAACAGAAATTGCAATGAATTGTCCCCAACAAGTTGATCATTCGTAAGTTTCTGAAAACCAAAACACATTACATTGATAAAATTATCATTGATGACTACTAACTTTGTTTTTCCAATGTCATCGTAGACTTGATTGTGGCGTCATAGTTTGTTACCTCATGAGAGAATATGTCTGTAACAAAGACATCTTTCCCAACTTAACAAAGGAGGAGTGCCACCAAATCAGAGCAGATATCATAGATGCTTTGTTGACTAACCAACAGACAGACACCCAGCAAATCGTTGATGAGGCAATAGAAGCGGTGCTTGAAGACAAGGAGTTTTGGGACACAATACACAATGACAACCATGCTTGAATAATTTTGGACAAACATTATAATCATTTTGGTTCTTACTTTGCTTCAATGAATATTACAATGCTTGGTTGTTACAATGTCAAATTTGCTTCAATGAAACATTCAGTCTTTTTTAACCAGATTGTTACCAGATATGACTTTTGATATAGGTCTTCTTTTATGCAAATTTCATTCAAAAAATTAATTATGATCTGATTATTTGTGTCAAATTTAAAGCTTAATAACAGGTTTGGAGTCACTACACTGATAAATTTTTTTTTATAGTGTTTTGTTTTCACTCATAAATTTATCCCTGTTTCAACAAATTTATCACTGTAAACACTGATAAATTTTTCACTGTTTAAACAAAAAAACCAGCACCGCTCTCTCTCTCATCCTTTTTCCAAAATCAATTAAACAAAGCGCTATAAATAAATAAAAAATTTACCTAAATTGAAAATTAAAACACAAACCCTATTACATTGTTTTGATTATTTTGGTTCTTCATTTGCTTCAATGAAACATTTAGTCTTTTTTATCCATATTGTTAACATATCTGGCTTTGGACATCAGTCTGATTTTATGCAAATTTCATTCAAAAAATTGATTATAATCTGATTATTTGTGTCAAATTTAAAGGTTAACAACAGGTTTGGAATCACTATATTGATAAAATTATTTTCTTATAGTATTTTGTTTACACTGATAAATTTTTCACTGTTCCAACAAATTTATCACTGTCAATACTGACAAATTTATTACTGTTCAAACAAAAAAAACCACTACTCTCTCTCTCTCTCTCTCTCTCTCTCTCTCTCTCTCTCTTTTCCAAACTCAATTAAACAAGGCACTATAAAAAAAATTAAAAATTTACCTAAATTGAAAATTAGAACACATACACTATTACATTGTTTTGATCATTGTAAAATTTTTAAAAATAAGATATAAGTATAGTTAGAATAAATTTGTAAAAAAGAAAACCCTTATTTGTAGTTACTTACACATGAGCTCAAGAATGTTGAAAAGTCATATTATAATTTTACAATGCAAAATACTAATATTTAATAATTAGGTGTTATTAAAATGCTCAAGAGTGTTCTCATGGTTATAAAATGCTCAAGAATGTTCTCATGTATTATATCGCATCTGAACATGAGAACACTGAAGCATTTCCTAGACTGAAATTTTGAACAATTTAAATTGAAAATGAATTGCAAAACTCAAAATATCTTGCTATTGTAGCAAGATATTTCCTACTGATAAAAAAAAAAAAAAGTACTATTGTAAGATCTCTCTCTCTCTCTCTGTCTCCCTCTCTCTCTGTCATTCTTTTTTCCCAATTAATTAAAAAGTTCTTAAAAATTAAAATTAAAAATATCTACAATAAAAAAAAAAAAAAAATATTCAATTGTAATCTAAATTAAAAATTAAAACATAAACAGTATTACATTGTTTTGATCATTTTGGTTCTTAATTTGCTACAATGAAAGATTCAATGTTTTGTACTTAATTACATTCAATGTTTAGAATACATTCATTAAAAAAAAATTAAAAAAATTATTCAATGTTTAGAATATATTCAATGTTTATAAAGAAACACTGATAAAACTTAATATATTCATTAAAAAAAAATTATTTGCACTTAATTACACATGAGCTCAAGAATGTTGAAAGATCATACTATAATTTTACAATCCAAAATACTAATATTTAAGAATCAGGTTTTATTGATTTTAAGTTGATAGCTAATTTAATTTTTTTTTTAATAAGTATTACAAGTATTTTATTTCAATACCAAATATAATATATTTATATTTCATCTGAATATGAATATGAGAAAGCTCAAGCATTTTCTAAACTGAAATGTTGAACAATTTAAATTGAAAATGAATTGCAAAACTCAAAATATCTTCCTATTGTACCAAGATATATGCCATTGATAAATTTATCACCGATAAAAAAAAATTAAAAAAAAAAAGAGTACTATTTCAACACAATATATTTGACAGACAGGGGAAACAAAAGTGTGAGTCACACGATTGAAGCTCTGTTTTTCTCATTCTCCACCGTCGGCGAATCCCTTCCACTCTCAAGCAAAACAACGAACACAACTCAGGCGATTCGAGCACCAAATCAACAGATTTGAACAAAAAATTCGAGGAAACATGCCTGTAAAGCGTAAGGAACTGAAACCTTTACTTCTCTCCCTAGTCAAACACATTTTCATAAACCCTAGATATGGTTCAATTACAACTTGCAAATTTGAACAATATTAGGGCATTTTCGGAAAATAAAACTTATGAATATGTAAAATATTTGTTGATCAAGTGATAAGAGTGTTGGTTTTCAAGTTCAAAATTAGGTTCATTTTAAAATATTTTTTTAAAAATTTTTGATACAAAAAAAAATCAGCTAACAAACAAGGAGGGAGTCGGTTCAACAGACAAAGTAGGGAGTGGGTTCAAGATATTAAAATGAGTTGTTGACATATATAATAGTAATTAGAACAGTGCACACACTACATGTGTGTAATTTTTTATAAATTAAATTTTGTGTGACTTTTGTTTAATATTTGATTGATAATAACTTGCATCCTTCTTTTGATATATTTTATTTTATTTTTTATTTGGTTATTTCACTATGTCCAATTTCTCAAAAATTGTAACTTTTTTACACCTCATGGATAATTTTTTGTCTGATTTTTGTTTAATATTTGATCGATTATAAACTACACCTCTCTTTTGGTAACTCAATGATCTTTACCAAACTTAAATATACAAATTATGCTGTTCATGTAACCTATAAACAGAACCTTGCAATACTTTTACCTTATAATAGAAGTGCATCAAATCAAGGCATCTACCCTGATAAACCTTTTTCTGTTGTAGCACTCAAACCAATTTATAGATTTGATAATAATTAAACCATACTATAGGGTGTGATTCTGTAACTGTTTGTTTCCATAAGAGAGTAACTGACATCAAATAAGATTTGATTAGTTTTTAATTTGATAATTTGTTGGTTTTAAATTATCAAACCAACTCATAAGTTTGGTTCACATACCAAACCAACTGATAAGTTTATCACTTACACATCCATCTCCATTTCTATATAGGGATACATTTGCAAAAATTTGATGTAGGCAGAAGATGATTGACACAATAGTCAATAGACTCACCAACTTAAACAAATTTGATCTCTTTTGGGGAAGAATTTGCCTCAGTCTATTTTTCTTCTTTTTCTTTTTTATTGCTGAATTTGCCTCAGGGATAAATTAGGATAATTTTCATAATTCTTCTTATTCTTATTTGATTGTTTCAATTATTTTGTTTGCTAACTAACAAAATGAATCCAGAGGAATTATGAATATTTTCTTTGCTTAATTAAATGATAATTTTGTCGTATATCCATAAGTTTTGCATGGTTTGCCTAATTCATTCATATACCTCTTTCATATAGATGTTGCGAGTTCTCGTAAGAGATTAACTAGACCAAAACAAGAGCTTATACTGCAAAAAGACAAAAGCGAGAAAAGCAAGACAACAATGAGACAAAAAAACAAGAAGATAACAAAGAGAAACCACAGGAGCAGCAACAACAATCAAACAAGCAGCAAGGGTGAAAAGACAGAGACATCACAAACAAGAACCTACAGATGAAGCTCAAAAACAATCAGAAACAAAAGAAAAAAATAAGCGAACAGCAACAATCCATTAAAGGTAAAAAAAACAATAGCAACTTATATAGATGTCACACGTAAATTGGTGCAATGAATTCCTTCCCAACTATTGCCACATGCAACTGACCCAACCCCATTGAGTGCTCTGTTTTGCTGATCATTATTAGAACTCTTCACTGTATAAGCTTTGTTTGCTTAATTACGTAATAAATTTTGTAATAATTCTTCTTATTCTTCTTTGATTGTTTGAATTATTTTCTTTGCTACCTAACAAAATCAATACAAAGGAATTATGATTATATTCAAGTTTTATCAGTGTTTCTTTGGTCAATTAAATGATAAATTTGGTTGTATATCCATAAATTTTACATGGTTTGCCTACTTCATTAATATCCTTCTTTTATATAGATGTTGTGAGCTCTCTCATGACATTATCTATGCCAGAAAGAAGATCTTTACCAGCAAAAACCCAAAAGCAAGAAAAGGAAATAAAAAAAAAAAAAAGTAACAAGGCAACAAAAAGGAAACTGCAAGAACAGCAACAAAAACCAAACAACAAGAAAGGGAGAAAGGACAGAGACATCAGAAACAAAAACCTGCAGATGAAGCTCAAAAAGAAGCAAAAGCAAAAGAAAGAATAAAGACACATCAACAATCCATTGAAGGTAAAAAACAATAGCAACTTAAATACATGTCACACGTGAATTGGTGCAATCAAATTCCTTCCCGACTATTGCCACATGCATCTGACCCAACTCAATTGAGTGGTCTGTTTTGCTGATCATTATTAGAACTCTTCACTGTATAAACTTTGTTTCCTTAATTACATAATAAATTTTGTCATAATTCTTCTTATTCTTATTTCTTTGTTAGAATTATTTTGTTTGCTAGCTAACAAAATCAATACAGAGAAATTATGAATATATTCAAGTTTTATCAGTGTTTTTTGCTCAATTAAATGATAAATTTGGTTGTATATCCATAATTTTTTCATGGTTTGCCTACTTCATTGATATCCTTCTTTTATATAGATGTTGCGAGCTCTCTCATGACATTATCTATGCCAGAGAGAAGATCTTTAACCGCAAAAACCCAAAAGCAAGAAGAGAAAGACAAGAAAGAGACAAAAACAAGGACAGCAGAAGGAAACAGCAAAAGGATGAACCTCCAAATGAAAAGGAAACAGCAACAAGACCAAAAAAAGGAAACAGCAACAAAAAGGAAAATACAGGAACAAAAGATAGCAACAAGAGAAACAACCAGCAAACAGGAAGAAAGGAAGAAAAGACAGAGACAACAAAAGGATGAACCTGCAAATGAAGCTCCAAAACAAGGACAACAAAAGAAACAATAACCAAACACCAACAACAGAAAAGAGCAGAAACAAGAACCAAGCCCCAACAAAACAAACAAGAACCAAACCAACACAAACCATGTAAGGCCCCGGTGTCCCACATCGGGAATGGAGGGGGAGTTCCTGGGCTATAAAAGTAAAAACCTGGACCCTTATATAGCATCGAGGCCTTTTCCCAAGTAGTGAAATCCCTATTAGAACTCCCCAGTTAAGCGTACTTAGGATGGAGTAGTTCTAGGATGGGTGACCCACTGGGAAGAACAAATCCGTGCGGGCGTGGCCCAAAGTGGACAATATCGATGACGTGTAAAGGGTCGGGGAGTTACAAATGGTATCAGAGCCGACTCTCCGGAGTACCGAGTGTGGGCCCCTGGCGTCTCTTGATGCATATGGACGGGCTTGCAAGCTGGCAGGCTACTGCACGGAGATGTGCAGCCTTATGGGGGGTGGATTGTAAGGCCCCGGTGTCCCACATCGGGAATGGAGGGGGAGTTCCTGGGCTATAAAAGTAAAAACCTGGACCCTTATATAGCATCGAGGCCTTTTCCCAAGTGGTGAAATCCCTATTAGAACTCCCCAGTTAAGCGTGCTTAGGATGGAGTAGTTCTAGGATGGGTGACCCACTAGGAAGAACAAATCCGTGCGGACGTGGCCCAAAGTGGACAATATCGATGACGTGTAAAGGGTGTTTACCCCTTGTTGTACAGTGATCCGAACGTGTGTCCGTGGATGTTAGTAGTTGATTATTATCTTGTTTACATCCTTTCCTACTTTGTATTTGAGTTATAGGATGTGTTGGACAGGTTTGTTACAGGTTGGTTGTGTTTGGGAGCCAAGTGTTGCTGCCCAGAATTTTGGGTCTTCGCTCGAGCGATCAGTTCTTCACTCGAGCGAGCTTCTGTCTTTGGTCCTTCGCTCGAGCCAGGGTTTGGTCGCTTGAGCGAGAGTGGAGTTTTGTGACTGGTGGCTCGAGCCAGAGTGGCTTCGCTCGAGCAAGCGATTGCGTCTGGTTCTGGACCTAAGAGTTGCATTTCTTGGCTCGAGCGAGCTTTTCTTCGCTCGAGCGAGCAGTTTGTCGCTCGAGCGTGCGTCTGGTTACTGACCTGAGGGTTTGAATTGTTGGCTCGAGCGAGTCGTCTCTTCGCTCGAGCGAGGTCAATTTCTTGTGTCTGGTCGCTTGAGCGACCAAGTCTTCGCTCGAGCGAGCCTGTTTTATATCAGCAGGCAGCAGCGATTTTAAACATCTTTTTTTCATCTCTTTCTTTTTGAAACCCTAGCAGCCGACTCTCTCTCTCTAAACTTATCTTCTCTCTAGGATTTCATCTCTCTCTAGTGTGAATCTACCCTAAGTCCTTTGTTAAAAAGATAGAGGGTGTTGAGAGCTTCGTTTAAATCTGAAAATCTTTGGATTTGGAACACGTTGGTCTTTGGGTCATCATCTCCGTTGGAGCTCAAACTTCAAGGTAGGGATAACCTACTCCATCTTATGAGCTTTGTCTTTGAATTTTAGCATTTTGATATGTTGGGGGTTGTTGGGTAATTTTTGAGAAAGTTTGGGCCTTTGTGTAATTTTACAAAAGTTGGGGTTTTAATTATATAAACCTATATGCAAGTTAGGCATAGAGAAATGAAATTAATGTTGGAACATTGATGGAAATGGAACCTTAGGGTTGTTTTGTGAATTATGGTAAGTTGCCCTAATTGGTTTAATTAATTAATGTATATAATTAATTAAAGAAAATGAGGAATTGAATTGAGAATGTTGAAATTGGGAATGTATGGGACTAAAGGGTGTAGTTGAATCATTTATTGCTCACCTAGTTGAAATGTTGATATATTATCCATTTGTGCATTTATTTCCTGTTTAGAAATAATTGCTTTGGACTACCGGTGGAGGGTAGTATTGATTGTTGTAGACAATGCATGATGATTAGGCAAACTAAAACTAATCAATTGGATGTGTCATAGAGTATGACGGTTGATAGAATACATTAACTTCATGTATTGATAGATTGTGCATATGACCAATGTGTTTATGTGCATTATGTATAGACGGTTGATAAAATACATTAACTTTATGTATTGATTGATTGCGTATATGATTCTGTGTTTATATGCATTGCTTGTGTATGGGAGGAGATGGGGGATGTACTCCACGGTTTAGGGGAAGATGGGGGATGTACCTCTAAACCGGTTAATGGTTAAGGGAAGATGAGGGATGGACCCAAGGATGCAGCTCATATGCTCTCCCATTGGAGTGATGATACAGCTCATATGCTTATCTATTGAAGTGTTGATATAGCTCATATGCTTATCTGTGGTAGTAGTGATATAGCTCATATGCTTATCTATTGAGATGTTTGTTTGATTTGATATAGCACTAAAATGTATATCATTTATGAAGTATGGAAGTCGTTTATATGTTATTGATACAACACCAAAATGTGTATCCACCTTGGATTTCGAAAGTGTTCTAGTGATGAACTATAATCTCATCAAAGGTTTTGGTCAGAGTACTGAGCCTTGTTTTCAAACTCAATGTTGAATAAGAAATGGAAAGTGAATTGTAACATAGACTTGATTGTCATGGAATTGTAATAAGATGTAAAGAATGTATAAGTGTTGACCATCTATTAACTGCTAATCTTTTAGTCATTGTTCATAGTTGGTTTAGTGTATTTCTACTGGGCTGTGGCTCACCCTATATGGGACACCATTTTCAGGTACATGAAGCATGCCACCTCCAAGGACATCGCTTGGGAGGCTAGAGGCAGGCAGACGTTTGTGGTTTTGGTTATCTTTTGTTGTATTACATGTAATTTCAAGCCAAGGGCTTAATGTGTATTTGAGTTAGTACTCTCCTCTTTGTAACCAAGTGTTAGCTTGGAAAGTTGTAAGCCCATAGGGCATTTGATTCTATTGTTAACATGTAATGTTTCTTGTAAAGAATTACTCTGTGGAATAGAATGATGTGTGTCTCTTATATCAATGCATGTCTAAATTGATGAGTTTAATGTTATTATTTTGAGGGCGTTACAAACCAAAAGGCAAGAAGAAAACAGAGGGAAGAAAAACAAGAAGTGATCAAATTCATGACCGTGAAGCAAAATATGTGTACCGCTCAAACATGGTATCCCTCATCAGATTCTTCAATGCCACAAAACTTGAAAAGGAGCATTTCCAAATATTGAAAAAGACTCCCTTCTTCCTTCTAGTTGACATTTTGTCAAACAAAAAGGTGCAAAAAGCAGATTCAATAAAATATGATGATGTGGTTGCAAAAATCTTGCAAACATACCAAATGGATGGAACCACATTTCAAATTGGAGGGAAGAAGCTGAAGTTGAAAAGAAATGATTTCAAATTAATTTTTGGGATTGCATGTGGACAAAAAAAGATGCATCTTGTATATGGAAGAAAAGATGGCATAGACTTGGTTAAAAGAAGGAAAATAAGAGAGAATAGAATGACAAGTGCTTCAATCCAAAAATTGATAACCAAACTTTTGAGAAGCAAGAAGAAGGAAGATAGAGAAGATGTTGTGAGGCTTGTGTGCCTCTTGATTTGCTTGCTCTTGTTATATCCTGGTACTGGCACAACAATTGGTTGGGAGTTCATGAAATATCTTGAAGATATTGACAAAATGAAGTCTTATGATTGGTGTGATGCAGCAAAGCAACACCTCACAAAATCAATAGAAAGAAACATCAACCAAATTGACAAAGTGTCCGGATGTGTGATGGTCCTATTGGTAAGTAAATATCTCACTTATAACTTATGAACTATAATATTTACGTTTACTAAATACTTGTTTATAATAATTTTTTTCTTTCTTCAACAGTATTGGATATGCGAACACACAAGCACCATCAAACCCAATGCCAAAAATGCAATCCCAAGATTTGCTAAATGGGACATCACATGTTTGCGACAGAAATTGGCAAGTTCATCCTTGCAAGAGCTAAAAGATATTGTGGTATGCAATGCTAACCTTTGTTTTGTGTAAACAAATGATAGATTTTCTTATGCAGTGATAAATTTTTGTTCACACTGATATATTTATTTAATTTGCCTAATTGAGTAACAAATTTCTCTTACTTTACCTAATTGACTGAAAAATTGTTTTATCCAGTGAATGTTTTACTATTTGTCTACTGTGCATGAGTTTTGTTTAATATTTACTTTATTAGCTTACTTTTGCTAATTCAGTGATAAAAATTGATATACAATGAAAGGTTTGCTTACTATGCCTAGTTCAGTGATAAAATTTGCTATAACAATTATAGATTTGTTTAATTTTCCTAACTGAGAGATAAAATTTGCTATCAGAAATTTATCTCCGAAATTTGTATCATATCATTCATTTTTTTCATTTCCATCTATATAGGACAACAATTTGAAGCACACAGACGAAGAGAAAAAAATTTACCGAATGCTGCTAGGAGAAATTCAGGATAAAGATGAAGATGAACATGAAGATGAAGATGAACATGAAGATGCTGATTTTCAGCAACAAAATCAGACTGAAATTTCTAAAAAAGAAGAACAAATATTGACTGAAGACAAATCCAAACATCAAACATGGGAACCAATTCCACACACAATATGCCCTGAAAAGAAAAAGAGAACAATACCCTTTGAATCACAAAAGAGTGAAGGAAAGAAAGTTGACAAAGAGCCTGAAGTGGATCCAAATCTGGTAGAAGTACTTGTTTTTGAGAGGATAGAAGACGACATGCTCAAAATGGAAAAGTTAAAAATGGAAAGGGACATCCTTCAAACTGCAAATGATAACCTGCAGCAGCAACTCAACAAGCTGAAAAAGGAAATGCAAGAACAGCACAAAAAACAAATGCAAAGGAAAGATGAAGAAATCAAAATACTCCATGAGAGAATTGCAACATTGGCTGAGGCAAACAAGTACTCAGAAGAACAACACACACAACAGCAGCCTGCAATGAAGAAATCGAAAACTTCAAACGAAATTTTCAACATCCTACCAGAAAAATCAAGGCAAAATCTCATTGCACATTGGGCGAATACAAAAAAACAAATAACAATCTTCTCTCTTCCCTCCTGTAGTTCACTTTTGCCAACTGTTTATCAATAACTCATATTGAATTTATAAGTATCAAATATTCCAAAAATATCAATAACTTTATTATTCCAACACTAATAAACTTTTTTTCAAGGATCAGCCAGTGTGGCAAAGATCTCACCATGGAACCTATGTCTACTTAAATGACATAGACAAAATATTGAAGGGTCAAGATTTGGCAGACATTGTAAGTTGAATTTGTAACTCATTAAAATAACATTTTAGTGTTTCATTTATATTAATTCCTTGTTTTGTTTTTTGTTTTCAACACAGGTAATAGATGCATATGCAGAACACTTGTTTGCACAAAAACAAGGAACAAAATCATTTGTATTCATTTCAAGTTGCCATGTAAGTAACTAGTATAGATGTATTAGGGGATATAAAGATCCATTTCACATGGAGGAGAAAAAAAGGCCTCAAGACACCAATAGATGTGTTCCCTTTATATGTAGTATAGATGAATTTTCCAATGCACTGATAAATTTTGATAGGGATTGATAAAATTTTGATCACAGTGACAAAGTTTCATACTCACCGCCTATTTAATTTGAAAAAGTTTAAAGTTAAATTAACATTAATCTTTTTATTTATATTTGTTAGCACTTGTTTACTACAAAAGATGAGGAAGCAAGAACACGAATGCTCAACAAAATAATGCCTGAAGCAATGAAAGCAAGATACCTTCTGTTCCCCATTCACCAAAATTTTCACTGGACAATACTTGTCCTTGACATTGAAGAAGCTTCATGGAAATTCTACAATTCGATGAGACCAAGGGGAGCACTGCCTAAAGATCCACACTTCAATGCTGCAAATGAAGTGGTAAAAATCTTTTCACTATCAAACTTACCATTAATCCAATACATAATTCCTGATCCATGTTTAATTATACATCAAAAATTTATACAGTAATATATTTATCATTCTTTAAATCCATGTTTTCTCATTAATATTTTCAACTGACTTTCTAATACAACAATTATACAAAATGTATATGTTGCAGAGACAGATTATTGAAAAATACATAAAGCATGAGAACCCAACTCTCATTCACCCTGCTAAATTTGAACAGCAGACAGACAACGTCATCAACAGCCCACAACAAGATGACACATCGTAAGTTTATCAATAACAAAACACTATTATTAAAAAAAAAAGCAACAAAACCAAATTATAATATTTTGTTTTCAAAATATTTTTGCTGGCTTGATTGCGGAATCATTGTTTGCTACATCATAAGGCAATATGTTTCCAATAACAAGATAATGCTTACTTTTACCAAGGAAGAATGCAATCAACTGAGAGCTGATATGTTAACTGTCTTCTTGACTGACGAACAAGCTGCTCAACAACAAATACCTGATCAAAACATTGATGACTTGCCTCTGCAATAATCAACACATCTGGAATAGAAGAAAATAAACAGACAGTCTTACCTGTATTTTGATATGTTACAGTGTTACCTGTATTTTGATGATTTTGGTTCTCACTTTAATCCAATGAATATTACAATGCTTCGTTGTTACAATGTCAAAGTTATGGACAGTGCTTAGTTGTTACAATGTTAAAGTTATGGACAATGCTTGCTTGTTACAATCTCAAATTTGCTTCAATGAAACATTCAGTCTTTTTTTAGCCATATCGTTACCAGACTTGGTTCTTCATATCAGTCTTGTTATCCAAATTTCATTCAAAAAATTGTTTCTAATCTGAGTATTTGTGTTCAATTTAAAGGTTAATAACAGGTTTCGAGTCACTACACTGATAAGTTTATTTTTTATAGTGTTTTGTTTACCCTGATAAATTTATCACTGTTTCAACAAATTTATCACTGTTAACACTAATAAATTTACCAATGTTCAAACAAAAAAACCAGCGACTCTCTCTCCCTCTCTCATTCTTTTTCCCCAATTCAAGTAAACAAAACACTATAAAAAATAATAAAAAATTTACCTAATTGAAAATTAAAACACAAGCACTATTACATTGTCCAAATTGGAAATTAAAATACTGTTACAATTTGTAGATATTCCCAACTTTGAGAATGAATGTAAGAACATGCCATCCTTGGTGATTTCTGAATAATCAAAACCAATTGATACTTCAGTTAAACAACTCAAACATCCAAAGCTAGCTTCTGAGTGACCACAAAACAGTATGCAGACTGAGAACTTGTTGCTAAACTAAATAAACATCGTAGTCATTTCAAAAATTTTACTTTTTAAAGCACTTAACACAGCAGATATGCAATTATGTATTCTAGAAATTTGATCTACACCTTTGCATTGTGGAAATTTTTCCTGGGAAAACTAGATAATTCCATACAATGATAAATTTATCACTGTAGAAAAGAACATTTGCTTGGATATGACAGTGATAAATTTATAAACCACTGACATAAATGTAATAAACCATCAACTCTTCCCACACAATAAGTGATAAATTTATCATTCTTCAAAATAACAAATTTCAAGA
Source organism: Camellia japonica (assembly GCA_030407325.1). Taxonomy (NCBI): domain Eukaryota; kingdom Viridiplantae; phylum Streptophyta; class Magnoliopsida; order Ericales; family Theaceae; genus Camellia; species Camellia japonica. The sequence goes on from JAPPVO010000036.1 coordinate 54,641,817, forward strand.
ACCACATTAATGATACATTTATCATTCTTACAAAAAAATAAGCTATCAACTTGTCCAAACCAACCAGTGATAAATTTATCACTTTATAAAACACCAAAAAAAAGCAACTACATTTAACCCAAATCAAATAATATAAATATGTGAAACTTAATCCTGTAAAAATATCAGCAAAAAATATAATTTCTGATCAACAAATTCCTCAATCATTCAATGCGAGTACCAAAATGATACATCTTTCAAAAAATACTCAATCATTCAATGCAAGTAACACCTCTCAACTCTCAAACAAAGTAATTCAATTAAAATCAATACAACTAAAGCAAAGCTTGTTTACATGTCTTCCGATTATGAGTTCCCATCTTTCCACACCTACTGCATCTAATTCTCTTGATTTCGCCCTTAGAAGGTATTCTCTCTGTTCTTGGACGTCCAGCTGGTCTCTTACAAAGAGGAGGTAAAACAACGTCATCATCAACAACTACATTTGGCTTCCACATACTAGGAACCGGATAGATAGAATGTGAATAAGAATCACAATAACTACTAACACGGTAGTAATCATCAAGAAAGCAATTCAGATCCTTCCACTCCTCTTTATAGCACAAAAACCATGTTTGCAAGGAAAAGAATCAATTTCCCACAATCGACAAGAACAACAACGTTTCCCAATATCAACCATAACTGAATGATCCAATTGGATTTCATAAATGTCATCGCTACATTTCTTAACTATCCATGCTTTTGTATCATTAAAAGCTTCTTCCAACTTTTTCTCTGCAAAAGGACAAACAATACGATTCCACTTATTCCCAACTTCTCTCCTTCTTGAAAATTGCTCCATTAGTTTCACCCGTATAGCATCAACAAGACTAGTTGAAAACAAATGGCGTTCATCCCTAATCCATGAATTAAAAGATTCCGCAGCATTTGTGCACATTTCACCATACCTCTTGCCTTGAAAATAAGCGTTACACCAACACTCATTAGGCAAATCCTCAAGAAACCTCTCAACACTACGACCACAACGACCCTTAAATTCTTCAAATAGCTCATTAAACAACTCAATAGTAGGAGCATATGCACATCTACTAAAAAGAGTAAGCAAATACTCTTTTGATTCACGACTCTTCACTGACAAATAAGTCTTCAAGTTTGTCTTCAAATGCATTAGACAAAAAGAATGAGAAGAAAACGGAAAGACCTCAGCTAAAGCTTTCAGCAAACCTCCATGTCGATCAGTAACAAACGCAATATCCCTCTCCGGAGTCAAAATACCTAATAACTTTGACAAGAACCAATGCCAACTGTCATAACTTTCACCATCAACAATCGCAAAACATAACGGATACAAACCTACAAACAAAATATATATATACAAGTTATCAGTAACAAATCAAAAAAGATTACAAAAAGAAAATCAAAACACAAAGTAACAAAAATGATAGAATTGTCACTATCATAGATAAATTTATCACTGTATAAATATAAATTTATACAGCACAAATTTATCACTGTATAAATATAAATTTATCACTGTATAAATATAAATTTAGCACCAGCCATAGATAAATTTATCACTGTATAAATTAAAAATTTAACAAAAAGTATACAGCACAAATTTATCACTAATAGATTGACCATACTCAATTATCAACACTCTCCAGTAACAAAAATGATAGAATTATCACTATTTCAATAATAATAACAATACACACAAAATATACCTTGGTTACCATCTTTCGCCGTAGCAGCCAATAAACAACCTTTGTGTCTTCCTTTCAAAAAAGTTCCATCAAGCATCAACACAGGCCTACAATACTTGAAACCATGAATACATGCCTCAAAAGCGAAAAACAAGCATTTGAAATGTCTTCCTTTACTATCAATATCAAATTCCATATCAAAAACACTCCCCGGATTGCAAGCATTAGCCGCATCAACATACCAACGAAGATCGTCAAATGATGATGAATAGTCACCAAAAACAAGACCCCTTGCTTTTTCAACACCCATCCAAGCTCGCCGATAAGAAACTTCTGTTCCATAATAGTCCTTGAAATCACAAACCACCTCACTAACCGATGTCAAAGCCTTGTTACGAATATCACTAGAAATTAGCCCACCAATCATACTTGAAGTCATCCTAGCATGTTTAATTGTACGAAAAGAAGATCCACAAGTATGAACATCATCAAATTGTTTAATAACAAAAGCTTTACTATAATTTTCCACTCTAGCATGCACGCTCCATAAACATCCCAAATCAGCCATTCTCTTACAATGAACAGTGACACGATCCTTATCATTCTTAACAAAATCAAAATTAAAACCGGAATGAATAGAATACTTTGACAACGCATCTCGAAATTCAACAACTCCTTGAGTAAACCTTTGTCCCACTCCTTTCATACAATTAACCCACCCATCGGAGAGCAAAGGTTTCCGTTGATTTGAATAAAATGAAGGCAAAAAATCAGTTTCACAAACAACACTACTACTACTACTACTACTAGCTTCACCATCACAAATCATATAACCTTCACCCAAAGAACAACACTTTACAAAAACATCAATCCGATGAATATCACAAGAAAGTGCCAGTCCAACCATAACCTCCAAATCCTCTTCACTTTCTAGACCACAAGAAGAATGTCCAGCCATTGAATACGATATATTCAAAGAACTACCAACTAACTCACTCCACTTTGCACACAATTTATATACTAAATCCTTGAAATTAAATCCATCATTATACTTAATAACCAATGTCACACCTCTAAACTTGCACATAAGAAACAAACAATTCTCCATCACTATAAATCCTGCAACAAACAACAATTACATATCATAAAACAAATCAAACACTCTCAAACAAAATCAAACACAGTGATAAAATTATCTCCTATTCCCATACTCACTCATAAATTTATCACTGTTGAAAAAGTTAATCCAACATCACCCCCAAAATACACAGTGATAAAATTATCACTGTATAAAATAACAAACCAACACCTGTGTTCAATCAACACAATTTCGTAACCAAAAAAAATAAAAATCTAAAATTCAATCAACAAATACATATCTCAAAACTTTCAATATCATGATCAAAACACAAATTCAATCGCAACAGAAATAACAGAGTAACAACAATATCACCACAAAATCAAAATCACCAACTCAAACTAAAAAAACCAAAACATTGAAATTGAAATCAAAATCACACATACCAGTCGACCTAACTCCACAACACCGCAAATAAGAAAATGTAACTATACACCAAACGCGAAATCGCAAATAGGAAGAATCACCAAACACGCAATCGCAAATCGCACAATCAGAAATCACGAAGCTCCACAAATCGCGAAGATACAGCAGCAAATCGTGAACTTCCACAGAAATCCAAATCACAAACACAATATTTTGATGGAAAATTCAAACAGAAACGCGCCAGAATAGGGGAGGGGTAAAACGGTACAAAAAAAAAACTCTCAGGACCTGTTGGTGCACAAGATCAAAAGTCAGGACTAAGAGGGGAATAAGTCAAAAACTTAGGACCGGCCAGTAAAAAACCCTTAGTGTAATATATTAGGTATGTTTTAAGTTTTAAAAAAAAAAAAATTTAAGAAGGCCCAAACTAACTTAAAATAAATTGACCCATTAAAAAATTGAAAGGCCCATTCAAAAAAATTAACATTGTTATCCATTGAAAATAGACCCAAAAAAAAGGATCCCTCCTATTATAAATTTTTATTTATTTATTTATTTATTTTTTAATAATTGAATCAGAACTAATTTTTGTAACATTTCTCACAACTATTTTTTTTAATGTTCTTTTTATTTGTAAAGATAAAATTGTTCTTAAAACAAATGATATGTTTAACAAATTCTAAACAAGTTCAACTTTTTGTTATTGGAAAATTTTAGGTAAGTTGATTTTATTTTTTATTTATTTTTTGGGAATCTGTTTTTTTTTTTTAGATTTTATTTTTAACTGTATATCCTTCTAGAAAGACCTGAAATTTTTTATTAAAAAATTTAATTATTGCCTAAAAATAAAAAATAAAAATCAATTGTTAATTAAAAAATCATAGCCAAACAGTTAAATTTTTTTTAAAACTTTAATTGGGAGACTTACGTATAAGTACTAATAGATGGACTTATTGTCCAATATGTCCTATAATAATTAATGACATTTTTATCAAACACTATTAAAAAACGTCATTAATTGTTAATTTTCAGCAACAGTTTCAAATTGTTACAAAAAAATGTCACTAATTATAAGTTTTAGTAACATCTTAAAAAAATCGTTACAAAAAAGTTACTAATTTTTAACTTTCAACAACAGTTTAAAAAATTTATCACAAAAAATCGTCACTAATTATAAATTTTAATAACAATTTATAAAAATTGTGACAAAAAAAAGTTATTAATTGTCAATTTTTAACATGTATAAAAAATCGTTATAAAAAATTATTTTTAGCGACAATTTTATTAGGACTTATTTTCAATAAGATTTTAAGTTCAACTAATAAGATCTATTGATAATTAACCTAAATTTTAAATAACTAACAAAAAAAAAAAAATGCTAAACAAAGCCGTAGATTTGAGTTTCAATTGCATGGTTATTGTACAGGGGTGTTTCAGCCACTCCAAAGAGAGGTAGTGTTGGCTGACGATGAAAATAAAATAACATGACGACTCAGCTCATAAACCTGCTTAATTTATAGATTTCGCAAGATGACAAATAAAATAAAATAAAGATTTATGTATATTAAATCAGAGAATGGGCAGGAAATCCAATGAAACTGTTAAAATGTGTATAAATAATATGAGAAAAGATTTATCAAGGAAGTCAGTCTCCGAAGTCTTATAATTAAAGAGCAAAAAAGCAAACTCACCTTCCCCAAGTCGGTCAAACACCTACCACGATATACATTCCACGTAATTGTGCACCACAAAAAAAAATAAAGGTGCCTATAAAATTTAAAGTCGACAGTTTGCAAAATAGCACTTTACTTTTGTCCCTTGCTTTTAATTCAAAGTCTTACCAATTCAATAATTAGTTTAAAGTCGTATAATCTACACTCATCTGAGTCACTTTCAAATAAATATGCCGATCCAACAAGAGCCAGTAGATCAGCATATTTTATTTCAAGAACTTGATCTTTGGCCAATGTTCAACAGACATGTTTTATCTAAACAAGATAAACAGTACTCAAGTTTATAAATATACGCATATAATTGGAACTAATGGTGTAAGTTGTTCTCCAATCAATGTTACACCTCCTTTTTTTCTCCACTAATGTCTTCAAAGGGAAGAACTATTCAACTCCTTGGAAACACACGTATTTAGTATTTTACCAATTGAACACAACTTTTCTCATAGTGAGAGCTCACAACAGATCTTCATCAATCTTTGCTTCACACAACAGATCATCAATCTTTGCTACTTGGCAAATTACCCCCTCCTTGTTGCCTTCCAATAACCACCCTATATTTGCATGCCATGAGAATATAATAAATATTTTTTAGCCAAAATAATATGATGTAAAATATATATAAATAAATGAAGATAAATGACAAACAACCAAGCAAATTGAAAACCAAAACTAGAATAACAAATTCTTGTACACACATTCTTAAACTCGGTTGTCATTAAAATCAGTAATTACCCTAGATCATTTGTTCATGTAAGCAAGCCAAAATTTTCGGTATATAGGGTCAAGAGGATAGGACTCTCAGCAAGGCTCACACACGCCAAACCTTGAGCCTATGAAAGCCCACTCCGCCACTAACATGAATTACATGACCAAAAATATCCAAAGCAACGTGGCAATGAATTTCCTTTTATTTCGAAACCCATTGGGAATCCAAATGGATAAACTGATATCCCACAAGGTCACATAATACATAGTAGGATTGTTTGAAATGAAGAGTCTCCACTCGATTCGAAGAACTAAGAAACCATATCCAAAAAATGACTCAAAGCAATACCTAGTCCCGTCGTCACTGGAGAACCTAGTTCAGGGCTACGATTCAAGATGGGAAGGGGTTACCCAACCAAGTGATTGCGACCTCTCTACTCATTTTTCATAAGTACATGGTTTAAATTTAAAATAGGAAACAAACAGGACAAGAATAGTAGAGAAGTAGACAACTAAATAACAAGTGGATTCACAGACTAAAAACAGAAGACTAAAGAAAATTAAAATTGGACCTGTTTGCATAATTCCAAGTTGAGGGAGAATGGATGTTGTATAAATGCTACTGAGTAATGCTAGAGATCCCAAATAATCTACCAGATGTTTTACCAAATCTCTCACATGGGTGTGGGACACACACACATGTGAGTTTGTGTGGGTCCCACACTCATGTGAGAGATTTGGTAAATTATTTAGAGTTCATAGCAATTTCCAATGCTACTACCCATGAAAAAACAACTTATTCCTATTAGAATTAGTTTCATTACAAATATTTATATCACATTATCAAAAAAAATTCTCGAATTTCAACTACTTTCTCTTTACATTTTTTGGCTTCGCACTTTGATGGGTCCCCAAAAACATTTTGATGAGTAATGAATAATGACACATAAAAACATATTGTTTACATAATAACCCTCTTGTAAACATATTGAAACCTTCCTATAAGTCCCAAACTTCTTAACATGAAAACCCAAGCACTTCTGAAAATGAAGTCTCAAACTTCCTAGTTCCCAAATTCATGCTTCTGTAAGGCATTGTCGGCTTACAATCTGATAAACATTGCAAGAAGCTGATTACCAATTTCATGGGCAGAGGCTTGCCTGGTTGGATGCAAGCCTCCATATATGGTTTAAAACAAATACACACACACACACATATATAAACATCTAGCTCTACAAAGTAAACACACACACACACACACACACATAAACATCTAGCTCTACAAAGTAAATTTTCTTTCCTGATCCACACTTGATTTCCACTACACAGTTGTACTTCCATGCAGACAAGTAGAAAAACCAAATTACTAGACATTTTTAAATTGGCCATTGATTGTCCACAGCTTGTCAGTTTTATAATTTCCTCAAGGGCCTCACACCATCTATTAAAATAGGAAGCTATCCATGATCTTACTGAAAAAACAAGGGGAAAAAATAGAGAACACATACCTCGAAACATATAGGTAATTAGACACTTTTTTCCATGAGACCATCAGACAATTCCTTTTTCTCTCTCCAGATTGCCAGCACTTCATCAGTTCTAAACCGTTGTGTGAATGTTGATTCCTCCAGCGGAGTTGACATCCCATTAGCATAAGCTAGGAGACCAGTATACGCAATCATTGCCCCATTGTCAATACAGTACCTGTCATCAGTAACTTTCCACCCCTCTTGGAGCACATGATTCTCATCATCCCTTGCAAGCGCTTATTGCAGCCCACACCACCAACAATAAGAACATCTTTCTTGTCACAGTGTGCCATTGCCCGTTTTGTAATCTCCACAAGCATCGGAAACACAGTTTCCTAAAACAATTTAAACTGTATGTGGAAATTGAGCCACAATTAGATCACGTAAATATTCAACTAACACTTGCAATTTACAAAAAAAAGCTATACCAAATTACCAACTAAACTTTTTATCACCAGAAAATATGTATTATTAAAAATTGGAAGCATTCCAAATGATTACCTGAAGAGAATATCATAAATCTGCAGGGGTGCATTCATTATTTTTTAGCTTTTCCTCAGCAGTGGCTTCAAGGTAACTCAATATTTCACTAAACGAAACATCCATTCCTTTGACAACAAGCTGATGAAGAAAGGAAAAAAAGATAAGTCAAGCAGAAAGCATTTCTTCATCGCATCATTTCAATATCTCCAGAACAAAAGTTAAGTATAAAAGTAAACCAAGGTTCCAGAGAGAACCTTTATAAACGAGAGGTGATGAAATGTGTAACAAATGTCATAGATATAATCTAAAATTACCCCAAAAAATATGAACTTACACATCAATCATGTATTATCAATTCAGGGCTGTGTTAAAATATAGAAAAACAAAAACAAAGATATGAAGATATAACAAAAACTGTAGTTAAACATATTTCTTTAAAAATAATAAGAACTAATCAAATAAGATAAAGGTAAGACTAAATATATTGGTGAAAGTTAAATCCGACAAAGTTAAAACCCACATATAGAGAATCTGTTAGCTTTGTTGAACAAGAACTTAAAATACAAGTACCTAACTTGAACCTTGCACTAAATTCACCAATATCTACTGCTCAGTGACAACACTCAAAATAGTATATAATAATTCAATAATAAAACTCAACTCAACTCAACAAAGCCAGCATTGAAACCCTTTAAGGTAGATTTCATATTTAGCCTTCAATCAACTCCATCTAAAGGCATATCCTGTCATAAATCCTTGGCAACTATTTCTTTATCATAGGCCCAGCTGATCTTCATTTTGGCCTTCCACTTATTCTTTTAGCAGAAAACTGAGAGGAAGGATTGTGTATGGAGGAAATAAAAGAAAGGGAGGGAAAGGAAAAATCCCCTCACCCTTTATCTGTTTGGTTAACCAAGAAGGAAAGAAAAAGAAGTAAAGACTACTAACTGCTTGTTTAATCATTTTCTCTTACAAATGAAGACAAAGGTGTTATATAGCTAACTACAATGGCCTAACAACCACCAAATTCCTATCTTCAAAAAAGTTCATAAAAAGGTACATAATAAAATATCTTCTTTAAAGATTAAGAAAATTATCAAAGAGTCTCAAAGCCTCATTTGCAGTTGTCTTTGTGCGTCTTTCGACTTTAGAGAAGGCAGGAGGCCGAGGAAACCAGAATCAAGCTATACAATATTAATCAGAAACTGGCAACCCATAACCAAAACTTTTAACAGTACAATGCAGGCTAGTCAAGTAACATCATCAGAAGGTGGTCTCATACAAGTATTGATCTCAAACACAATGCAAAACTGAATCATAGTAAGAAATAAAGTTTTCTCAAACAATAGACAGAGAACAGATCAATAAATAAAAAATCCTGCAAACTTTTATAGTTAAACAAGTAAAAAGTCAAATAGCAGCTCAATTTTATTTTATTTGTTTTGTCTCCCTCAAGTTTGAAGACATTTCAACACGATAACCTATAAAAGATATGACTATTAATGGACAGTCTCTGTGTCAATTTACCACTGATATAGGTTAAGGAAACTTGCTTCCAATTGCATACCTGCTCAATGTTGTATCCAGGGTTTGGATCATTCGACAGAGTTAGAACCCGAACAAACTGGTCCAAGCAATTCCCAACAGCAATATCTATAGTCTCACCAAAAATCCAATACCGCCCCCTCGCTATAGGCAACATGTGTGTTACCACCACTTCCTTACATATAGCACGATACGGTCATCTGCTCCAGTAACAACCCTTCCCATCTCAATATGAGCAACACAATGATTTACCGCAATAATGGGTTTCTTCCAAATCTGTGAAAGAATCCAAACAACAACAGCGGCAACCTGTAATGGTGCACCCAAGGTGTTGGGCAGTTTCTCGGGGAAGGAATCCCTGCCCTGGCGGGGTAACATAGGTGTGTGTGTCTTGGGTTTGATAAAATTGAGCCATCAAGGGTCACAACCCCAACACCAATCTTGTTGGCTGACCCCTCAAACCCTAGAATAAGGCCAAGTTTGGGAAGACTAAATAAGTGCACTTTTTGACTTTTCTTGTATTATGTGTAAAAAAAGTAGAGAGGAGATGTTGATTGATGTGACCCAAAAAAGATAAAAAGATGAAATAAGTGCACTTTTTTAGTTTAGTCAAACTTGGCCTTAATATGCCTGACTCAAATCCAACGTCTTCAAATTAGGTTGATAATTTCAACTGAAATTATATATTCCTGTTATCTGGGAAGACAACAAGAATACATGATTATTCTGAAGTTGTCTCCAAGAGATGATTCCAAATCTAACTTCTTCAATTAGATTAAGCATTATTCAGGTTATTTGGTTTCATAATTCAGGATTCATTCACTTTTCAGAAATTAATTTTTTTTGTTTTTTGTATCTTTATTGATTTTTTTAATATTTTAAGCAATTTTTTTTTATTTTTAGATATACCTAACATAAATACACTTAAAAAGTATAATATTTGTGAATTTTTTTTAAAAAAATTCACTAAATACCAAAAACATTAAAAAAAATACAAAAATTTAGTATATTTCTCATATTCTCATGTATTTATTAATTTTTTAAAATATTCTTTTACAAATATTTTACTTTTTAGATACATCTAAGGTGCATCTAAAAAAGTAAAAAAAAAATACTTAAAATTTTAAAAATATTCACTAAAAACAAAAAAAAAATGAAAAACAAAAAACTCAATTTTTAGAAAATTGAATTCAGAAAATTAGAACTAAACACAGATTGTTCATCTACTTTCGTACATGGTAAATTGCAGCTGCTAAAGAAAACTTATCCGCCACTTTTTCTTATTATTATTATTATTATCTAATTTGTGAACAAGCTAATTTTAAAAGGAAATTGATTTGTAAAACATAATTTTTATAAATAAAGACCATCCAGAATTACGTGGCAGTGACATTTATAATTATTCGGCTTGAAATGAAAAACAAAAAAGAAGAAAAGTCCCATTCTAAACAAAAATAATTAACCAAAAGCAGCAAATTAATATTAAAAGAGAATTTAGGGGCGAAATCAGTTCAGTCCAAGTGCTACTTCATTGCTACCATACAACCTTACCAAAAAACAAAACAAATATCAACAGTTGTATCAAAACAAAACATGAACAACATCTAAAAACAATCCTATCTAAACATTAAAAAAATAAATAAATAAATAAATAAAAATCTAGAAACAATGACGCACTGATTTTTGCTTAATATATGCTCATGTGGACAAGTCTGCTCATGGACAAGTCTGGGTGAATCTTAGGGAAAAACTTGGGCTTAGGGTTTCAAATAATTAAGGCTTTTCTAATTTTTTTTTTTTTTTTTTTTTGGTCTGAAAGTAAAATTTTTTGTTTTTTTTATTTTTAGTGAATTTTTTAATATTTTAAGTAATTTTTTTGTTTACTTTTTTGATATGCCTACCTAAAAAACAAAATAAATAAAATATTTGTGATAAAATATTTTAAAAAATAATAAATACATGAAAATATACTGAATTTACATATATATATTTTTATATTTTGGTATTTAGTAAATTTTTTAAAGATTTTGTTTCACAATATTATATTTTTTAAGTATATTTATATTAGGTGCAGTAAAAAATTTGTTTAAACTATTAAAAATATTTACGAAAAACAAAAAATACAAAAAATAAAAGTACAATTTTCAGAAAATCAATCAACACCAAACAAGGTGGTTTTTCAAGAAATTAGATTTTAAAAAATTATAGGTTTCTTTTAGGTAGCAAAAGAGAGCCATGAAAGAGAGAGGGAGCAATGCGATGTGATGACTGACGCATGGACGGCTAAGATTAGTTCCTGGTAATATGCATCAACGGCCGGGATTGAAAGAGTTATTAAACTGGTTCGGTTCGGTTCAGTCCCTTCCAGTTTGAATTTTATAGAACTAAAAAACGAACCCAAAAAAGCAAGGTTTTATTTTTTACCTTTTTCTGAAAAAAAATAAAAATTAATTTGAAAAAAAAATATTAAATACCAAACCAAACCAAGCCTTAACTCCCATCAAATGGGGTTAGCTACATGAATCCTTCTTCTCCACGCAGCTCTATCAAAAGCCATTTTGTTAGTCAAATTAAGTAGATTCATATATCTATTTACTACGATAGCCAACGTCAATTTGAAAAAAAAATATTAAATACCAAACCAAACCAAGCCTTAAGTCCCATCAAATGGGATCGGTTACATGAATCCTTCTTCTCCATGCAGCTCTATCAAAGGTCATTTCGTTAGTCAAATTAAGTAGATTCATATCTCTATTTACTACGCTAGCCAACGTCAATCTAAGTTTATCTTGTCCCCTAACACTTCCATCTACCGTCACTGCATCGCATCTCTTCACTACTGTCTCTGTTAGTCACTGTTGAATATCGCCAAACCATCTCAATCTATTCTCTCTCAACTTATCTTCTATCGGTGCTACTCCTACCGAGTCCCAAATATATTCATTCCTAATTCTGTCTTTTCTAGTCTTGCCACACATTCACCTTAGCATCCGCATCTCAGTAACACTCATCTTATCTACATGTTGTTTCTTGGTTGCCCAACACTCCGTCCCATACAACATCGCTGATCTAATAGCCATTCTATAGAACTTTCCTTTTGGTCTAGTGGGTACTCGTTTATCGTACAATACCCCAAACGCACTTCTCCACTTAAGCCACTCCGCTTTAATTCTATAGACCAAATCCGCAGAATATATTTTAAAATTTTAAAAATGATTTCCTCTTTAAAAAAAAATGATTTTGCACCCTTATCCAATGAGTTGTCAAGTTCAATCAGACGGATGGTTGTCTCCAGGCAATCCAATGATCGAGCAAAAACTAATTTCTTAAGAAAATAAGGGTTAGCACATTTATTTTCATTCTTACAACTTAGGCCTCGTTTGGCAAATGCTTTTAGCCAAAAAGTCAAAAAGTTACTAAAAAAATCAAAAAACCAACAACCTATATCAAAAAGTCAAAGATTCCCTTTTCTCTCTACTTTTTGCATATCTTTTCGTAAAAAGCCAAAAAGTCATCCCAAACATACTAGTTTTTTTTACATCACATTTTAGCCAAAAAGTCAAAAAGTTACTAAAAAAAGCCTGTTCCCAAACGAGGCCTTAGTATGTTAAGACTTGGGAGTGTTGGGTTTCTACTCCATGTGAGGGGTTGTGACCATGTGAAGGAAGCCTTAGAAGTCAAGAATGGAGGTCGCAAATTTTCAACCGAGCTATCCTATTATAGGGTGGTTGTGTTGGTGGCTGCCATCAATGTTGTCGGTGGCTCGTCGGCAGCTTGTCAATAGACAAGATTGACTTTACACTCTCCTATTTGTGTATAAATGAGGAGAGTTGGAATGCAACAAAATGTGAGGAACCAAGAGAGCAAAATGAGAGAGTAAAGAGAGATTGGCCCTCTATGTGGGAGAGAGTGCTCCCCTGGTGTGAGAGGAGGAGTTGCGTGTGAGCTGAGTGAGGATGAGTGTTCCTCCTCCTCTATGTAATCTCTCCATATATAGTGAAATTTGATTATTCTCACGTGAATGTAGGCATTGGGCCGAACCACGTTAAATTTTGTGTTTTCTTTTGTGTGTGTGTTGTTTGTGCTTGGAAGTGATTTCTGGACATTCTGGGCGGGATCCCCGATCCCATCAAGGAGAACTTAAGACTAAACATCTGTACTGTTCTCAGGTTAAGGAAAATAAATTGGTCTAGAAAATCATCCCATTGCGGCACAACACCTATGATTCTTAAGGTTGTGACTTATGTTGGTCTTCCCCTTGAAATCACTGATTTATCTATAGGTCCTCAATTGTTTTAAGACAAAGGACAATTCCTGCAAAAATAGAGGCTAGATCCAATAAGAGAACAACAAATATATAACACGGACTTTGTATAGTAGTCTGCATAGGTTCTAAATCTCTACAATCTCCTTTTACTTTCCATTTTAGGTTGATTATGTGATCTTCCATCTAACATTCCTTCCTTTCAATTGAAGTATTTCTTTCCTGCTATTGTAAAAGTCAAAGTTCTGGTTAAAGATGTAGAAAAGATGCATATTTAGTGCATCAAACCCTATCACTTGTGGACCAAAAACCAGATGAATCCTTTACATAATGACATGGACTAGAATTGGACCGAAAACATACTAAATAAGAGGATAGCATATCAATTTATCTTAAATTGAAAAAGAAAAAAAGAAGGAAAAAAAAAAAAAGGAAAAGGAAACTATAAAGCTAAACTCTACACACAATAATTAGTCACTGAAAATTTTACCTTGAAACAAACAATAATCAAAAGAATAAAAAAACAATGTCCAATTAGTACACATTAATGTGTGTTTGAGAGGGAAAAGATTAGGTACACACCTAACTTTTGGCATAGTGCACAAAGTGGTTGCTCTGAGAATTAAACCCATAACCTCAAGGTTATTAGGCCAAGAATTTATCATTGAACTAAATATTAAAAACTTTATGCGGGGCAAACATTTCATGTTCTTGCAGCTTCTTCTAACTCAAATAGCATCCCCTCTTATGGTTCTTGATTTCAATCAGCATCATATGAACTTAGTTCCCCTCATACAGAAGTTTCTATTCTCCCAACACCATTGTCCATTTGGGTCTACCCATCCAATGACACCCAACGTTAACAGTCATGAAATCTTTACCAAAAAAGGAAATGAAAAATGAAGACTATTGTACAAAATGTAATTTTTTTTAACTAATATGATTAAAATAACAATTTGTAAATCAAGATTAAGAAAAGAGTGGCTCCTAATTTCAGATAAATATAATTGGGATACGACAACATCAATGAAAAGATAACTATAAATAACATTAAATTATACCAGAGTAGCCTGTGTCAACCACTAGCTAGTTAATTTTGTGCAAAGCACCAAACAATATATATATATATATATATATTTTAATCTAAACAAGCAGCAAAGACATGCAAAACTGACCGAACAAGGAAAATTTCCATGACGAAAAATCATAAAATGTAGAAACAATGCAATCGTCTAGCACAACAGTAAAATATACTACTAAGCATTTGGCTTTGGCCTAACCATGAGTTTGTTTATATAACTCAATATCATCAGTAGCAACGAGATAGAATTTTGAATGTAATGCAGATTAGTCATGGTACAAAGAAAGTAATTGAATTCATACAACAAATCTAAAGTTCATATATTTATACAAATCAATTAAAATTAGGGCACCAAGACCAGTGCTTACCTTAGTTTAATCATATCTTACATGAACTCGAGTATCAGTGTTGGGTGTGGATATGTATCTAGAGGTCAAACTCATCAAACTATAAATTCAAGGTACATAGATTTGGCAAAAAAATGTAATATTTTTATATTTTTAACCAAATATTTGAAATAAAATAGTGTTATATGTAACTTATAGTGTCAAAAAGACATTTATAACAATTATACACCAAGCAATAATAGTGTTAAATACAATTATATAAGAAGTGTCCAGTGAAATGCATCCGACACATATCTCATATCCGTGTCCGAGTGTTGGGTCTCCGAAACGGGTGTTTGATTTATTTTGAAGAGTCCGTATAACATAGGTTTAATCTCATTTACTGAACATATTCAGTCAACATAAAGAAATGGTTAGTGAGTATCATTGCAATGCATTTTTCTCCAAATTCTTTAATCAAATTTGTCACTGCTTTGGAATTGTTGAATTTTGTCCCAAAAAGCACAACCAAAAGAAGGATGAAATAAACAAATTTGAGTTACCCATGTAACCCATCATGAAAATACCAAAAAATTAAAAATTAAAAGCATTTTAATTAATTGATTTGCTCCCACAAAATTAAATATCAACGAAATTAAGCCAAAAGGTTGTGTAAGGCTCAGTGACAATAAAATTGTTTGTTACCACCTTTCAGGGATGGCAATGGGGATCCTACCTATGGATATTCATGGGGATCCAACCCAAATGAATGGATTTTCCCCTTTTTTTTTACCCGACGGATTAATTAAGTGGGGTTTTTAAAATAGCCATAGGATATGGGTCGGGAATGGGTACCCGCCCATTTCCCCATATGTTGTGTTTAGGGTCACGGTCTTCTCATTCTCATTCTCACATAGCAGCGATTCAGCAAAGGCAACGATCTCCATCTCCATCTCCATCATCATCGTCTTCTTCAGAGGAGCTCGTTGTGTTGTAATGGTCTTCGATGGCAGTGGTGGTGTCCGTAAGGAAGGAGAAAGAAGAAGGAACTCCATGGCGGCGACACCATCTCTGCCCTCTACTCCTCTTCTTCCGCCTGCCCTCCTCTGTATGCAATCTGTCAGCGGCAATGACGCCTCCTACGACGTTACATAATGGGGGCGTCGGTGGTGAATGTGGAGGGTTCACTAGGCAATCTTGACCCAATTGTGAACGAAGGGCAACTGTATGATCTTTTTAATCAACTGTATGATCTCTCTCTGCACTGCATCGTGGTTAGGTTTTCACCAAACATTATCTCTCTCTTTAGAACTCTGTGAAGTGGCAGTGGTATTGAATGGTCTCAGATGATGACATATTTCAACAAATAAAGAGGCTTTAAAGTGATTTCAACAGATGATCACATATTTCCTGAGTCAGATCAATATATTGATTTAAGCAGTGGTGGTTCAAATTCACAGACAGATCTACTTAATTTTTTTTTTACAGTTGATGATTTTGTTGTTGAACCAAATAAAATAAAATAAGATTGAATATATATTTAGTTTTGGTTGTGAAAAAATAAATAAATAAATTGATTGTTAACCCTAAAAAATATATATATATAGGTTCAAGTTGGGATGGGGAAAATCCAAACCCATTAGGAAATGGGGAGGGTAGTATCCATGGAAAATGGGGAATGGAGAAAATTTATTATAGGGGAATGGGGATGGAGAATTAATATCCACCCCATTAACTGCCATTGCCATCCCTACCTTCATAAATATGTGATTCAAAATTCACATTTTCTTAGCAACCAAACTAGAACTTAAACTAATAAAGACCAAGCACAAAGCAATTTCGCATTGCCTGAAAGAAACGCACAGTTAATTTCCCATGCCCAAAGCCCTGAATTGACCCAAAAAAAATAAAAAGTAGAACAAAATTTCTAAAATTTAAACCAAATGCAGATCAAACAGCTCGAATTGGTTGAATTTTAGGGTTCCAATCACAGAAATGTTGTGTTGATCTTCAAACACAAATTGCATACATATACACACATAATCATATATATACATTTAGAGGGAGAAAGAGAGATAGTTACTGAAATCGAAGCTCTGAGTGGGTTTCGAGGGTTGATTTGGAGTTGAATTGTCGGAGTGAAGCTTTGAATTTGGGTGGTGTGATGTGAGATGAGATGAATATTTGATTTGCAAAGTTTTCACGGTTTTCATTCGAAAGACGGGACGACTTGGAAGTTTGGAACTACACGTGCCTCCATCGTACGGCGAAATAAACAGACCATTCCCCGAGAAGCTATTGGTGGGTGACGAATTCATGTGGGTGAGCGTGGAATAGGAGGGAGCATCGTTAATTGTAATTGATGTAGAGTATCATCCGTCTTAAAATTAATTAATAAATTTTTTTATACAAATTCATAATTATTTATTTAGAATTTATTGAGGAGTCAATAGTTTAAATTTAGGAATAACTTGTCTTTATTTAAAATTTTAATTGAATCATACAGTTGAAATATTTGATCAGTAAAAGTCATTAAATGAAATAAGTTTATCGGTAAAAAAATTGAAAAAATTTAATTGGATTATATTTTTATAGCCTTTTATGGATAAAAAACTTTCATTTAATGACTTTTACTGGTAAGATATATCTGTTTAATAATTCTTAACAATAAAAAACCTTAACTAGCTAGTTCGGTTTAACTGAAAAAAAAACTAAATCCTTAAATTTATTTTAATCATGAATCATACATTCTATCAATTTAATCTATATGGCAAAGGCTTTTTTGGCTAAAATCCACAAAAAGATAAAATAAACTAAAATAGTCAATAAAACAAAATGTCATATCAAACTCATAATCATTTCACTTTTTCTCACACAAGCATTACATCTAACTATAAAAAAAATTAGGCTGGTTTGGGGTGTCCTAAAAAAGTGCACTTTTTGTCTTTTTGGACTAAAAAAGACAAAAAAAAAATATGGAAGTTTGGGTTAACTTTTTGACTTTTTATGGAAAAATGTGTATTAAAAAATTGTATAAAAAAGGTGTGTAGGAGATGATTAGATAGGGGTGGGCCCAACCGTACAACCGGCTGGAGTGAATTGGAGTTGGAAATTATTGGCTAATTTTTGTACAAAGCACTGGACGGTTTTGTTTGGCCCGTGGGGGTCATCACGGGTTCCATTTTAATAATCTGAACCGTTCAATGTGTGTAACTCGTCGAACACTATGTACCTATAAAAAATCACATTAATCGGATATCGATAGCTATCTGATCAGATTTATTTATTTTTCAATCATTAATTATAACGCCATCCATTTGTTGTATATAACTGATTTGATCATATAGTTATTGATATTCGATCAATGTGATTTTTTGCAGACATATAGTACTCGACGAGTTCTACACATTTAACGGTTCAGATTATCAAAATGGGACCCGTGATAGTCCCCACAGGCCAAACAGCGGTGTATGTGCAAATCACACCCAATCATTAATCCCTGTCCACTGCCGCAGCACAGCAGCTGAGCAGACATCACTTCGGTCGGCTCAAATATGTAGAAAATTGATTTTTTAATTATTTTTTTTTGCGTGAATAGTGATATCTTTTTGGATTTTAGAGTAACTTTTTGACTTTTTGGCTTATATAGGATAAGCCAAACCAGCCCTAACTATCTTTCCAAATACAAAAATTGTAACCTACTAAAATAGTTAAAAACTAAAATAACCTACTAAAATAACAACTTCTCAAACACTCACAATACATATAACTCATTTTAGGTAAATTCTGGGCCCTAACTTTTTTGCAAAATAAAATGCCTAGTGTGAAGTCCTCAAAATAAAATGCCAAGTGTGAAGTCCTCCGTAGGGACACATGTTGCTTTTTCACGAGTTAAAACCTTAATCTCACAAAATGTCTCTTGAATTGTACCATACGTTCTAGTTATCACATTTATAATATTTAGTTGTGATATATTGTGGTATTAGTTATGATTTAATTATGACTTAATTATACACATTATGATATTAATTATAACTTATTATAATATTAGTTATAATATTATTTTGATTATAATTCAAAAGGTGTTTAGTTATATTTATGTGGTGTTTGGTTATGATTATTTTTTTTAATTATGACTTTAGTATTGTATTTGATTCATAGATTTGGATAGAAATTTAAAAAGAAAAAAAAATGTGTGAAATGTATATAAAATATAAATATATTTTATTCACATTTTATCTTTTTTTTAATTTTTTTTTCTTTCAAATCCATAAATCTAACACAACCTAAAAAATTTAATTATAATTATTAACCCCATAAATATCATAATTTACATATACTCTTTTAAGGGTTAAGGGTATGCACCATAGCATAATCCTTTATTCTATTACCATAAACAATACTATAATTTTAATTTTAGTGAAACTTCACTTTGGTTCTTATAGATTCAATTTGTTTTTCAATTTTGTTACAATGTGCTCCCTCTATCATGCGCTGCGTTGTTAACATTTTGAACAAAATAAAATTACATGCAAAGGTGGAGAAACTAAAGTGAAATTAAAAACAAACTATATTGAATTCCACTTTGGTCTCTCTAATTTTACACATGGTCTTTCTTCGTTCCAAATTCAAACAATGAGTGACAAAAGGATCAGATTGTAACAAAATAAAAAATATAAAAATCAAATTATTCAAATTAAAATTACGAAAATTAAATTAACTCTACAGGAATTAATAGTGTAATTTACCCTATTCTATATTGCATTGTGCAAAACCAATGATAAAACTACATTGCTCTAAAATAAAGAAATGATGAATATTCTATTCACAACTTTTTTCACTTGTTGTGATTTTATGCTAAAATGTAAAGTGCTCATTTGGCAACACGGTTTTTAAGCTGTTTATTAGTTTATTTGGGGTTACAATATCTCTATATTTTTTTACACATATTTTCATAATAAACAAAAAAATCAGCTTATCAAGCATACTCAAAACAATCCAAAATTTGATCCAAATGAATTAAGTACTCTAATTATCTAGATTTTCTCATTAAGTATAAGTTTCGTTGCCTTTATTAGTGTTGTGGAAGGTAAAAATCTTCTCCACAAAGAAAGCCAAATAAGGTGCTCCTTCCTTTACTCTGCAAAGAGAAACCAACCTGTCAGTGATCACTCCTGACCATTGATAGTCGGGAGAACCCTCTGACGAGCAAGTCAGAAATATAATTAGCCATATAGTGTTTTGTTAAGAACAAAGATTTTCTTTTCTTTTGTGTTACCTCCTTTGCTTTTCTTTACTCTTCCTTTTATGGTGTTATTGTCTTGGGCATTGGCCGTTGGATTAGCATCTTAATCTAGGCTGAGGTTACTACTAGACTTTGGTTGGGCAAGTGGCCAAGTTTCTTTGATCCTTTGCCGTTGGATCATCTTGTTGTGTGCAACTTAGATTATGTCAGGCGTTAGTGGTCAACTTGCCGATTGATCCATTCGTCCGATTAGGTTCATTGAATGGTTATGTCATTTAAGTTGGTTGGGCCTATGCTCCTATCTCTGACGATTGCGATTCTCACCGTTGATTATGAATGACTCTAAAGGCAACCCTGCATTCTGCAGATCTCCTTCTAGAAGGTGATTTTACTCAGGCTTTGGTCACGCGACACTGTCTCTTTGTCTGACGGACCTATTGATGACCTGGGCTTTTCTCTTGATTCGCCCTGCTTGGCTTGGCCTGGCTTGGGCTTTTAGTTAATGTTTTTACCCCTCCACAAGTGTTACATTAAAAATTATTTTTTAACATAAGTTTTTTTTTCTCTTTAGCATAATTACACTTTTTAGATTTGTAGAATATCTTTAAGACTTAAATATAGTACAAGTTGAATTTTATATAGAAAAACCTTTAATTTCAATTCTCAAATATTAAAAAAAAAAATGAAGACTTCAATACATTACATTAAAAATTGTTTTTTTTTTTTTTATATAAAATTTTTATTTTTGCATAATTACATGATCTTTTTTGACTTGTAGAATCTCTTTAAGACTTAAATATAGTACAAGTTGGATTTTATATAGAAAAACCTTTAATTTCAATTCTCAAATAAAAAAAATGAAAACTTTAATACATTCGTACTAATATTTTTACTCCCCCCAAAAATGTAAATACATAAAATTCTACATAATCATCTCACTATTACTACTATCAAATAGTACATTAATTATTTTCAAAATATGTAGCCAAACAATTAGTAATCAATTAATCTCCAATTTAGTTGTGCAATTAATTTCTTTTTATTATTTATAAATCGTTCTTGAATACAATTGGTAAAAACAAATATAATTTCACAAGTAAATAGTCTTATGAATATATGATATTCCTATTTGTCTCTACTAATTGTTTTAGTAAAATCATGAATTCTTTGAAGTACTAAAACTAATTGCACGCATATGAACAATGTAGTTATGAATTTGATTCAAGGAAATTAATACAATTCTGTATTGAAATCTCCAATAAAACAACCTCAATTATAATACCAAATTATTATACTAAAACTAGCATCCAAAAATATATAAATGTATATACCCTAAAAGAGAATTAAAGAAGAGACAGATACAAAAAAAATAAATAATAAATTAAAATAATTAATTCTAGATGGGTGTAAACGTAATATGTTTGCAATTTTACATTTAAATTTGTTAGTGAATTTAATGAATGAGAAAGATGGGTTGAATTTAAATTTGATAATAGTTATATACTAAACAGTTAATAACTTGGACATTCTTAGAAAGAATAAACACAGTGATAGAATTTTAAAATTATTACGAGTTCTGTACTTTAAATAATAGAATAGATTTATTTAACTATAACAATCGAATGGAAAATTCTACTATATATATATACTTGAAAGGGGTGTATCATATGCACCTATAGTTATGTCATTTTCTTCTTTAGTTATGATCAATTTTCTTATTTAGTTATAACATTATCACGAGATCTTTGGTTATGTCTCATGTGGCGTTTGGTTGTGACTTTTTTTTTTTTTTTTAATTTTAGTTATGATTAAGAAAGTATGAAATTATACCATTTCTTCTTTAGTTATAAGGGCATATAGTACACACTCTATCTTTCCCAAGTTGAAAGTATATAAAAACTAGCATGACAAACTACACATATAATAGTCTAAATTATTAAACAAAGCTACTCAACTACGTATTCAACCAATCATACATAAATAATCAGGAATTGAATAAATTAGACTCAAATAAAAACATTTAGATACACAATTGACAAAATGAAAATTTTAAGGATCAAAGTGATACAAAATACATACTTTTCGACATTAATTTAGATATAGATATGGAATAGGCAGCATATACGGTAGCCAAATTATGCCCCCAAACTGTCAAGTCATATGATCTCTGAGGAGATAATTCCTTCCTTTTTTTTTGGGGGGGGGGAGGGAACTAGAAAAAAAGGATGCTCTAAAGTGTCATCATTGCATCCGTAGGTTCATGCTCCGGAATAACCAGTTGCCAATTTGATTCAACCCAACCCATAACCATACACCACAGACGAGTCCAGGATTAGATCAGAGTACAAAGCGAGATTTCCGCAGAGAACCACTGGAAGAATTACCTAGCATTTCGCTTCTCCCAGGAGTCGAACTTGGGGCACGCCTGTGAAGAAGGATGCCTTCTCCATTAGGCCACTACCCCTAGTGGTATAATTCCTCCCTAAATAAAAGGTTTAGTGATAGTCTAAACCTAACATTAGCTCTAAAGAATAAAAAAATAGAAAGAAAAGAACAAAATGGAGCTTAGTGCAGAAACACTACAAGAAAGAATGTATGATCATATGTTTTTCTCAATTAGAGTTACATAGTTGTGGTTATCATGAAATAAGTCTTAATAACGTAAATCCAATACAATGTCTTAGCAAACAATAATAAAATAAAATTAAAAAAACCATAATAAACATGCTCATGTTAGCAAGATGACAATTTTTATTTCTTTGCAATCCAAAAGAAAATAAAAATCAACGGAGATTTGCTTAATCATGAGGTGAGTATAAGCTTGAAGTACTTGAATTCTGGATGTCTCTGCAATTGAGTTTCCTTCAACTGTATGCATTTGCAGCAAAAGACCTAATAATTACAAAACGCATACTAAATGTAAGGAGGTGTAATATATCAATGAACAATATAAGTACTAAAAGTATAGATGATTTAGACTTTGCTGTTTCAATAGAAAAACATTTTTTTGTATTTGATTCCGACCTTAAAAATGATGGTGTGTTGGTTGTAATAGTGGTGGTGTAGGAGATGGAAGAGTGAGTGGAGTAGTGGTGGCAACCTTAAGAATAATGGTATGTTAGAGCAACTTCAACTCTTTATTTTTATTTTTGTCAAATTTAAATTTGATAAAAAAAAAAGTGCTCGAAAATCATAACCAATCTATTTATCAAATGTAGGGTAAGGCTATGATTACACATTTTTGTAGTATAAATGTTATGTATTTTTGTCATAAATGTTATGTAATTTTTTCGTATAGTTACGACAATTTGTATTTCAGAAATACAATTATACATTTTGTGGCAATGCTAGGTATTTTTGTGGTAATGTTACAATTTTTTTGTTAGAAAATGTTTGGATAAAAAAAATAAAAAATGCTTGGGACCCCTAAAGTTGGGGACCCTCATGACGCCCAAAATGATGTAGACCAATCATATGTTTTTTATTTTTTTGTTTTTGTTTTTTTATTTCCTTCTTGGAACTATCATAAATGAGTGGGGGTTGTGGGGTTGTGTTTTTTGGAAGTCTGTAACTTTATTGAAAAAATATGTAACATTATTACAAAATGTGTAAGTTATTTTCTGAATCACAAATTGACGTAATTCTACTAAAAAATTACATATTATTTATCATAGAAATACATAATATTTATTACAAAATACATAACGGGGTGCATAAAATTTCTCTCCAAATATCCATCAAATCAAGGAAGAAACATTTTTTTTGCATCAAATTAAAATTTGATAAAAATTTAAA
This sequence comes from Camellia japonica, assembly GCA_030407325.1. Classification (NCBI taxonomy): domain Eukaryota; kingdom Viridiplantae; phylum Streptophyta; class Magnoliopsida; order Ericales; family Theaceae; genus Camellia; species Camellia japonica. The sequence continues at coordinate 54,665,730 of JAPPVO010000036.1, forward strand.
AATGGAGTATTGAAGATTATTTTTTTTTTCACTAAATTTGGACAAAAGGATAAATAAACATTGCGATTGAGTTGGGGAAAAACCTGGAACTTAATTGAATTGAATTGGAAAAAAAAAAAACACAATTCAAATAACATGATTTGAAAACTTGAAATTTAGAAAGAGTTTTGATTTTTTTTTATCCAAATCATGATTTGAAAACTTAGCGAAACATTACCTTTATCTTTCAAAAACACGACTCAAAACTCAAAATTAATTTCAAAAACTAAATCAAACGGAGCTATATTTTTTTTTATAAGTTTGTTTAGTATAAAAGTAATGGAAGTAATAAGAAAACAGAAATGATAGAGACCTCATTTTTTTCTAACCTTCACAACCCCTTATAGACACGTGTCAGTGAATGATAGGAGAAAAAAAACAAAAAATAAAAAACAAAATACAAAAAGCAAAAAGTTGGCCAATTCCAATACATTGAGGGTGTGTTTGATTGGACGAACTGGATAAGGGGAGATTAGAATCCATCGGACTTGAGTTTTGGGATTGTGAATCTCTCGGACTATTTGGTTGGATTGAATATGTATCCTGTGTTTGTTTTTTCATGAGATTTGATGTCTGGAAATGACTATTTTTGATTGGACAGACTGGATAAGATAAATGAACAAAGGACTATTTTACCCTTTTTTAATTGTTTACTAAGTAATAGCAATATTAAACATATCTTTAATATTTTAATTTTTTAGCTAGATTAAATAAAATTTTATTTTATTTTATTTTTTACACAATTAAATAAATTTATTTTTTAAAATAAAATAAATAAAATATCAATAAAAATATATGCTATTTTTTTAATTAAAATTTTAAATAAATTTATTTTTAAAAATATAATAATAAAATAATGAAATTAAATAAAACATCTATTAAAATTTAAATAATGAAATTAAATAAATTATAAACAAAATTTTAAAATAAAACATCAATAAATATCTATAAAAAATTATTTTAAAAAATTAAATAAACGAAACATCAATAAAAAGTTAAACAAAATTATTTTATTTTTAAATTGAAACATTTAAATTTTATTGAATTTTACTAAATATAATACATAATTAAATAGTAGAGGGTCAAAATGGTCATTTCATCATCTAATCCCAACAGTGGATAGTCCCCCGAAAATTGTCCCATACCCCCTAGGATACAATAGTCCCCCATATGGGGGATAAGGAGTCCGGCCGGACTTCATGTCCGGCGGACTAAAAAAAAAACAAACACCGGATAAAGAGCCTCCCCCGAATTACAATCCCAATAGTGAATAATCCCCCCTTATCCCCCCAATCAAACACACCCTGAGGATAGTGGGGGTCAAGGAAAAAGGGGTCTCAACCTTTTTCCATAAGGAAAATATAAGAAAATTTAATTCTGTTATAAAAAGTAACCATTTATAATAAAATTATTTTCTTGTAAAATTTAATCCTAATCAAATTCATACAAAAAAATTGTTTTATTTTATTTTCCTTTTCTTTTTTTTCACTCATTTTTACTTTCTATCATTTATTTCTTTCTAATCAAACGAAACCTAAGTAGCATGATAATTTATTTTAAACTTGACATTTTTAATCCCTAAAATATGTATTATTTATTATTTTAATCTCTTAAATTTTAATTTTATCATTTTAGTTATCAAAATTGTCAATATAAAAATTAAAATGATAAAATTAAAACATAAAAAATTAAAATGACAAATAACGCATCCTAAAAACTCTCCTATCCTAAATCTACTCTTTTTAACTCTGAAAACCCTGAGTTAATTGAACTGGCATTTGACTTCGAGATTCATTTTTATCTTCCCTAACCCTCCACCTTCGATTGAAATATTCTTCAAGACTGCCGATATGAGTAATAGGACCTTGTACGGGGGCGAAATATCCTCTACTTTCCGTACTCCTTGGACTCCAAGCTTCTCGTGACGGCGTCTAACCTAGAAACACAGAAACGGTGAGCTGCCCGGCGGTGGTTTGCCGGATAGACCCTCCGACGATCAAGTCAGATCACTTGAGGAAGAAGAAGGCTATTAGAGAGAGAGAGTGTGTTTCAGATGGCGCAAATTGCTTACCTCTAACGGTCATCTTCCTCTCCTATTTCTAGGCTGGCCATGCAGCCTCAAGATTGTGCGCGTACTACCTCTGCTGTCCTTCCCTAGACAGGTGGCAGTGCTCGCCTCTCACCACCTTACGCGTGTAAAGGCCTAGTCCTCCAACCAGTACATGCAGAACTGCCCAACGGTATTGACGCGTGCTTGGAGTAGATGTCCTCTCCCCAACGTCATTGGCCCAGGTGGCACACTTGACCGGAGTACCACGACCGGCCTAGCCCTTCTGGAGAGTCGCAACCATAAGCAGCACAACCGGGCTGTGTCTCGCCGACCTATCCCTCGGGAAAGAAGCGAAAGTCTGATTCACATGGCCGAGCTACTCTTGGTCGGTCCATCCTGGTTGATCGGCCGTGAGGCATACCGGCCTCCCCCCGTCCTACCTTCATTCTCGGTTATATGAAGTCTGTCCATCTCGACTAACCGGTTAGAGGCATGCCGGTCCTCGCCCCGCAATCAGTCTAGCCCGGGCTACCCTTAGCTCGGTTGTCACACGTCACCGTGTGCCCTACCAAGCGTCTGGTCACAGCTCGGCCAGGCCTTAGATCGCGCCTGGTCGGCCAACCTCTCCGGCCATGCAAAACAGAGCGAAGGACCGTGTCAGGAGAGAAAACAGCTCGGCGCCGTACGGTTTGTCACGACCCGCGTTACTGTAGCTCAACCGTACTAACCGGTGCAAATCTCCCCTCTCAATTGCCCCTTAACCCCAACCGAGCTAATCGAGATCGGGGTTACCACCATGACCGAGCTAATGGTCACCGAGTTGCGCCAGTACAGGCCAAGCATGATTGGCACCAAATCCGTTGCCGAGCTATCCCATTTGGTCGACCATTGCCTCAGTAGTCTTGTCAAGGGTCATACTGCCGTATTAACAGCCGCGTTCTCAGTGCCACGTGGCCTCACTCCATTGGGCCGTACAGCCCAGCTGCCTTCCACGCGCAGAATTCAAACGGCACAACCGTTTGGTTTTCCCCCCCCCTCTTTAAACACTACATGAAGGGTCATTCGACCCTTCTACTGTTCATCTTCACTTCCAAGCCAAAACCCTAGTTCTCAAACGTCCCAAACTTCCACCCTTGCTGTTGTTGCTCCCCACTTGCTTCCCTACGTCCATTCTTGCCATTTTTGAAGCTGCAATCTAGTCTGAGAGGCTGAATCCCGCTGGACATCAAGCATTGGGTAAGTCCTTCTACCCTTCTTTCTCACTTTCATACTCGAGTTCTTCGAGTTCTTCGTTTTCGTGCCTCTGTTCTTCATGTTCTTTGCTTGTGTTCTTCATGCTCTTTGCTTGGAACCTACCAATACCTCCTCCATGGGGTGGTATTGGCACACCCTAGGGCAAACTGGAACTGGAGGGGTATATGGGGCCTTCGTGCCCCTGTTTCTCCTTAGTTTGAATGAATGAACCTTGAACTTAGGATGAACTGTATGAACACTGGGCAGAACCGAGCTAAATACTCATTTAGATCTGTAAATCGGACTTAACCGAGCTAAAACTTGTTCGAGGTCTCTACTTGGGGCCTTGACCGAGCTAAATATTCAATGACATCCGTTTGTAGGACTGAACCGAGCTAAAGCTTGTTCGAGTTCTCTTCTTAGGCCTTCACAGAGCTGAAAATAGGGAGACAGAATCGAACTAGGAAGGCCAAATCGGTCAAGTTGTCTAGTCAAGATAGGGTCGAACCGGTCAAACACCAAAAAACCCTTCACTGAGCTAAAATATCCACATTGAAGCCGTGCAATTTATGCTGTGCTAACCCTTGGACTTGTTTCTTAACAATGCAGAACAAACTAGGACCAACCAGGCCAATCTAGAACTATCACTGGTGGAGCTCAAAGTCTGAGCAAATACACCAAAACTTTTGACCGAGATTCAAATTAAATCACCAAATAAAACCGAGATAGATGGGGAAGTACCGATTTATGGTGAGCTTGCCAGGTGCGCTAGCCGAGTTTTGTAGGGAGTACAACATCCCAGATGATGTCGTTTTAAAGCTTGCCAAGAAGGGAGATACCCCTTGGGGAGACCTGGACCGGTGCCCCTTCACGATCGTATCAATAGTGGAGGGAGGGCTTCGCTTCCCGGTCCAACCCTTGATTTGCGAATTTTTGAGGTAGACAAGCCTTTGTTCGACCCAAGTCTCCAACAACACGTACAAAATAATAAACGGTGTCGTCGAGCTGAATAGGAGGCTCGGTCTGAATCTCGATCTTGCTGAAATATTCCATCAGTACAGCCTTAGTAAAAATAAAGGTGGGTTTTGCTGGTACCTAAAAGTAAAGAAGGGCCGAGCAAAACTCATTGAGGGCAACCCGGACAAGGAGACCAATGATGACGACTTCTTGTGGGTGTCCGGTAATTATGAGGATACCGAGGCGCCCATACCGGGCTGGTACATTAGGAAGGATTTTGGCAGTGCTGGTGAGTAGCTCGGCTAACCGCACTATCTTCTTTCTGCATCAGTTTCTCTTTATACCGATCTAACACTTGTCCTCTTTTTGCAGATTACAAGCACCTAGCAGAAGACTACTGCCGGGCTAACCAAGAGGCCATACGAGTCTTACTGCGTCATTCAAAAGAAGAAAGAGAATCATCAAAGCTGCTCGGCTTTGAACCGACCTACAACTACAAAGCACCGCGCAAAAGCCGGGTCACCGACTTTCTTCATGCTCCATCCCCAAAACCTGACCCAAATCTACCGCCGATCAGACTTGTTCCTCTCATTGCCGAGCAAGAAATGGCGAAAATTCGGGTAATCAAGTCCATGATCACCAGTGAGGAAAGCGAGTCCCAACCACCGGAGGCAACCGGGGGAACATCTTCAACTCCCGCCGGGCAGAAGGAAGGTGCTGTGCTGGCTCTGGCCAGCGAACAACCAGCCGGCCGGCCGAAGAAGCGGCCGAGGAAAGATCTGACCGGTCAACATCTGGTGCATGAGGACTCCACCGAGCAAGCTTCGACAGATCTTGGGGATCAGACCGAACAACAAATCAGCGGGCCATCCAAGAGCCCAAGTGCCCCCCCGGTCTGGTCGCTAGAATTCAAATATAAGGGACATGCTGTTTCTGCAGCTGACTCTGTCTACGCGGACAAGGACTACTCGCTCGGTTTTAATATGACCAAGGGGTTGATCCTGCCCGCCGACATGAAAAAACATGACGAGCTTTCCGATCTGAATGTCCTCCGCTCGACGGCGAAATCCATAGTACTGGTAAATTGTCAATCCTTTTTTTTTTAAGTCGTCGCCCGGTTTTTGCTCGGTTTCCTTAATGCTGACAATCTTTCGTTTATTTGCAGGCCGCGCAAAAGAACTATCTCGCCCATGAGCGCATGATCGCCGTGCGGCAGAGTCTGTGCGATGCCATCGCCGAGAACAAGGCCTAAGTGGCCGAGATAGCGAAGCTTAAGGCCGCGCAGAAGGCAATTGTGGCCGAGTGAGATAACCTGAGCTAGAAGGTTGACCGAGCTGAAGCGGACAAGCAGCGGGCCGTGAAGTCAACGAAGGCCCGGTATCTCGCCGAGCTGAGGAAATTGCGCGATGCCCATAAGGAGGAGAAAGAAAAGGCGGTTGATGATGCCGAAGACATGGGCTATGCTCAAGGCAAGAAAACGTATGAACGGCAAGTGCAGACGACCAAGGACATCTTTTTCCAATGCGGTTGGAAAGCTGCCGTGGAGAAAGTTGGCCTTGGTCAAGACGCTGATATGTTCCTGAATCCACCTGCTACCTTCATACGACACTACATGCAGGCCTATGCGACCGCCGCGCTGAAAAGGCTCATAGAGGAGGCCAGAAAGGAAGCCGAGGCAGAAGCCGCCGCCGCGCAACAAACCGAGCAAACTTCTCCTGAAGCATCTCAAGATGCGGAAGATCATGTAGCCGATCGGGAGGTTGCCGCGGTGGAGGGCGCTGGCGATGAGACGGAAGAAGGCTTGCCTGAGCACATTGCGGTGGTCGCCGAGCAAACAGTGAAAGTCGCCGAGCAGACGGTGGACCTCGAATTGGATTGAAGATGTTCTCTTCTATTTTCCTTGCTTTGTTTTTTGTTTCCTTTCTTTCTTTTTTGAATGTAACCGGGCTAGGCCCCTCACTTGTAATGCATTTCCTTGATCAATGAAATTTGAACTTTTTGCTCGTTTATCTCCCATTTCTGTTCGGTTGGCACGTGCAAAATTTCTTCATTCAAACTTTAATGCATCACAACTGGTACGTCGGCTATGCCGCGCAATATGCCAAGCTTATCAGAATTTCTTCAACTTAAATGTTCGCGAATCAACTGGTAGCTCGGTTCTTTGATTTTTCGAATGAACCCAAAAATTTTCATTCAGCCAAGCATAAATTACCATTGTCGTTCTGGCTTTGACAACACTTACAGTCTTGTATTTGGACGGGCAAAAATCAGCTCGGCCTAAAGGAAGTTGGACAGAACGTCAATATTTCTTTTCTCCGAGCAAAGTCAGCTCGACTTCTTATAAGTTGGACAAGGCACAAACATATCGCTTGGCCGAGCAAAGTCAGCTTGGCTATTATTAGTTGGACAAAACACCAACATTTCTTTTTGGTCGAGTAAAATCAGCTTGGCCTTAACATTGGGCAAAACACCAACATTTCACCTAAGTTGGTCACGACGCTAACATCCCAATTGGGCGAGCAAAAACCTGCTCGGCCCTTATGTAAATTGGACCATACGCCAATCATTTCGCTGGACAATACATCAACTGTTTGTGCGGTCCGTTTCTATACCGGCGAGAGAAAATCAGTCCAGTCCCATTCAGGTCGGTCTCTTTGCCCCTGGCATCCATAGTGGCCTTGTATCCTTGCAGCGTCATCGTACAGAAAGACGTAATACAAAACAACAAGAGGGCTATTTTTCATAACAAAAATCAGTGCTATCCTTACATCAAATGCCAAAAGGCTAAAGGTCTAGAAAGCTAAGGAATAAAAGCAATTATATCTTAAAAGTAAAAGATCTTAAGGTTGGCTGCATTCCATGGTCTAGGGATAGCTTTGCCATCTAAATCTTCCAGATGGTATGCCCCTTTGCCAGCGAGACCAGTCACCTTGTACGGTCCTTCCCAATTTGCACCGAGCTTGCCTTCGCCTGGGACCACCGTGTTGCCCAGCACTTTTCTTAAGACCCAATCCCCGATCTTGAACAGCCTGGGGTGCACAGCCTTGTTGTATTTCTTGGAGAGTTCTTGCTGATAGGCCGTTATGTGGATTAGTGCCCGCTCCCTCCTTTCCTCGGCAAGGTCTAGCTCTAATGCTACTGCTTCATTGTTCAAATCTGGCTAGAAGCTTTCAGACCGAATGGTTGGCATGCCAATTTCCAGTGGGATAACAACTTCCATACCATAGGCCAAGGCAAACGGAGTCTCTCCGGTCGACCGTCTTGGCGTAGTACGGTACGCCCAGAGTACATTAGGGAGTTCTTCAGCCCACTTCCCCTTGGCCTTTTCAAGCCGCTTCTTCAGCCCGTCCAGGATGGTCTTGTTTGAAGCCTCTGCTTGACCATTTGACTGAGGATAGGCCGGCGTTGAATTGTAGAATTCGATCTTCAGTTCTTCGCAAAATCCGCGAAAGAGTTTCCAATCGAATTAGTGCCGTTATCCGAGATGAGGGCCTTTGGTATGCCGAAGCGAGTGATAACATTTTGCCAGACAAACTTCTTCACATCCTTTTCCTTTATGGTCACCAGTGGCTCGGCCTCAACCCACTTGGTGAAGTAGTCAGTAGCAGCGATGAAGAATTTGCGATTACTCGGTGCTGTTGGGAGTGGTCCAACAATATCCAACCCCCAAAGCGCGAACGGCCAAGGACTTGTAAGGGGGAGCAATTCTCTAGCTGGCTGGTGGATCTGGTGAGCGAACTTCTGACACTTTTCACACCTGCGAACGTATTTCTGCGCGTTTGCCTGCATGCACGGCCACCAATAACCCTGGGAAATTGCTCGGTAAGCTAATGATCTGCCCCCAGTATGGCTGCCGCAAATGCCTTCATGAATCTCATAGAGAAAAGCTTCCACCTTGGAGGGGTGGACACACTTCAGATACGGCCCGGTAAAAGACTTCTTATACAAGGCTCCGGACGGGGAGAGCCAAAATCGCTCCGACTTGGCCCGGATCTTGTTGGCCGCCTTCTTTTCTTTCGGCAGAACTCTATCTTCTAGGAAGGCGATGATGGGATCCATCAGGAAGGACCCAAGTCGGTACAGAGTACCTCGGTCGCTTCTGGTTCCTCAATACTTGGCCGAGGTAAGAATCTTATCATCAAGGGGTTAGGAAAGACTGTCTGAGCAGAAGCGAGTCCGGCCAATTCATCAGCCGTGTTGTTTTCTTCGCGGTTGATCTGTTCCACTCTTATGGCGTCGAACTTCCTGATCTCTGCGCGCACCAGGGCCTGATACTTGGCCATTCTTTCATCCCTTGCCTCATACTCCCCTGAGACCTGATTGACCACCAGCTTGGAATCGCTGAATACCATAAGGGCTGACGATTTCATTCTCAATGCGCTTCTTAGCCCGGCAAGGAGGGCTTCATACTCCGCCTCGTTGTTGGATGCAGGGAAGCCGAGCGTAATTGCCTGCTCGATAATCAGCCCGTTCGGAGAAGTTAGTACGATACCCAGCCCGGCCCCGTGCCTGTTGGATGCCCCATCGATGAAGAGCTTCCACATCTCGCCAATGAACAGCTTCCAACAATTAGAAGGGTCTTGGGAGCTTCTCAATTCCAAGTCTCTGATCAGCTCATTCTGGTCTCTTTCCTTGTCTTTGTTGAATTCGTCTTCCAATGAGTTACCCGGCTTTGCCGGTTCGGTCGCCTTTTGCCCTTCTTCCACTTGCGAGCCAACACTTGTCTCCATTGCCTGATCCATGGGCTGTACTAAATCCGCACCAGCCAAATCAACCGGGCAAACTGGATGCGTTCCAGGGGCGAACTCCGCCACAAAGTCTGCGAGAGCTTGAGCCTTGACTGCGGTGCGCGGGCGGAACTTGATGTCGTACTGTCCCAATTCCACGGCCCATTTCAAGATTCTCCCGGTAAAGTTTGCCTTTTCAAAGAGCACCTTGAGTGAAAACTCAGTTAGCACAACTATTGTATGGGCATAAAAATAGTGTGCCAGCTTTCTCGACGCCATCATCAGGGCCAGCGCTAATTTTTCCAGCGGAAGATATCTCGTCTCGGCCGGGAGCAGAGTCTTGCTTACATAGAAAATGGACAAGTGCTGGATGCCTTCAGCGCGGACTAGGACGGCGCTCACCGCATGTTGAGAAACTGCCAAGTAGAGATACAACTCTTCGCCCGGCTGAGGCGTGACTAAGATAGGGGCTGAGGAGAGGTACAGTTTTAAGTCTGCTAGTGCATGGTCACATTCGTCATCCCAGAAGAACTTGGTCTTCAAAGTTTTGAAGAAGGGCCTGCAACGATTTGAAGACAGGCTGATAAATCTATTCAGTGCGGCTGCCATCCCGGCAAGATGTTGCACGTCCTTCGTGGAGTTTGGGCGCTCCAGCTCTTGTATAGCCTTGATCTGCGACGGGTCGGCTTCAATCCCTCGGTTTGTGACCAGAAAACCCAGAAACTTCCCGGTACCGACTCCAAAGGCGCACTTGGAGGCATTCAAACGTAGCTTGTGGCGCTTAAGTATAGCAAACATCTTTGCTAGGTCGGGGAGGTGCTGAGATTTCTCCTTACTCTTCACCACCATATCGTCGATGTAGGCCTCCATGGTGCGGCCCAGCAGTGGGGCGAACATCTTTGTCACCATCCGTTGAAAAGTTGATCCGGCATTTTTCAGTCCGAACGGCATGACTTTATAGCAATACAAGCCTCTGGGAGTGGTGAACGATGTGATCTCTCGGTCCGGTTTATACATGGCTATCTGGTGGTAGCAGCGATACGCGTCCAGGAAGCTAAACCTCTGATGGCCAGCAGTTAAGTCCACCAGCTGGTCAATTCGAGGGAGGGGAAAGCTATCCTTTGGGCAAGCCCGGTTGACCGTCTTGTAGTCAACGCAGACTCGCCACTTACCATTCTTCTTCGGAACCACCACCATGTTGGATATCCACCGAGGGTATTGCACCTCTTCTATGGCCCCAGCTTCCAATAGGTTCTTTACTTCCTCTGCCACTACCTCGGCATGGTGCAAGACTGAGCGGCGTGTCCTTTGGATGACTGGCTGTGCATTGGGGAAGACATTCAACTGATGGCAAATGAAGCTCGGGTCGACACCAGGCATATCGTAAGGCGTCCACGCAAAAGCCTCCAAATTGGAAGTCAAGAAATTGACATAATCTAACCGTTCAGCGCTAGACAAAGATGATCCCAAGAAGAAGAACCTAGTTGGGTCGTTCTCGTCGATACGCACTTCCACCAAATCCTCGACCGATTTTTCCTCGGCCTTTCTACCTACGTCTTCAAGGACCTCCTTTCCCTCGGGTCCTTCAATCATCTGGACGAACCCCTTGGCTGCTCGGCTGCCATTGACTGCGACGAAGCATTGTTTTGCCATCACCTGGTCTCCCCAAACTTCCTCTATTTGTCCGGTTGGCGCCGGAAAGCGCAAAACCTGATGGTAAGTCGACGCTACTGCTTGCATGGCGTGCAACCAGCCCCTGTCCAAAATTAAATTGTAGGTGGACGGGACCTTAAGCACCCAGAATTCCACTTGTTTCACGACTGAACCCGCTTTGACCAGCAATATGATTTTCCCCACCAGCCACTCTGGCTGTGAGTTGAATCCAACCAAAGGAGACGTCGCAGGGGCCAAGTCCTTGTCCTCCAGCTTCATCTGTTTAAAGGCGTCGTAGTACATAATTTCGACCGAACTCCCCTGGTCGATCAAGATTCTCTTAATGTCAAAGTCTTTGACGTGAAGAGTTACCACCAGGGCATCATTGTGGGGCATCTGGATCCTTTCCAAATCCTTGCTTGAAAATGTAAGGACGTCTTTCTCTTCAGTCTTCCCTTTCTTCACAGCGGGCTGAATGGAGAGCACTTCCCTCATGTGCTCGGCTTTCTTGATCATTCCTCTCAACTCGCAGACCCTGGCTGGTTCAATGATGCCATGGATGACGTTGATTACACCTTGCGGCGCCGCGTCTAGGGCGTTTGGTTCGGTTTGTTCTGATGGTGCGGCTTTCATACCCCCATCTATGTATTGGTCAAAATGCCCGGCCGCCACTAATTCCTCCAAGTGTTGTTTGAGCGGCAAGCAGTCCTCTGTTCGGTGCCCCCGTTCCTCATGGAAGGTGCGGCGATATTTTGAATTGAAGCCTCTCTGTGCACTCCCCAACTTGGCCGGCCAGCGGACAAAAGGCTCGCCTCGGATCTCACTCAAAATGCGGTAGATAGGGATTTTAAAGGCCGTGGTGATTCCGGTCCGCGCCTTCAATTTTCTCTTGGCATCTTCCGCTACGTCACGGGGAGCATCAGCTCGGTCGTTTCTGCGACCTTTGTTTCTATCATCGCGGTTTAGGCCACGACGTTGATCTTTTGACCGGTCATTTGGGTGGTTATCCTCCTGCCCGACTGAGTGAACTTTCCCCGCCACCTTTCTGTCTGCCGCGACCGGATTAGCCTTCTCGGTCGCGGAGGCGGCATCCTCCTCCACACGGATGTGCTCATTGATCCGCTGCATCAAGGACTCCATAGAGGTGGGCTGGTGCATCGTGAGCGAATCTCACAGCCTATGTCCGACTGGGAGACCCTGCTTGTACTGAGTGATCGCCAGATTGGTAGGGCAGTCGAGGATCTCGTTGTAAGTTTCCCAGTACTTCGCGTTATATGCCTTCAACGAACATCCAGATTCCATCTTGACGCCCAGGAGATGGTCGATCTCCTTCGGTGTTCGAGTGTTGGTTTTGAATCTGGTGACGAAGGCTTCCGCTAATTGCTGCCACCCCTCGATACTCCCCTCCGGGAGCCTCTCGAACCACTTCAAGCCTAGCTCTTCCAAGCTTGCTGGGAATATGAGGCACATCAAGGCGTCATTGCGCCGGTGGCCAGCCATTACTTGCCGGTAATGACTCACGTGCATGTACGGATCCGTCTTGCCGTCGTACAAAGTGAACTTTGGCTGATGGAATCCGGCAGGGAGTGGCGTACCCTCGATCTCTGGAGACAGCGGCGTGGCTGTTAATCTCGCCAGCTCTTTGTCCACCAGCGTAGGGGCCATCACCCTAGGCGCCAGCATCACCACTTCTTCGCTACAACGAACTGGAACGCTCAACCTCTGCAACGCCGGCATTCTCTGGGCCTCTCGACGGCGCGCTTTCTCCTCCAACACATCCCGAAGTCTCTGGAACGGGTGGAGACAGAGTATCGCGACGTCGACGACGGGCGGGAAGGACGGTAAGTGCTGTCGCGAGTGAGGGATCTGCCCTCTCTTGGGTCAGAATCTCCAACCCCATAGTTCCTGGTGATGGAGAGAGAATGAGTAATCCCCTGGCGGCGACTGCTAGAACGCGGAGATGGGGTGCGCTCACTGAGGTTGCCCTTTCTAGCAACACCCTTCCCCTTAATCTGGCATTTCATCATCTCCATCTCCGCCGCTATCTTGCGAATGAGGGCGTCTTGGTCTTTGAGTTTATGCTTCAGGCGCTGTGCACAGGACTTCCCCCGCCGCCGACGGCCCTCAGGGCTTTTCGAGCGATCAGTACTCCTCCTGCGTTTGTCTCGCGCACCTCGCGAAGAGGTTTCTAAGCCCGCCATGGCTGGAACATTCGGGGGGCCTTCTCTTCGTCGGACAGACTCTGGTGTGATACCATCGACGACAGACGGTGGGGTTTCGTCGTTGTTGGCCATGGAAATGGTCGAAGAAGCTCGAAGAACAAGGGTGCAGTATCAAAGTATTCCCACAGATGGCGTCAATTGTACGAGGGCGAAATATCCTCTACTTTACGTACTCCTTGGACTCCAAGTTTCTCGTGATGGTGTCTAACCTGGCAACATAGAAACGGTGAGCTGCCCGGCGGTGGTTTGCCGGATAGACCCTCCGACGATCAAGTCAGATCACTTGAGGAAGAAGAAGGCTATTAGAGAGAGAGAGAGTGTGTTTCAGATGGCGCAAATTGCTTACCTCTAACGTTCATCTTTCTCTCCTATTTCTAGGCTGGCCATGTAGCCTCAAGATTGTGCGCGCACTACCTCTGCTGTCCTTCCCTGGACAGGTGGCAGTGCTCGCCTCTCATCACCTTACGCGTGTAAAGGCCTAGTCCTCCAACCAGTACATGCAGAACTGCCCAACGGTATTGACGCGTGCTTGGAGTAGATGTCCTCTCCCCAACGTCATTGGCCCAGGTGGCACACTTGACCGGAGTACCACGACCGGCCTAGCCCTTTTGGAGAGTCGCAATCACAAGCAGCACAACCGGGCTATGTCTCGCCGACCTATCCCTCGGGGAAGAAGCGAAAGTTTGATTCACATGGCGGAGCTACTCTTGGTCGGTCCATCCTGGTTGATCGGCCGTGAGGCATACCGGCCTTCCCCCGTCCTACCTTCATTCTCGGTTATATGAAGTCCGTCCATCTTGGCTAACCGGTTAGAGGCATGTCGGTCCTCGCCCCGCAATCAGTCTAGCCCGGGCTACCCTTAGCTCGGTTGTCACACGTCACTGTGTGCCCTGCCAAGCATCTGGTCACAGCTCGGCCAGGCCTTGGATCGCGCCTGGTCGGCCAACCTCTCCGGCCGTGCAAAACAGAGCGAAGGACCGTGTCAGGAGAGAAAACAGCTCGGCGCCGTGCGGTTTGTCACGACCCGCGTTACCATAGCTCGGCTGTACTAACCGGTGCAAATCTCCCCTCTCAGACCTTGTTTTCTGATTAGGGACCAGAGCTCGACACGAGGGATATGCTCGACGATCCAGTAGTCTTTTCCTTGGTTGGTTTTGGGTTTCATTCTATCTATCAATTCTTCTGACATACCAACAAACTCAAGAGTTTTTGAGGTTTCTGAGGTGGTGGATGCTAGATGGTACCTCCTTTAGTTCTGGGCTACGCACAATTGATAGACATTCAAGAAGAGGCAATGCTCCTTCCTCTGTTATCACCGAATTCAATCCCATCAACCCCACGAGAGTTAGTTGCTTAAATTTTTGAAACCTTCCGACCTCAAAACACAATTGCTCCCATAATATGCATCCCAAAGAACAAGACGTACTAAACTAGGCAAGACTTGAAGAGCTTTTAGTGGATCATTCTCGGTCAAACATGAACCCACTAGAGATAATCCAACTAGATTTTGAAGTTTGGGGATCCTGTCGGGCAACTTCTCTAAACGTCCAACCAAGTGGAGACGTTGAAGATATTGAGGTGGAGATGATGATGATATATGCTGTAAATCCAGAATCTCATCATCACTTGAGGCCCTAACACTCAAATATTGAAGGTATTTCATCTTCTCGATGGCTGTACATAGAACCCTCCCATGTTCTCTTTCCAATTTCGTAATTCCCAACTTCCTTAGTTGCCTCAATTTCTCAAGCTCTTTAATTAGGCCATCATTTGTCTCCACATACCACAAACTTTTTAGCTCCACTAAACCCCTAATCCCTCCCTGTATCTTCACTCCTACTATATAATCCACCAAGTATTCAAATTCAAAGTTGCGAGAATAGGCAAGAAGGTGTCGCAACTTATAGAGCCTACTGATATCAAATGGGAGCTCTCTCACGGGGGAATGTTTCAAATCCAAAGTCTGTAGGTTGTGTAACTTACCTATGGACTTTGGAATTTTCTTCACTTTTGTATTCCTTATGCTTAGGTATCTCAAAAGAAATAGATTTCCCACTTCTTCATGAAGTTGATCCAAAGGGGCATCCTGAAGATCCAGTGTTTTCAAAAGCTTGAAATTTGAGGCTAGTGTACCCAATAAGAACTTCTTTGGCAGCTCTCCCATTTGAAAAAGAAAAACAGAACGAACTGGGGATTTACCAATGCTTTCCATAACCTTATCCATGTTACAATAACGCAT
Organism: Camellia japonica; assembly: GCA_030407325.1. Lineage (NCBI taxonomy): Eukaryota > Viridiplantae > Streptophyta > Magnoliopsida > Ericales > Theaceae > Camellia > Camellia japonica. Next base: position 54,680,850 of record JAPPVO010000036.1, read on the forward strand.
ATGCATAGATAGCCGGCGAGTTGTGTCATTGAAACTTGAATCCTCTCCTTCCATAAGTTGACAAAAACTAAACTCCTCTAACATTGAGAGAATAATTTCACACACTACACCATGTACCCGACACTCTTTAACTCTTCCATCAATTTTTGTTGTTGACACTTGAACTAAGCATCTATCGATCAACTCAGTCAGGTATCCTTCTGCAACTTCTTCCAATGTATTTCCTTTCTGCTCTTCAACTAAACCCTCAGCAATCCACAACCGAATTAGTATTCCACGGCTGATAGAGTAGTCCTCCGGTATTATGCCAAAGTACAAGAAACATGATTTCAGGTAGTGCGGCAGATCATTGTAACTGAACAACACAATTTTTTTGATGCTTGTAAGATTCCTTCCTAACTCAGAGCCCAGGTTGTCAGAGAATTTTTGCCATTCGGATATAACCTTTTGTTTGATGGACAAGAGAGCACCTATTGCCACAATTGCAAGTGGCAATCCTTCACATTTTCTAACAATTTGATGTGATACTTCCTCCAACTCAGGGGGACAATGACCCCTAAAGGCTTTCTTGCAAAAGAGTTTCCAAGCCTCCTCTTGGGATAGGGGTTCAAGCTTGTGAACATTTTTCATAGAAGGTTCTACGCTTGGAGCAACTTGTTCTTTACGTGTGATCATAATTACTCTACTGCCTTTGCCATTTTCAGGTAAAGCACATCTTATGAATTCCCAAAAATCAATTTCCCATACATCATCAAACACAATGACGTACCTCTTTTCCTTTAAATATTCTCTTAGCTTGTCAATGAGTGACTTCTGGTCCATTGAATCAATTCCCTTATCATGTGGAACTTCTTTTTCTGATAGCTTCTTTATCATTGTTTTGAGGATCTCATCTGGCTTGTATGATTGAGAGATGTTGAACCATGCTTTGCAGTCAAAGTGTGCATCCACTTGTTGGCTGTCGTAAACTTTCTTGGCAAGTGTGGTCTTGCCAACTCTAGCCATGCCTACTACTGAGATCACTTCCCGTTGTGATTGTTCTTCCAACAATTTTTTTATCAGTTTATCTGTGGCATATTCAATGCCAACAACTTCATCTTTTTCAAGGTAAAGGGAAGCCAATCGAGGGTCATGCCAATTGTCGTCTTTGGTGCTGCTTCTTTGTTCTGAGTCAGTAGTACTGAATTTATATCGATCAGCTCGTTCCATGATCTCACCAATTGTAGTCTTGATATCTTGGATTTGTGAGGCTATTTCATGTCGTTGCTTTAGTCTAGTGATCGAGTGAGTGACTTTACAGAAGTATCTGATGATGAAACCGCAATGTCGAGCCTGCTGCTCTGCCAAGTGAAGAAGTATGTATTCATCAATGACGTCTTCTATCCGATAAGCAACCCCCCTTATGTCTTTCACCCATATTTTCGCGCCTTCCTTTCCTGTATCTGCCTTTGATTCTGCATCTTTTAAGAAAGATCGTATATACTCCAATTCAGATTTGATACTGTCCATTTCCTTGCGGACACCCTTCAACAACTCTACTTCATGGGCTAACAATGGTCCCAAATATTGAATAACAGAGCTCACTGCACTTGCTGCCATTATATCTCCCTGCACTGCACTGAAGACACCGCCATCACGATTAGTTCTGATTATATTTATCAGTAGTGTGTGACTGTATCCATGTAAAACATTACTTAGATGATGGTGGATTTTCAATTCAGTGCATGGCTTTGTTTATCAGTTCATGAGCTGATGAACAAAACTCACTCATAACTTCTTCATTACTTTGGCACATGTTCCTTCAAAAAGTTATATATGGAGAAAAAGTATACATGCTCATGCCCTTTATATTTAAAAAAATAAAAAAATAAAAAAATAAAAAATTTAAGTGGTCTCCTCTCTTTATTTATGAAACATGGTAGTCAAAACATGAAATTAAAAAATTTAGACAAACATAACAAAAAATTAATTTCTCATAAGAAGGTATAACGTGTGGAGAAGACAAGAAGGTGGAGGATTTTGGAAATTACTAAATCACATTCATTCAGAAAGTTTTAATGTTGATTCTATCATAGATGTCTTTAGTGTCATAAAAGACCATCGAACAAAACTCAAAATGTCTCACTTTAATAGATAGATTGTTTTACAGTTGCTAAATTTTGTAACTCAATGTAGATATAAGAAACCGTGTTTATTAATATAAATTTTCATATTATTTTTCACTTTTTATGTTGATAGAAATTGATCTTGTAGTCTATACATTTCAGAAAAATATATTTTCTGAGTATATATTTTGTTTGCAGCCACCCCACCCTCTCTTATAAGAATTTTAGGTCCGTCCCTGCGTACATTATTACATTTTTTTTTTTCTCAATGTAGTCCTAAAAAATGCAAAGAATAATACTTACATATTCATAATTTCTTACCAGAATTTAATCCACAAAAATGAATATGTTATCCAAATTCATTCCAAGTATAACTCCACCACAAAAGAATTGAATCTAAAGCACACGTTATTTTAAAATTATGACTACAAATTCTGAATATTTAGCTTTAACCAAATGGAAAATTTGAAATAACTTTAATGTAGAATCCCTCTATTATTCCTTATACTTAGTTTTGTCTTGCTTTCCTTCCTCTAATCAATACTAGATAAACCTTCTTAATTTGTCTCCTCTACACATGACTTAGCTAGCATTAATTCTGTCAGTTATTCAGTAGTCCCGTAGAATCATCTAGTGTTGCCTAGATGGTGCTCCAAATCAACCACGTAGCGAAAATTTTTACAGGCGGGACATACTAACTCACATTTGTTGAGTAATTAAGAGATAAGAATGACTCACTTAGTCTATGTTGTGGCTAAGGGTACCAATTAAATAATGTCACATGATACTCTGAAAGTATCTAATAATTTTTCCTTTGTTAACTAATTTGAAACTATGAGGATTCAAGGAAATCCTAGTGAATTCTAATCCTAATGAATTTTAGGTCATGCCAAGGTGAAGATTTCAGGTTCTCTTTTCTCGTTTGTCTGACTCTTCGGAATGGCTTCCTTGGAATATGAACATGGGTCCGGCTTCTAGGATATGGAAGAATATTCTAAGTAATAACCTATTTTTTTATAATTGGGGAATGGCAATATGACAAGATTTTGATTTGATAATTGGGTGGGGAATTATGATTTTAAGGACTTGTTGACTGTCCAACAAGAGTGGCAGATCTTTTTTGCAATGTTGATAATGAAAGTAATGGGAATTCGAGATTGAGTTTTAGAGGAACTCTTTTTGAATGGGTAAGAAAATCGTTGGAGGAGCTCAATAGCATGCTTAGCAATGTGATGCTTGTGACCAAGCAAGAAGATTGCTTGTTCTGGAGGGGGTGATAATAGTGGTATCCATACAGTTGGTTCAAAGTGTAGTCTTGCTGAGTCTAGCTTGGTTCAGATGCAGAATCCTATCAATGGCATTTGGAAAAGCTTTGTCCCTCCAAAAACAGTCTGCTGGCAAGCTATTCTTGTTCTCTGTCCTTTCTGTGCCTGCCATGAGGAATCTGCTGATCATGTCTTTTTGCAACATGTTCTCCCTCTTCACATGGTGGTTTGATTCAGATTTTGATGATTTTATGAAGCAAATTTGGGAATCATTATTTTTTTTTTTTTTGACAATGTGGTTGTTATGGCTGACAAGGAAGAACAAGATCATTTTCAAGGATCATGAGGTTTCTTGGACAAGGTTTTGGAGCATATCAAAGTAAGGACAGCTTTCTGGGTGAAATCTGAAATCAGGAGTGATTGTTTTTCCATCGACAACTTCTTGTATGACATCGAAGCAGTGCAAACTCTCAAATTGAAGGATATTACAAGCATGGATTAACCATTTGCTTGGATTGCATTCATGAGCAATTCCAAGGTCTTTTGGAGCTGTTTTGTTTTCTCTGTGCTGATTTTGTGATTTTTGGTTTCTTTCTTTATTTCTTTTATGTTGGCTCCTTGCCAACTTCTCTGTGCTGAATTGAACGAACTTTAATGTAGAATCCCTCTATTATTCATTGGTCTTGTCTTGCTTTCCTTCCTCTAATCGCTATTGGCTGCTCTTGTACTTTTCCCCATTATGTATATTATCTTCTCTTTGCTGAGCAAAAAATATAAAATAACTCTCATCAATGAAGTTGAAGAGAGGTGGATTACATACTGTTTTTGTTGACCACACAACCTACATGATGGAATTACAAAACAATGGTTGAAAGGAATTTCTACTCGATTGGGGAAAGTCTATATATATGATATATGTATTTGTTCCGAAAAGAAGTGGAAAAACTGAAGCTTTTTTTTGGTTTCTAATGCTATTACAAAATTAAATGGGGCATGCATGGCTGTTGAATAGAGAAAACTACTGATTGTTAAGTTGGCAGACTTTAGTATGAAAAATGGGAGAAAGGTCGAATCTATTCATTCAAAGCAGACAAGGAGAGATGTATGCTAGCTCCATGAAGGCTAATCTAATGTAAGGTGATAGGAGGAAAATCGATTCCACAAAATATATGGGATATTGAATCAAGACCTACTGCTGTTGCTTTGGCTCTGTGTTGACAGTACAATACAGAGAAGAGAACAATGCTGTTTTACGTTCGCATTCAACATATGTGGTGAAGAGTGTACAACAGAGATGTACTAAGAAGAGGAAAAAGAAATCACAGGAGTGCTGAAAAGAGGGCAATTGGTGGAGCTAATGGTAGATAAAGAGGAGGTAGACGCAAAGGGAATTCATTAAGGGATGTTGCCACTGCCACTGCCACTGCTGCCGCTTTATCCGTTTTCACAGAAGGCATTGTTAATCACTACAAGATTCTGCTAAATGAAGCTGAGGCAGTTTGGAAAATTGGAAAGTTGTTGGGAATCTGGGATTAAGCTATGAAGGAGGGGACAATGAAATTGTGAGTCCAATCCGTGTTATGGAGGAAGAGAATGACACATAACTTGATCGGCATAGCAAGGATGAATACCCAAGTATATAAGCAGTTCATTTGTTCTTGCCTAAGGTAAAAGGGGTTTTTTTATATTTTATTTTATCAATGAAGCTATTATCATGGAACATCAGAGGTCAAGTGAAGAGGGAGAAGAAAAGAGCGAGACTTTGGTGGTGGCTGAAAGGAAGATCGATTTCTTGCTGCCATCTCATGAGACTAAGATGGAGCCTTTCAGTAAAGATAGTGGCAGAACTACTTGGGGAAGATGAGATGTACATTATGAAGCTGAAAAATCAATAAGTTTTTCGCTCTGTGTTTTGAGGTGTTTGAGAGATTATATTGTTTTGAAGATTGGGTATTTAGAGGTTTTTTGTATTGATTTGGATTGGCAGTTGTAATTGCTTTGATTTAGGAGTTCGGATTTTTATTTATTTAGGAGTTTCGGTGGCATCTTGGCATTTTTTTAGTGTTTTTGTGGCGATTGGATATGCACTCGATTGGATATGCAATCAATGATGTATTTTTCCTTAGCCATCCTGGATTGACTCTCTTTGTAATCATTTGTTATACATCAGTGTATTTCTTTTTTGCCTATCAAAACAACTAGGTTGGCACGTGTTCTATATGCAAGCCAAAACCCAACCAAAAACAAAAGACAACAAACAAGACACCAAAACCTTCACTAACCCATCAGCACAACTTAAAAAGGTCCACAGCAGCAAAACAAAGACAAAAACAGAACAGCAGCCTTGAAGTAAAATCAGCTTCACAAAGTCTTCCCCTTTGTTGATCCTTTACGCTGTGTTTGGTTGGAGGATTTGAAGAGGAATTTGGAAAGGGAAAGGGAAAAATTTGGTGAAATGTGAATAAAATATACCTACATTTCACCTAATTTCACACACCTTTTCCCCTTCTCTTTCTAAATCCCTCCCCAAATCTCTCAACCAAACACAACATTAATGCAAGCTCATAATGCACCTTTCCAAGTTAAGTTTGTCACCTCCAGCTTGATTCATATTAGATTCTAATTCGATCAGTTATTCCTTTCTTGTAAATGTTTGCTGGCTCTGAGATACTAGGGGCCTAAGGTGAAGTTTTGAAATTGGGTCCTTTATACATAATTTTTTTTTTAAAAATGTTTGGATAAAATGATAAGTATTTACAATTTTTTTTATTTGCTAATATCCACAAAAATTCTACTTATATATAATCACTAAAATTATATATTAAATTTTATTTACATAAATCAAGATATGACGAAATCATTACAATAATGAAAAAAATATGAAATTATAGTCTTATTGCTTTATGATTTAATAAATCTAGATTACAATAAAAGAAAAAAAAGAATGAAATAAAATATAAACTTATAATACAAACTAAAAATTAAACTAATGACAGTAAAGTATTAATTAAATAATACTTTATCATAATTTTAAATGTAAAATTACTAATTAAGTATTCATGATTTACTAGGGCCCTTTAGTTTAGATTGTGACAGAAACTAATTAAGTATTCATGATTTACTAGGGCCCTTTAGTTTAGATTGTGACAGAAATATAATACACTGTCTTAGCAACAAAATAAAAAAAAAAAAAAAAAAAACCATAATAAACATGTCCATGTTGGCAGAGATGACACTTTTTGTTTGTTTGTTTTTATTTTTTGCAATCCAAAAGGAAATAAAAATCAACGATAATAGAAAAGGGTTTGCTTATTCATGAGGTGATTGGTAGCTTGGAGTATTTAAATTGTGGTTGCCTCTGCAATTGAATTTCCTTCCGCAATAAGCGCCGGCAGCAAAAGATCTAACAATTACAAACATATAAATGTAAGGAGGTGCAACATATCAATTAACAATAAAGTACTAAAATGTACAGGGGATTTAGATATTTTTTTTGATAAAAGAAATATTTTTTGTAATTCTGACGTTAAAAATGATGGTATGTTAGTGGTTGTGATAGTGGTGTAGGTGGTGGGAAAGTGAGCTCAATAAAGGCTTTTTTATATTTTAATAACACTAATTAAATTTTGTATAATCAAGAGAGTTTTTTATGGGTTCTTAGTCCAAACATTTTATTACAAGACTTTGATAAGAAGTATGTTTTTAGTATCTATGATTGAAGTTTTTAACAATGGTCTTTTTCCTGATATCTAAGATAAGGATTATTTATTTATTTATTTATTTATTTTGACATTTAAAATGACGAGTATAACTTTTTAGACTTTAAATAAAGAGTGTTAAAACTTAAGAAAATTCTATGGTGCACATCTCTTCAAAGGATGTGTGTTATATGTACTATGTCATATATTTTTGTGATGCTCGTTACGTATTGTTTTGATAGTGTTATAATAATTTTTGGTTCAAAAATGAAATTAAGCATTTTGTAATAATGTTACATTTTTTTTATCCAAAAATTTGTTAACCACAAAAATGTATAATATTACTACAAAATATGTAACTTGATTTTTGAATCACAAATTATCGTAATTCTATGAGAAAAATATATAACATTTGCTATAAAAATACCTAATAAAAGTGCATGTGGTATATACATTTTGAGGAGTGTGTACCATAACACTACCCTTTAACTTAATATTGTATTTGGTTCCCTTGAATGAGATGTGACGAAAAGAAATAATTATTCCATAGGTTCTCCTTGAGGAGTATATCTTTTTTTTCTTTTTTTTTTAATTATTTTTTTTTATTACTTTATATAAAATGGTTCAAATTTCAAACCCAAAAATCGTTTCTTAATGGGTTTTTTAGTATTTATTTTTTTACTTTTTATGAGATGAAAAAAGAGTAAATGAGAATGACTTCTTTTTTTTTAGTTATATCGAAATTTGTGAATTATTGGTTTTTTTTTTTAGCTAGTAAGTTTTTGACTTTTTTAATGACTTTTTAACTTTTTATTGATGTTTTAACTAATAAAATAGTCATAAAATGAAGTTGCCAAATGGGCTCTAAATCAAATATATCTACCACATTAAATTAAAGGAAAAATTGCAAAAAAAAAAATCGAAATTTGATTATTGTAACAAAATAATTTTTTATTTTTAATTTTATTAATTTAAACTCTAAACTTGTTAAACCATGAGGCTATTTCTGTGAAGTAAAATTGAAGGAAAAATGATACTTTAGTCATTAAACTCAATGTAGATGTACACAAAATGTCAAAATATATATTTTTTCGTTGATTTTAGTGATTAAAACATCATTTTTTTTTCTTATTTTTACTTAACTAAAATAAATAGATGATTTATATTGAAAGCAAATTAAAAATTTAAGATTTAAATTGATAAAATTAAAAAATTAGGATTTATTTGATTACAAGGATAAAAAGATTTTTTTTTTATTATTATAATTTTCCCTCAATTAAAATATGCTAAGAGAAAGAAACATTTCATCAAGTGAGTGAGGGCAAGTTTGGGAACTAGTGAAAATAGTTAAAAGTCACTATAAAAAGTCCAATTTTTCTATATTTTTTGTATATATATATATATATTGTGAAAAATCAACTAAAATAACTAGTTTTCCAAATAATCCTAAGGCTAAGTTTGGTTAGAATGAAATAATGAACAATTAAGGAAATAAATAGAATTTTTTTTTTTTCCTGAGTTTGTTTAGCATGAAAGTAACAAGGAAAATATAAGAAAATTTAAATTTATTATAAAACTAATTATTTATAATAAAAATTCATATTTTCTTATAAAATTTGCATCCTAATCAAATTCATACAATTTTTTTTTTTCTTTTCTTTTCTTCCATTTCACTTTCCGTCATTTTTACTTTCCATCATTTATTTCTTTTTAATCAAACGAAGCCTAAGTGTAACATAATAATTTTATTTTAAAACGTGGCTCTTTATGTAAATCTACTGGATAAAAAACATTTTTAATCCTTAAAATATGCATTGTTTGTTATTTTAATCTTTTAAATTTTAATTTTATCATTTTAATTATTAAAAGTCAATGTACAAAAATAAAATGATAAAATTAAAATGACAAATAAGGCATACCAAAAACTCTCCCATCCTAAATCTACTCTTTTTAACTTTGAAATAAACAAACACAGCAATTTAGTTGGGGGCAAACCTGATAATTGAATTGGCATTCAACTTTGAGATTCATTTTTATCTTCCCTAAACCTTGCGTTTTCCACCTTCCGATTGAAATGTTCTTCAAGACTGCCTATATAAGTAATATGACTTTGTTTTCTGATTCGGGACCAGAGCTGGACACTAGGGATATGCTCGACGATCCAGTAGTCTTTTCCTTGGTTGGGTTTGGGTCCCATTCTATCTATGAATTCTTCTGGCATACCTACAAACTCAAGAATTTTGAGGTTTCTGAGGTGGTGGATGCCAGATGGTACCTCCTTTAGTTGCGGGCTAGGCTCAATCGTTAGATGTTCAAGAAGAGGCGATGCTCCTTCCTCTATTATCACCGAATTCAATCCCTTCAACCCTACGAGACGTAGTAGCTTAAGTTTTTGAAACCTTCCGACCTCAAAATACAACTGCTCCCCATCATATGCATCCACAAGAACAAGATGTACCAAACTAGGCAAGACTTGAAGAGCTTTTAGTGGATCATTCTTGGTCAAACTTGAACCCAATAGACGTAATGTGACTAGATTTTGAAGTTTCGAGTTCCAGTCAGGCAACTTCTCTAAACGTCCAACCAACTCGAGATATTGAAGATATTGAGGTGGAGATGATATATATTGTACATCCAGAATCTCATCATCGCTTGAGGCCCTTACACTCAAACGTTTAAGGTATTTCATCTTCTCAATGGCTGTACATAGAGCCCTCCCATGTTTTCTTCTCAATTTCGTAATTCCCAACTTCCTTAGCTGCCTCAAATTCTCAAGCTCTTTAATTAGGCCATGATTTGTCCGCACATACCACAAACTTTGTAGCTCCTCTAAACCTCCAATCCCTCCATGTATCTTCACTCCTACTATATAATCTGCCAAGTAATTAGATTCACGGTTACGAGAACAGGCAAGAAGATGTCGTAACTTATGGAATCTATTGATATCAAATGGAAGCTCTCTCACTGGGGAATGTTTTAGATCCAAAGTCTGTAGGTTGTGTAACTTACCTATGGACTTTGGTATTTTCTCCACTTGTGTCCTCCTTATGCTTAGGAATCTCAAAAGAAATAGATTTCCCACTTCTTCATGAAGTCGATGCAAAGGAGCATTCTGAAGATCCAGTACTTTCAAAAGCCTGAAATTTGCAGCTAGTGTGCCCAACAGGGGCTTCTTTGGCAGCTCTACCACTTGAAAAAGAAAAACAGAACGAACTGGGGATTTACCAATGCTTTTCATAACCTTATCCATGTTGCAATAATGCATATGCATAGATAGCCGCCGAGTTGTGTCATTGAAACTTGAATTCTCTTCCAAAATTTGACAGAAACTAAACTCCTCAGACATTGAGAGAATAATCTCACGCACTACATCATGTACCTGACACTGTCTAACTCTTCCATCAAATTTTGTTGTTGACACTAGAACTAAGCGTCTATGGATCAGCTCAATCAAGCATTCTTCTGCAACTTCTTCCATTGTTTTTCCTTTCTGCTCTTCAATGAAACCCTCGGCTATCCATAGCCGAATTAGTCTTCCATAACTGATAGAGTAGTCCTCTGGCATTATGCCAAAGTACAAGAAACAAGATTTGAGGTAGTGAGGCAGATCATTATAACTTAACAACAAAATTTTTCTAATGCTTGTAAGATTAGGATTCCTTTCCAATTCAGAGTGCATGCTACCATAGAATTTTTGCCATTCAGATATACCCTTGTTTTTGGTGGACAAGAGACCACCTATAGCTGCAATTGCAAGTGGCAAACCTTGACACTTTCTAACAATTGCATGTGATACTTCCTCCAACTCAGGGGGACAATGACCCTCAAAGTCCAATTGGAAGGCTTTCTTGCAAAAGAGTTCCCAAGCCTTCTCTTCGGATAGGGCTTCAAGCTCGTGGACATGATCCATTGAAGTTTCTTTGCAAAATGTAGCAACCTGTTCACTGCGTGTGGTGATGATTACCCGACTGCTGTCACTATTTTTGGGTAAAGCATGTCTTATGGATCCCCAAAAATCAGTTTCCCATACATCATCAAACACAATGATGTACCTCTTTTCGGATAAATATCCTCTTAACTTGACAATGAGTGACTCAATTCCCTCATCAGGTAGAACATAAATTCCTGATAGCTGCTTTATCATTGTTTTGAGGAGCTCCTCTGGTTTGTATGATTGAGAGACAATGATCCATGCTTTACAATTGAAGTGTGCAACCACTTCTTGGCTGTCATAAACTTTCTTGGCAAGAGTGGTCTTGCCAATTCCACCCATGCCAACCACCGAGATCACTGCTCGTTGTGATTGATTTTGGTCAACCAATCTGCTTATCAGTTCATATTTGGGAGATTCAATGCCAACGACTTCGTCATCCCCTATGAAAAGGGAAGCCAGTCGAGGGTCACGCCACATGTTGTCCTTACTGTTGCTGCTGCTATGTTTTGACGAAGTACTAGTACTGAATCCATATCGATCAGCTCCTTCCTTGATCTCACGGATTGTAGTTTTGATGTCTTGGATCTGAGAAGCTATCTCATGTCGTGGCTTTAGCTTAGTGATTGTCCGAGTGACTTTATGCAAGGAACCGAATAGTCCAGGTTGTTTTGGCAAGACCAAGAGAATGTGTTCATCGATAACATCTTGTATCCGATAAGCAACTTGCCTTACTTGTTTCACCCATATTTTCACACCTTCATCTCCAGTTTCTGCTCTTGATTCTGCATCTTTTAAGAAAGAGTGTATGCGCTCCAATTCAGTTTTGATACTGACCATGTCCTTGCGAACTCCCCTCAACAACTCTACTTCACCGGCTAACAATGGTCCCAAATATTGAATAACAGAGATCACGGCTCTTTCTGCCATTAGTTCTCCCTGCAGTGAACACATCATAACTATTAGTTCTGATTATGCTTCAGGTGGGATTGTGTCCATGTAGAAAGGAAGTTAGTTAGATGATGATGACGGTGAAGTTTCAATTCAGTGCATGGCTCTGTTTATTAGTTTATGAGAGAGGTGGTGAACTTCAGTCATGAAGAAATTAATTATTTTGGATGCATTTTCCTCCAAAAGGTTAGATAAAAGAATAGATTTGATTCACATTTTAGGTCTTGCAATAAATAAATAAAACAAACCTTTTATTATAATAGTATTTTTAGTTTTTAATTATTTTCAAATTATAGACTGGCCCCTACAGATTTTGTAAAAAAAATGAGCGAACACAACAATGATTGATGGTAACATATATATTTGAGTGTAAAAGAGATACAACATCATTTTTCATCCTTAGATCATGCCTGAATCATGAATATGAGTAGGAATCTATGAAAGAAAAGAAAAGAGACACCAAAATCATCACTTTGAATAAGAATTTCATGGATTTGAATAAAAATTAATAGAGGAAAAAGTATGCAATTGATTTTGGGCAATGGAACCAAAGTGAAGATTTCAGATTCTCTTTTCTCCTCTTCCTGTTTTGTATCATAGCAGTGCTTTTGTAATTCATTTGTTATATATACTGCTTGATTTAAGTAGAATCTTCATGTTTGTCTGTGATTTTTGTCTTTGTGGATTTAGAAAAGGCTAAAATTCAAGATGTGAGACTCTGATCAAGGAAATATTATTGTTGCCATAGCTAGAATTCTCAAATATAATAATATTATAGAGCTAAAAATGATGAGAAAAATATATAGATATGTGTCTGTAGAACATACCTGCAGATTGATGTGCAACTCCAAAAAAATGATATCAAAGTTGAAATTCTTGGCACTGCCTGCTTTGATGGTTTGTTAGATTTCAGCAAAAAATTCACTGTGGGGAAAGACTCTTTGACTTACAGACTTTAGCCCCTGAGATTTGAATCATATCCAAAGCATATACCATTTTTAGCTCTATGATTCATCAGAATACAACCTCCACCAGTTGTACCTGAATAGATGGCTTATGGACTTATTCTTGTGGTATGTGTATGGGTGGGTTTGGGAAGTGGGTTGGTTTTTTGGCTTTTTGGCTTTTTTGGCTATTTTAGCCTGGGCTTAAAAGCTTGGTTTGGGAAGGACTTTTTGGCTTTTTGGCTTTTTTGAGTTTTTTTGTGAGAGAAGAGTGTAATGATTATGGATTGGATGTGATGTTTTGTTTTTTTGAGACTAAAATAATCTGTTTTGTCTTTAGTGGGCTAAAATAGCCCAAACCACTTCCCAAACTTCCCCACTATTTAATTCCAGCTGTATGAGTCTCCTTTTCGCAACGTACATATATATATATATAATATAATACAACGTGGTTGACTCGAGGAAGTTTCGTGGCTCTTTGATCTCTCTTTCCTTTGAATCCATCTCAAAGAAGTTACTTTCATTCCAAATAACTTAGGGGTTGTTTGGGGTGTTCTAAATAAGTGTATTTTTTATCTTTTTAGACTAAAAAATTGAGGAAAAAAATATGAATGTTTGGATTAATTTTTTGACTTTTTATGGAAAAATGTATAATAAAAAATTGTAAAAATTAATTTATAGGGAAAAATTAGGATTGTGAGTTGTGCAGCCGTAATTGTTGACTTTTGGTGAATAGTATTAACTTTTTAACTTTTTGAATAACTTTTTAACTTTTTAACTTTTTTACAATAGCCCTGTTTGGTGTAGCTTAAAAGCTGCTTATTTCAGCTTTCAGCTTAATTTAAGCTATTGTGATGTGTTTGGTTTAGTTTATAACTTATAACTTATAGTTTTTTGGAAGTCAGAAATCAGCTTATTCTTTGAGTGGGGCAGGAGATGCTTAATTTATAAGTCAGAAATCAACTAATGTTCATAGTTATAAGCTACAAGCTGTTTAGGCATAAGTTATAAGTACTTTCCCACAATTCTACCAAAGAGGGCCATTATGCCAAACTGCTTTGCCTCAATTGAAAATTCAATTTCACACATATCTTTAACCAATTCACTTCTGAAGGCATTATTGAATGATTTATTAAAACATAAGTTCTTATTTGGCCTTCTTTTTTTTTTTTTCTAATCAGTAAAAAAAAAAGAAGTAATATTTTATTAATAATGATGAAACATTACAAAGGGGGAGAGAAAAAGAAACTGAAGTAGGATAACCCCACCAACAATAAGACTATACAAAGCATTTGTAAACTGCAAAAGAAATCCAAACAGAAAAGAAGAAAGTTGCAAGTTGGCAACACCAAGCTCTCCGCCATTTTAGTTTCAAGAATCATGAAAAAATAAAATCCACTCTAATGGAGAGATCACCTCATTTTAGATCAAACTACTCTCTACCTTAATACCCATGCCAAGAAACAACCCAAGAGGCTATCTGCATTAAGACAAAAATAAAAATAAAACGGACCTAAATTTAATATTAAAATATGACTGACCAATTCTTATTTCTGTCCAAATCCAAACCCAATAATTGTCTCACTTCCGTGAAAATGAATTTGTTCACACACTTTTTAATGTATGAACAATACACAAAATTTGATTGATTTTGCATCTTCTAAGAAAAATTGTATGCGCTCCAATTCAGCTTTGATACTGACAATTCCTTGTGGACACTCCTCAATAACTCTACTTCATGGGCCAACAATGGTACCAAATATTGAATAACAGGGCTCACTGCTCTTTCTGCCATTACTTCTCCCTGCACTGCATTGAACACATCATCACAATTAGTTCCAATTATGCTTAGTAGTGGCTGTGTGTGTGTCCATGTAGAAAGGAAGTTAGATGAATGTAGATAGAGGAGAAAAAAATTCAAAATTTACAGTGAAAACTTAGGCAGTTACATAGGACAATTTGGACATGAAAAAATGCGTGACACTGTCACACAGGTGTTATGCATTACGTCTAAATATTTGGATAGTATAATGATTGAGGAAAACTGTTAACAGTTTTGGGCAGTTTGATAAATGAAAAAAGAATATTATTTAACAGATTGGATGTGACCCTGATAGAAAGGGTAATATTGAAAAATAAAAATAAAAAATTGACAATGTTTACACCAATTCAAGTCTATGATTTATTTAATAAAATAGATAAATATAGATAGCATTCTGTTTCAAGTGGAATTTCAGTTTCAGTTGGGAGTGACTAGGTTCTAGTTGGACAAATGGATGGGCGATGCTCCGTTAAAAGAGCTGTACAGTACTGTAGGCTGTATAGTCTGTCTCTTAATAAGTTTGGAAGTATTTCTGACTTTGATGGAGTTTGACTCAAGTTATTCAAGGGATTTTCACTTCGGTGGTGAGACTCGTGAGGACAAAAACATTATTGTGACTTTCATTCTAGTAAGGAGTTCTTGTTCAAATCTCTTATTGAGGCCACTGAAAAAAATTCTTCATGGTGGTAGAGACAGAGTTTCTTCTGTGGGGTGTGGTACGGCACAGCTCCTTGCAAAGTTCATATTTTCTGTTTAAATTCAAGAATTTAACTATGCATATTTGGATTACCCTTCCAATGGCAGTGTTGTGGACAGTTTGGCCGGTTCAGAATGATTTTTAGTCTTTAATAATGTAGAGCCAGATTGGAACCAAGTGGTTGATATTGTTAAATTTTGGATAATTCGGTTAATGATTTTATTTTTCCATTCAGATGGGATAAAAAGCTGGTAGTGCAGGAAACTGAGGCGTTGAGGCTTCAGCTAAGTAGATTGGACCAGCTGTGCAATGTCTTCACTCTGTTTGCTGGTTTTTGTTTGTGCTAATCCTTCTTTGTTTGGTTATTTGGGTTGGATGCTGTGCCTCTGAATAGGTGTTGCTGCTGCTGCTGCTGCTGCTGCTGTTCAGCTAAGTGGCTGTTATTTGGGTTTGTCTAAGTCGGTATCTTGCTAACTTAGGGGTGTTTGATTGCGGTTCTGTCTTGCAGCTTGGGATTTTCTTTTGGTTTGTGCCAACCTTGTTTGGGATAGGCCCTTTAGCCTTGAAGCTGTTTTTTTTTTTTTTTGGATGTAATTTGTTTATAAAGTTAATAAAAGTTTAATCCTTTTGCTGATTAAAAAAAAAGAGTAAATTACACTTTCTCTTGAGATTTATGACAACTTCAAATACCTCCCCTGAGGTTTCTAAAATGACACTCCCCTACCCTGTCAGATTTTTCAACCTAACATAAATGACACTTCCCTACCCTGTCAAATTTTTCAACCTAACATAAATGACACTCCCCTACCCTGTCAGATTTTTCAGCCTAACAAACTGTCAACCAGGAATGGTATTTTACTATTTTACCCTTATCTTTGACTTAAAATATCTTAATACAAAAGAGCCTTAACCCAAAGATCATTGTTGTAACCCAAGATAAATTGATTTTTCTGCCCAAAAAAATCCACCCCCATTTCTGTTGACAGTTTCTTGCTGATCACCACTTCAACAATGCCAATCATCACTAGATGAATCGTTGATAACCACTGTCACACAAAACCCAAATCCACACCATAATAACACTGAGCCTATTGTTACCATACCTCCAACTCACGAGTCATTCTCTTTTTCTACAATATGAGACCAATCACCATGCAAATCTACCACTTTCATTCTATTGCTTTAATAACACATTTTTTTTTTTTTTTTTTTTATCTTTTTAAAATTTTTTTTTAAGGTTGAAAGCATGTATATGAATCTCAAATTTGTTATTGATTGCATTAATGATGGCTTTACATTCAGTTGAACACCTTTGTTTTTGCCTACCATTACTTGATCCATATATACATATATGTACTTTTTGCACTTAGAATATGGATATACACACATATACATAGTAGAAAGAGAAAGTGAGAGTTTTATAGAAAAATTTATAGAGATAAAGTGATGCAG
The DNA here is from genome assembly GCA_030407325.1 of Camellia japonica. Lineage (NCBI taxonomy): Eukaryota > Viridiplantae > Streptophyta > Magnoliopsida > Ericales > Theaceae > Camellia > Camellia japonica. Next base: position 54,697,715 of record JAPPVO010000036.1, read on the forward strand.
ATTAGAATTTATAAATGATATATTTATTTTAATATTTTAGTGTTTAATTATAATTATTATTTAACATTAAAATATTTAATTTTATATTTATTTAGGTTGCCTATTTAGTTTATTTCTTTGTTTGACAAGAATTTATATTTTTCTTTTTAAATATTCTTGACTTGCAAGAATATATATATTTTCCTTTTTAAATTTTCTTGACTAGCAAGACTTATTTTAGTATAAATAAAGATATAAACCATAGGGCAAGAGAAGTTGAAGTTGATATTGATATTTGATTCAATGTTTAAAAACCGGATCGGTAAGCGAACCAAAAAAAGGATCGGGTGGATGGGTCACCGGTTCAACCGTCGGGTTGAACCAGAATCGAACCGTGGCATAATAAATATATTAAAATTATATTTAAATAAAAATATAAGTAATAAAATTATAAATTAAAAATATTAAATTATCTTAATTATTTGTCCTAATATTTTTTTTATTGAAAAATATAATAATATATTTTAAAATATTATTAATTTCAATTTTGGAAGATGAAATCAAATATTTAATATTCCCTTCATATGATTTCAATTCAAATAATTTGATTGAAAGGAGAGCAAAAATTTTGGAGGGATATCAAAATTTCAATATTCCCTCTAATACATTTGATTGAATCCCACATGGATTTCTTGAGTCTTTTCGAAAGAATTTTTTTCTTATAAATAGGTGAAAACTTTCACAATAATTTCATCAAGCTCTTAATGAGATTCCTCACAAGAGGAGACCCTTGAAAAAGAGTTTCAAATTAAAATTTTCTTATATTCTTATATTTTATATATATATATACATATATATATATATATATATAAAATAAGAAAGAAAGAAAGAAAATAAAAAAAAAAAGAGAAAGAAAATAAAAAATTCCAAGCCTGGCGAACCGGCTCCGCGTCGACTGGTTCGCCGGTTCAACGGCCGGTTTTCCCGGTTCTCGCTAAATACGCTAGTTTTCATCTTTGGCCGGTTCAGAGGGTATGTCTGGACCGGAACCCCGACCGGTCAACAGTTCAACCGGTCGAACCGGCCGATCCGGTCTGGTTTTCAAAACCTTGATTTGATTAATGAAAATTGAGAGTTTTCTCAAAATTGTGTGTTTGGTGTCAATTTTTTGAATTCAATTTTTTGAAAATTGAGTTTTTTATTTTTTGTATTTTTTTATTTTTGGTAAATATTTTTAAAGTTTTAAGCAATTTTTTTACTTTTTTAGATTCACTTTACTTAGATGTATCTAAAAAGAAAAATATTTTTAAACATCAATAAATACACAAGAATACTAAAAATGTACTGGATTCTCGTTTTTTTTTTTGTATTTTTAGTATTTAGTGATTTTTCTAAAGATTTTTTTTCACAAATATTATAGTTTTTAAGTGTATTTATGTTACGCATATCTAAAAATTAGAAAAATTACTTAGAATATTAAAAAAATTTAGTGAAAACAAACAAATACGGAAAATAAAAATTTTAAATTTTCTGAAAAGTACCAAACAAGCGTTCTTAGAAAGAGTATCTCTAGTTCAGATATATTCATAATTATTTTCTCTTCTTTTCGATACGTTTCCCTACATCATAAGGGAAGCTACTGAGGATTGAGTGATTGGGTGCATTTTGTTTGGCATTCAATTTTACTCATTTACTAATTTTGTATCAGAACTTTGTAAAACTTTATTTTTACAAGAAAACTGGGTGGTTGGTGCGCATAGGGAAAGAGTTGAGGGTGCTGGTGATTATTTATGGACAAATTATGTTGTGGGTTAATGATGTTGTTGATCCAAGGGAGGACAAGTCGGGCTAACCCACGCTTCCTACACCTTTTGCCGGTCTCAGAGCTCACTGGTGGTGCCTGCAAAAAGGTCTAATGGGGAATGGGAGTGTCCCCCAGTGGACCCTCTGACAGTCAAGTTAGAACCGAAGAGATTGACTATGTAGAGAGAGAGAGAGAGGGAGAGAGAGAGAGAGAGAGAGAGAAAGAAGAAGAAGAATGATGAACTTAACCTTTGGTGTGTCTTGGAAACTTCCTTATATTCTTTGTCTATCATTTCCTTGTCCACTCCGACCTGTCGTGTTGGCCGAAAGTCTATATTCTAGCTTGCATTGTTCACGGTGAGGCTGTCTATTCTGACGTGAAGGGGTTGTCGCATTTAATGCTGTAGGAGCCTCATTAATGGCTGATGTGTGGTGCAATAAATCTGCAGGATCTTTGTCTGCTTACGTGGTTGGTTCTCTGCTTGACAAGTGTTTAGATGCCATTGGTTTCTAGTTCAACATTGGGTTCTCAAAGGTGCTGGGCTTTAGTACTTGAACCGTGAATTGGGCTCTAATACGCGGGCCAAAACCTTTCGTGGGCCCACCAATGTCAGTAGTCCCCCATTTTGAAGTGCAGCTTTAGTCCAACGAATGGAATAATAAGGAAAATGGGAAGTGTGTGGGGCCGAGCGAGAGGACCGACCGTGAGGAGGGCCGACCACGAGAGGGGTGGGGCTGAGTGAGAGGACCGACCGCGAAGGGGGCTGAACGAGAAGTGGTGGCGGCACGCAGGGCTCAAGAAGCGATGAGGTACGTGATAAGGTGAAGTGGAAGCAACTACGTTGGCGGCGGCCTTGCTGAATAAGGCGGCGCGGGCGAAGGTGGATGCAGAGCCGCTGAAGGTCCAGCTGGAAGGGGTGAAGGCATAGTTGCAAAACTTAAGGGTAGAGAAGGCGGGCTGGAGAAAAGCCACGCGGAGTGCCCATGCAAAGGGCCTGGACTACGCGTAAAGAGCGAAAAAGATGGAAGTATTGGCGGTGGTACAGAGCTACTTGGCAAAACGCGCTGCCTCTGAGCTCGCTGTCGCTAAATCAAAACTGGAAGTGGTACGCCACAAGGCGGTATTGCTGGAGTTTGAGCTAGCAGATGAGCGGAGGAAGGTAGGCCAAGTCCAAGAAGCCTGCAACACTGCCAAGGAAAAGTTGGAAGAGGCTCTCTCCAACAATGAAAATCTGCGCGACCAAGCACTAAAAGACAAAGAAAAAGCGGATGGGCGCATTGCGGAGTTGGAGAGGATGCTGGGAGAAGAGAGGTCCAAAATGGCCTCTGAGAGGGCGACATACCCAGACCTGTGCATGGCGGCGGTGGAGCAGTTTAAGGGATTTTCTGAATTCCAGATGGCCATCGACGCAACGATCGCGAGGAGTTTGGCTAGGGAGAGTGATGGGGGTGCTGGGCCATCAGGAGTGGCCGCTGAGGGTAGGAGCGAAGAAGAACTAATCCAAAGTTTTCAGCGGTCAGACTTCTATAAGCACAAAATGAGCCAGTACTGGGATAGCAGCTAGATGAGCTTCAAGTATAAGGCGCAGGAGCAGTTCCCAGATGTGGACTTCAGTTTGGTGAAAGTAGGAGAGGACGATGTCACCCAGACTCCCCTGGATGAGGAGGTGGAAGAGGAAGATCTGGCGTCCAGCGAAGGGGAGTGAGGGCTGGGTGTTTTCCTGTGTTTTTGTTGTTGGTGTTTTTGTTTTTTGTTTTTTTTTTTTGTTTTTTGTAATGAAGTGAATGTAATGAAGTGAATGTGATTTCTATAATAAAGTGTATGATGGTGCAAGTTGTTAATAAATAAAGGTGCCAGTTCTGTAATGGTTTTTTTTTTTTTTTTTTTTTTTTTTTGAATGGTAAAATTGTTAATAAAGTGTATGAATGGTAAAATTGGATAAGTACGCTAACTTGTAAAAATGACCTGGGATAAGAATGAACTTAGATTTAACTAAGTAGTGGCACTATGTACAACTCAGTCTGGCTGGGTTCTTCACGTTCAGTTTGGGTGAGACTTGGAGGGCTCAGTCTGGCTGAGACTAGGTTTAACTCAGTCTGCAAGTCTGGCTGAGCTCTTCATGCTCAATCTGGCTGAGACTAGGTTTAACTCAGTTTGGCTGAGCTCTTCATGCTCAGTCTGGTTGAGGCTTAGAGGCTTAGAGGACTTAGTTGGGCTGAGGCTTGGCTTAACTCAGTCTGGCTGAGACTTGGAGGGCTCAGTTTGGCTGAGATTTGGCTTAACTCAATCTGGCTGAGTTCTTTATGCTCAGTCTGGCTGAGGCTTGGAGGGCTGAGTTGGGCTGAGGCTTGGCTTAACTCAGTCTGGCTGAGCTCTTCATACTCAGTTTGGCTGAGGCTTGGAGGGCTCAGTTGGGCTGAGTTTTGGCTTAACTCAGTCTGGTTGAGCTTTTTATGCTCAGTCTGGCTGAGGCTTGGCTTAACTCAGTCTGGCTGAGCTCTTTATGCATAGTCTAGCTGAGACTTGGAGGGCTCAGTCTGGCTGAGACTAGGCCTAAAACATGTCATTGAAGCACAACACAGATAATGGAGATGTGAAATTGTTGTCATTAAGGAACAGTCTGTCGATCACAAATTTACACCGTGTATGGAAAGGGCAAAAATGAACAAGTGTTAAGATCGGCAAAATAGAACATACAACAGGTGAGTGATACAAAAACAGGAGACGCCATTTTACTGGAAGTAACGTTTTAAGTGCTCGACATTCCATGGATGGGGGAGGTCTCTGCCTTCTATATCTTGGAGACGGTAAGTATCCGGGCGGGGTCTAGCCTTGACAACATAAGGTCCTTCCCATTTGGCTGCTAGCTTGCCCTCGGTCGAATTTTTAGTGGCAAGGGTTGCTTCACGCAAGATGAGGTCTCCTACTGTGAACTCTCAAGGTCAGACTTTGCGGTTATAATGTGTTCTCATTCTCTGCTGATACGATGCCTGTCTGACAGCAATTGTCTCTCGAAGCTCTTCAACTAGGTCCAGATCAGCCTGACGCAACTCTTCGTTTAGTTCTGGATTCGGATGTAGAACCCGAGGGGTTGGCAGGCCGATTTCCACTGGGATGACCGCCTTAGTGCCATATGTTAGGTGAAAAGGTGTCTCCCCAGTGGGGCTTCGAAATGTCGTCCGATAAGCCGAGAGCATGTTTGGTAATTCCTCAGCCCAGAGTCCTTTGGCGGCTTCCAACTTAATCTTGATGATCTTCAGAAGGGAGCGATTGGTGACTTCGACTTGCCCATTGGCTTGGGGATGGCCTGGGGAAAAGAAACATGGTCTAATGTTGAGCTCTTCACAGAATTTCCTGAACTTTGCATTGTCAAATTGTTTTCCATTGTCCGAGACAATGGCTTGGGGGATTCCAAATCGGTACACGATCGACTGCCAGATGAACCTGGTGGTGTTTCACTCTGTAATCGTAGCAAGGGGTTTTGCTTCCACCCATTTGGTGAAGTAGTCAATGGCAACCACGGCAAACTTGGTTTGGCCCCTACTAGTGGGTAAAGGACCGACTAAGTCGATGCCCTACTTAGCGAAGGGGTAGGGACTGCTGAGTGTAATCAGTTCAGTTGGTGGAGCATGGAGGATGTTAGCAAAGCGCTAACATTTATCACACTTAAGCACAAATTCATTGGCATCTTGATTGAGCGTGGGCTAGAAGTAGCCGGTGTAGAGGATTTTATGGGCCAAAGATCTTCCATCTAAATGACTACCACAAATGCTCTCATGTACTTCTCTCATCACATAGGTCACTTGAGTAAGACTGAGACACCTGAGGTATGGGCGTGAGAATCTGTTTGTATAGTAGGCCGCTGATAAAGATATAATTAAACGACCGGGCTCTGACTTTAGTGGCCTGCTGTTTATCGTCTGGTAACTCCTCTCGTGTCAAAAATGGAATGATGTCTTGAGCCCATGGGATAGGTTCATTCTGGAGGAAGTGGATCTCCTGTGGGTTTGGTGAAGTCGCCGAATAGGTTAGGTATTCAATGCGGATGCCATGACTGAAGTCTGACTGGTCGGCCGAGGCTAATTGAGCCATTTCGTCCGCTTTGGAGATTTTCTGACCTGGGGATGTGTCTGATCTAGAAAGTATTGAAGAGGTGGACAAGAAGAAGGGCGATGTCCCTGTATGCTCACATCGTCTCCTCCTTTGCGTCGAACTCCCTAGTAATCTGTCCTACTATCAATTGGGAATCACTGAACACTTGGATATGGCTTACGCCAATGTCTCTTGCCAGCCAAAGACCTGCTATCAAGGCTTCATACTCAGCCTCATTATTGCTTACGTCGAACAGGAAACGAAGGGCACACTTAAAGTACTCACTCTCTAGGGTGGTGAGGATTAGACTGGCTCCATTACCCTCTTTGTGAGATGAACCATCAACACAAAGGATCCAGGAGTGGGGGTCTTCTGTATCATTGGTGAAGTGTGCTGGTGGAAGAGGTACATTCGAAGTGAGATTGGTGAACTCCAAGATAAAATCGGCGTCAGCCTGGCCTTTGATCGCTGTTCGAGGTCGGTAAGAGATTTCAAATTGACTTAGCTCAACGGACCATTGTATAAGTCTTCCTAACAATTATGGTTGTTGCATGACCTTTTTCAGAGGCTGGTCAGTGAGAACCACTATGGAGTGAGCTTGGAAATAAGATTGGAGGCGTTTGGAGGCTATGACCAAGGTGAGGGCCATTTTTTCTAACAGAGGGTAGTTCTGTTCTGCCTCCCTGATAGCGTGGCTAATGTAGTGGACCAGGCGTTGTACTGAGCCGTCTTCCCTGATGAGGGCAGCACTGACCGCAGTGTTTGACACAGCTAAGTAGATGAAGAGGGTTTCGCCTAAAAGTGCTTGAGAGAGGAGGGGAGGGTTGGCTATGCACTGCTTCAGTTGTTGGAAGGCCTCATCGAATTCGGTGCTCCATTTAAACGCCTATCGGAGGACTTTAAAGAATGGAAGACACTTATCGGTTGCTCAGGAAATAAAGCGGTTGAGGGCGGCAACTCTGCCCGTGAGCCGTTGAACCTCCTTGACTGTTCTAGGAGACCACATTTCTATCAGGGCCTTGATCTTTTCGGGGTTAGCCTCAATGCCTCGCTGGCTAACCATAAAGCCTAAGAACTTCCCAGATCTCACGCCGAAGGCGCACTTCTCAGGATTTAGGTTCATCTGATATTTGCATAAGGTTTCGAAGGTCTCTCGCAGGTTTGCCAAGTGATTGGAGGAGAGTTTGCTCTTGACTAGCATGTTATCGACGTAGACTTCCATGTTACGACCTATCTGGTGTTGGAAGACGGCATTAACCAGGCGTTGGTAAGTTGCTCTGGCATTCTTCAAGCCGAATGGCATAACACGATAATGATAAGTCCCTCTGTCGATGCTGAAGGAGGTGTGCTCCTGGTTGACTGGGTACATCAAGATTTGATTATAGCCGGAGAAGGCATCCATGAAGCTAAGCATTTGATGTCTTGTAGTTGCGTCGACCAAAAGATCTATCCGGGGAAGGGGATAGCTATCTTTGGGGCAAGCCCGATTGAGGTTAGAATAGTTGACGCAGAGTCGCCATTTGCCATTATTTTTGCAGACTAAGACCACGTTGGACAGCCACCTGGGGTAGTCCACGTTTTTGATGAACTGTGCCTTCAGTAGCTTGTCCACCTCGGTGGCGATTAGGGTATTGCGTTCTAGGTGAAAAATACGCTGCCTCTATCGGAAAGGTCGGAAGTGGGGCTCAATACTGTGGCGATGAGTAATGAAAAAGGGATCGATACCTGGCGTGTCTGAATGGGTCCAAGCGAAGACATCGTTATGCTCGGCTAAGAGAGCTGTGAGATCAGCCTTAGCCTAAGAGGACAGTTGGCTGCCACTCCTGGCTGTTTTGGCTGAATCGGTAGGATCGATAGGCACTTCGACAAGTTCCTCTACTGGTTTCCCTCGGACTAACTCTTCCTCGTCTTTGACGTCGAGACCCTCAATGATCATAGCCTCTTTTATTTTGACCTCAGCACTCTCTAGCCATCGTCTACTCGCCCCTCATTGTGCCGACCCCGAGGTCGGTCGAGAATTTCATGGCTAGAGGGAATGTGGAGGTGACAGCTTGGAAAGCGTTGAGAGCTGTGCGTCCGAGGATGATGTTATAAGTAGAAGGACAATCGATGATGAGGAAAGTGAGTAGTTTGGTGGTCTGTCGTGGATGGTAATGGGAAGATCGATAGAGCCTTTGGAGGTCACCCGATCGCCGGTGAAGCCGACTAACGGGGTTTGGAGGGAGGGACAACTTTTCTTCTCCGACCTTGAGTTGGCGATAGGCATTCAAAAAGATGATGTCTGAAGAGCTGCCGTTGTCGACAAGGACCCGTCTGACTTTGTAGTTGGATAGGAGAGCGGAGATGACGAGGGGGTCGTCGTGGGGGTAACGGATGCCTGTGCAGTTGGCCTCGATAAAGGTGATGGGTTTAGACTATTGCTTGGGGTGTTTGAAGGGGCGATCTAATGTCGTTACTTCCTTATCTGAGCCTTGTCTGATTTTTCTAAGTTCAGCTCGCTGGGCCGATCGAGATGGCCCTCTGCATGCGAGCCCGTCAGCGATGACTCTGATCTCGCCGACCGGGGGAGCAAGATTGCCTTGTGCCCGAGGTAGTGGTGGGAGTCGATCATTGTCTCGCTTAGGTTGTGCGGGTTATCGAGGGGGGTATGTCGGCAGTGGCCCCCTGGTGGGTCAGTCCTCGGTCGTTGTTGGGGACGAGTTGCCGTGAATCGACTGAGGCGCCCCTGGCATATCAAATCCTCTACCTAGTCTTTAAGGTTAACACATTCCTTAGTGTAATGGCCTTAGTCTTGATAGAAACGACAGTGTTTGGATTGATTTCGCCGGTTGGAGGGAGATCATGATGGTTGAGGCCATTTCAGGTTGTAGTATCGTTGAATTTGGTTCAAGACTTGTTCCATGGGAGAATTGAGAGGGGTGTATCGTTCGAACCGATCGGGTGGTTAGGTAAGTGTTGGTCGGTCGACTCGAGCAAGTTGGTCAGTATATTGAGGGGGGTGATGTGTATATTGGGAGGATTTGGGTTCAGGTTCCTTTCTTTTGTCCTTAGGGGGTGGATTTTTAGGTGTGGAATCTTGGCGAGCTGCCAAAGAGTCTTTGACATTTATATACTTTTGGGCTTTGGAAAAGAGGGTGGCCATGGCGATCAGAGGGTTTTTAGAAAGGGAGAAAAGGAAATCAAATGGTCATAAACCGGCCATGAAGGCTATGAGCATGACCTTGTCATCGTTTTCCGCTACCTGTAGGGCCTCAGTGTTGAAACGGGTGACAAAGTTGCGTAGTGACTCCTCTTCCGTCTGCCGGATATTAAGCAGTTAAGTTGCCAGGCGCCGTTGGTGCGGAGCGCCGATGAAATGGCTCAAGAAGGAATCACTTAGATGTTGGAAAGTGGAGATAGAGTCCGACGATAGTTGACTAAACCATAGTCGAGCTGACCCCTTAAGCGTCATGGGGAAGGCCTGACGCATGATTTCGTCAGGGAAAACATGGAGGATCATAAGGGTCCTGTAGGTCTCCAAATGGTCAACCGGGTTGGTTGTGCCGTCGAAGGTGTCGATCAAGTCCATTTTGAACTAGGGGGGTAGGGGTTTGTCCCTGATGGAGGCAACAAATGGAGTGTTGGTTATTATGGAGGGTTTATTCTGTATGTTCTGCATGACTCCCTGAAGCTAGAGTTTCATGGCTCGGAGTTCCGCATCCCAAATAGGAACATTGTCCCCTCCAGAGTGCAGTAGGGGCTAAACACTACTAGCCTCTCCTTTAGGGACAGGTGCTTGAATTGATGGATGTAAGCCCCGAGGTAGTGGGTTCATGTCTTGAGGTGGGGCTTGTAGACCCTCTAAGTTGGAAATGTGGGCTTGTTGGAAAGGATGGCTCGGGGTCTATTCTCAATTGGAAGGGATATCTTGTGGTGGTGGAGGAGGTATAGGGAGATTTCGCTGGAGTTAAGCGTTGATCAAGACCTGGTTTTGTTCGGCCAAGCAGTTGATGCTGTTGGTGAGCTCTGTGAAGTCCTGAGGTAGGTTGTTTGGGTTGGGAGGGTCGGCTTGGGGGTCGATGACATTGTGTTGAGAAGCCATGGATCTTGTTGTAACCATCAACTTCGATGGAAGGTAAGGAGAAATTATCAGGAACAGGTCTTCGGTAACAATGAGCACAATTGTTAACCGGAGTGGCGTTTTCCACAGATAGCGCCAACTGATGATATTGTTGATCCAAGGGAGGGCATTTCGGGCTGACCCACGCTTCCAACATCTTTTGTCGATCTCGGAGCTCACTAGTGGTGCCTGCAAAAAGGTCCAACGAGGAATGGGAGTCCCCCAGTGGACTCTCTGACAATCAAGTTAGAACGGAAGAGATTGACTGTGTAGAGAGAGAGAGAAGAAGAAGAAGAAGGATGAACTTAATCTTTGGTGTGTCTTGGAAACTTCCTTATATCCTTTGTTCGTCATTTCCTTGTCTACTCCAACCTGTCGTGTTGGCCGAAAGTCTATACTCTAGCTTGCATTGGTCATGACGAGGCTGCCTGTTCTGACGTGAAGGGGTTATTGCATTTAATGCTGTAGGAGCCTCATTAATGGCTGATGTGTGATGCAATAAATCTGCAGGATCTTTGTCTGCTTACGTAGTTGGTTCCTTGCTTGATAAATGTTTAGATGCCATTAGTTCCTGGTTCAACATTGGGTTCTCAAGGGTGTTGGGGTTTAGTACTTGAACCGTGAATTGGGCTCTAAGTCGTGGGCCAAAACTTTTCATGGGCCCACCACCGATGTCATGGGCAATTGAATAACAGGGGAAAATCCTATGGAAAATGATGAGTATCTTATTTTTTTCACAAAATTAGTTCTTATTTTTATTTTATTTTTATTTTTTTTCAATGTTCACAAAACAAAATTTGAAAAACAAAATCAAACAATTGTTCTTGGATTGCTCTGGATCATTTGTTTCGTAAACCAATCTATTTGAATTACATGCTTCATTATTGTGGGTTTGTTTGATAACATTTTGATGCACACATAAAACTAAACTTAATTTCTTTTTCCTTTTACTCTTTATGCTATGCAAAACTTGTTCACAGAGTTGCGTTTATGTATTGTTGTGGGTTGGGTTGTTTCATTGTATAAGTATTTTTTATTTTATAGAAGTATTTACTCATTAACTCATTTAATAAGGTAAAATTGGTATTTTCAAAACATAGACAAACAATGCCTGCTATTTCTGTCATTGTCACTGATTGAAAGTTTACAGAGGGAGGAGTTTGTTACTGACAACTAAACCATAGGGGATATGAGTGTCATTTTTGAAACCAGAGGGGAGGTGCCTGCTATTATCACAAACCTCAAAGAGGTCAGTGTAATTTATCCAAAAAAAAGAAAAAGAAAAAGAAAAGATAGATAGATATGGTTAAGTAGAATCTTGCTGTTTGTGTGTGATTTGCCTTGTGGATTTAGGAAAAGCTATGCAACATGTGTGTGAGAGAGAAAACCTGATCATGAAAATATTGTTATCATTGTTAAAATTTTCAAATGAGTAATGCTACAATAATCATGTTTATATATCATATTAGGTTTATTATGTGATGTATTATTATTACATTGATAACAAATATAAATGATAAGGCTCATTCATATATGACAAATAAGATGATTAATCCAATATCATATAGTAAACAGTGATGAGAAATGTGTTTGCAGAGAAACATATCAGCAAATTTATGTGCAACTCTCAGAAGAAATTATGTGAAGATCCAAATATGTAATGTATTGTTATTGCACTGATAATAGATAAAGTGATGAGATTCATTCAACCAATGTAATTATAATATATACCTCTAGATTATACAAAAACCCTGGGAACTGCATTAGTTGCTTTCCAAGAATTCAGCTAAAGCTCTTTACTGTATGAAAAGACTTTTTGAGTTAATACAGTTTTGGGGCCTAATCTCGACTGATATCATGTTACCTCTCTGTCTCACCCATCCCTGAGAATACAACCTCTACCAGCAGAAGCCAAGCATAAAATCAACCCAGTGGTTCATTTTTTTAAATCAATGGGGAAGATTCCAAGCAAGTTCTAAGTGGTCGTAGAGCATCTTCAAACACATTATCTGAAACAAATTTTGGCTTCATGTGATTCAAAGTTGACTTCTTCGTTAAATAAAAATTATAATAAATCATTTTAATAAAAAAAAAATTAAAATCATTAGATAAACTTATTTTTTATTAAAAAATTCACTTTAATCACTCTAAAAAACCATAAGAAATGTTAAAAAAAGAAAAAAGAAAAAAGAAAAAAGAAGGTTTGTTCCAAACAAACTAACAATTTTTTAACATTAGCTTAGGAATGTATTAGATAAAAATTAATCAAGTGAGTTTGACAACTACAATTCGTATCAATTAAAAATTTAAGTGATTATTAAAACATAAATTAAGAATTTAAAAAAACTAACATGAATTTTTCTTATAAGTGAGAACAGAATACCTTGAGATGAAAATCTTGAGATTCAACATTGAATATTAACACACTGAAAACCTTGAGATTTACAATTTCCTAAATTTAATATGAATATTCAACATCAAAGGCATCAAGATTCATAAGTTTTTTAAGTCATCTTTAAAAAAATATGCCAATCCAGCGAGTTTTAAAGATATGCCGATCCAGTGAGTCCAACTAGATCAGCATATTTCATGTCAAGAACTTGACCTTTGGCCACAGTTGGCCTATAGTGAGAGGCGTTACCAGAATTTTTGTGAGACTATAGATATTGCTGTCGAGAATTGCTTAGACCAATTGCAAAGGTTCTAACTCTGTCGAATAATCCAAGCCATGGGTACAACATTGAACAGGTATGTAATTGGCAGTGAGTTTCCTTAATCTATATCAGTAAGTAAATTGACAGAGACTGATCATTACTTTTAATTTAAAGTCTTACCAATCCAATAATTAGTTTAAAATCATACCAATCCAAGACTCTACACTCATTTGAGTCATTTTCAAATAAATATGCCAATCTAATGAGACCCAGTAAATCAACATATTTCATTTCAAGCATTTGATCTTTAACCACTGTTTAACATACATGTTTTAGCTAAACAAGATATACAGTACTCAAGATTATAAATATACATATATAATTGGTACCAATGGTGAAGTTGTTCTCCAATCAATGTTACACTAAATTTTTTCTCCAGTAATGTCTTTAAAGGAAAAACTGTCCAACTCCTTGGAAACACGCATTTAGTATTTCAACAATTCTTCAAAGTGAGAGCTCACAACAGATCTTCATCAATCTTTGCTACTTTGCAAAACACCCCCTCATTGTTGCCTGCCAATAACCACCCTATATTTGCATGCCCTGAGAATAGAATAAATCTTCTTAGCCAAAATAAGTATGTAAATATGTAAATATATAAATAAATGAAGATAAATGATAAACAACCAAACAAATTGAAAATCAAGACTAGAATAACAAATTCTTGCGCCCACATTCTTAAACTAATCAATAATTAATTAGTTTAGACCACTTTTTAATCTAAATCAAGCCAAATTTTTTGGTATATAGGGTCAAGAGAATAGGACTCCCGGTAAGGCTCACACACGCCAAACTCTTGAGCCTATGAAAGCCCACTCAACCACTAATATGCATTACATGACCAAAAATATCCAAAGTCACATGCCAATGAATTTCCTTTTATTTCGAAACCCATTAGGAATCCAAATGCCTAAACAGATATCCCACAAGGTCAACATAACATATTAGGATTGTTGGAAATGAAAAGTGCCCCTTGATTTGAAGAACTAAGAAACCATATCAACAAAATGACTCCACACAACACCTAGTCCTGTCGTCACTAGAACCTAGTTCAGGGCTTTGCAAGAAGCTGATTCTAAGAGCTTCTATTTCCACATATCACTTTCTCTCAATTCACACACCAATTTTGTTCGGAAGCTGATATTCAAATCAAAAAAATGTATGCACTAAGAAAAAGTAGTGTGTGAAACTAGACGCTCTCCAAATTTCATGGGCAGAAGCTTGCCTGGTTGGATTCAAGCCTTTATATCTGGTTTAAAGTAAAATAACTACAAAGCTAGCTCCACAAAGTAAAAATAAATAAATTGGCCATGGATTGTCCACAGCTTGCCAGTTTTGTCATTTGTTGAAGGGCCTCATACCTTCTTTTAAATTAGGAAGGAACTAATCCATGATCTTGTTGAAAAAATATGGGAAAAGAATAAAAAACACATACCTCAAAACATGTAGGTAATTAGACACTTTTTTCCATGACACCATTTGAGGATTCCTTTCTCTCTCTCCAAATTGCCAGTACTTCATCAGTTCTGAACCGTTGTGTGAATGTCGATTCCTCCAACAGAGTTGACATCTCATTAGCATAAGCTAGGAGACCAGTATACACAATCATTGCCCCATTGTCAACACCTGTTATCAATTGTAAATAACCTTCTGCCCCCCCTCCCTCTTGGAGCACATGATTCTCATCATTTCTTGCAAGCGCTCATTGCAACCCACACCACCAACAATGAGAACATCTTTCTTGTCACAGTGTGCCATTGCACACAGTTTCCTAAATGAAACATCCATTACCTTTGACAATGTAGGGAAAGTCTATAAACTTTTCTCCTCTCTTCGCAAGCTAATGAAGAAGGGAAAAAATAAAAAAGGCAAATTAAGGAGAAAGCATTTATTTATTTCATCATTTCAAGTACATTCTGCTTGCATAAAAATAGCACATAACAGCATGATCAGCAGCTAAAGGCTATCTAAGAAAAATTTAGAATATCTCTAGAATGAAAAATAAGCGTAAAATAGCAAACCAAAGTCCCAGAGAGAACCTTCATAAATGAGAGGTGTAATGAACCTCAAAGACATAATCTAAACTTACCCCAAAAATCAAAAATTACACATCAATCATGTAATGTCAACGCAGTGCTTTACTAAAATATAGAAAAACAAATAAGATAAGAAAAAACATATTTTTAAAAAATGATAACAAGAACTAATCAAATAAGATGAAGGTAGACTAAATACATTGGAGAAACATAAGAAAAAAAAAAACACTGATAAAGCTTCTATTACCTATATCGAACAAGAACTAACAATAAACTGAACCTTGCACTAAATTCACCAATATCTACTGCTCACTGACCAAACTCAAAATAGAACAAGAAGCACAAAAGTTGAATTGTATATAAAATAATATAATAATAGAACTCAACCCAAAAAAGCCTGCATTCTAACCATTTCAGGTAGGTTTCATCTTTAGCCTTCATTCAACTCCATCTAGAGGCATATCATCTCATAAATCCTTGGCAACTATTTCTTTCTTATAGCCCCAGCTGATGTTCATTTTGGCCTTCCTCTTATTCTTTTAGCAACTTAAATTTAATTCTTCCTTCGGGAGGAGTGGCAGAAAACTGAGAGGAAAGATCCTACACAAAGTAAAGAAAAGAAAGGGAGGGAAAGGCAGAATTACCTCACCCTTTATCTGTTTGGTTAAGCAGGAAGGAAAGAAAAAGAAATAAATACTACCAACTGCTTATTTAATCATTTTCTGTTACAAATGAAGAAAAGGGTGTTATATAGCTGACTACAATGGCCTAGGCCTAACAACCACAAAATTCCCACCTTCAATAGAGTTCACAAGGAAGTCAATAATAAAATTTCTTCTTTAAAGATTAAAGAAAGTTGTCAAAGAGTCTCAAAGCCTCATTTATAGTTGTCTTTGTGTGCGCCTTTAGTCTTTTGAGAAGGCAGGGGGGAGAGGATACCAAAATCGAGCTATACAACATTCGAAGATCATAAATTGGCAAGCCATAGCCAAAACTTTTCCCAATATAGTGCAACCTAGTCAAATAACATCAAAAGGTGGTCTCATACAAGTATTGATCTCAAACATAATGCAAAACTGAATCATAGTAAGAAATAAAGTCTTAGAGAACAGATCAATAAATAAAAAAAGAAAAAATCTGCTAACTTCTATAGTTAAACAAGTAAAACATCAAATAGCAGCTCAATTTTATTTTTATTTTTATTTTTATTTTTATTTTTTTGTCTTCCGCAAGTTTTTAGACATTTCAACACAATAACCTATAAAGATATGACTATTAATGGTCAACCTCTGCGTGAATTTACCTACTGATATAGGTTAAGGAAACTTGCTTCCAATTGCATACCTGCTCAATGTTGTACCCAGGGTTTGCATCATTAGACAAAGTTAGAATTGTGGCAAACCGGTCCAAGCAATTCCCAACAGCAATATCTATAGTCTCACTAAAAATCCGATACCGCCCCTTGCTATATGCAATCACCTGTGTGTTCCCACCACTTACATATAGCACAATAGGGTCATCTGGACTAGTGACAACCCTTCCCATCTCAATATGAGCAACACAATGATTTACTGCAATAATGGTGTTGGGTAGTTTCTCGGGGAAGGAATCCCTGCCCTGGTAGGGTAACATAGGTGTGTCTTGGGTTTGATAAAATTGAGCCATCAAGGGTCACAACCCCAACACCAATCTTATTGGCTGACCCCAAACCCCTAGAGCTATCATCTTCTTCATCTTTAAGAATAATATGCCTAATCAAATCCGTCTTCAAATTAGGTTGATGACTTCAACTGAAATGATGTATTCCTGTTATCTGGGAAGAAAAAAATACATAGTTAAGAGACTCTGTCACAACTAGATACATTTCATGTATGGCATGATTGGAGGTGCCAGTAATGATTACGAAGTTGTAACATGAATGCAGTGAATGTTACAGACAATAATAACATTGTAGTGGAAAAAAATAAAATGGGCTTAATGTTGGAAATAAATTGAATCAGAAGTAAGGCGAAAGAAGGCTTTTGTTGAGATGATTTCTTAGAAAATGTTGAACTTCAATTTGTCAACATCAATTGTCAATTAAAAGATTGAAAAGTTTTTTTTTCCCTTGTTTTTGAGAGGACTCCATTTTTGTAGTCAAATGAATGGTTTTATTTAAACTCAAACCCATTTCTCCAATTTAAAAATACTATAGCTTTTTTTATGTTTATTTATTAGATTGACTACAAAATAGTATATGAAAATTTTAGATCACCTCAAATAGAAAACAAAAAGACTTTGTTAGGTTTTATTATTGGCAATCCCGTTTGACAAGGATTTCTTTAAGAAATTGATTTTCTTTCAAAACTAGGATTACTTTTGGATTTCTATAAGTAATTGGATTTCTTCCAAAACTAGGATTACTTTTGGATTTTCTATAAATAGTTGGTTTTCTCCCAAAACTATTGAATTCCTCCAGATCTTCTTTTTGGTTCTTAAGGTTTACATCTGGAGTTATTTTGTTAGTTTTCTTTGTTGTTTTATTGAGTATTCAACTCATGGTTTAAAGAGAGTACATCAACGGTTTTGTTTGTTATACACAAGAGAGAGAGAGAGAGTTGTTCTTCGGTGGATTCTGAAGAATTTAAGCCTGAAACTTCGGTGGATTCTGGAGCGGCTCATCGTAAAAACAATTTCAAGGTGAAGACGGGGTTGGAAGAGGCACATAGAGGTTGGTTCAATTAGGCGTTGATTCGCTAGGTAATTGAGAGTATACCTGTGTAATTCCTTTAAATCTTCTTAGTGGATTGTTTTGTGGCTATTGCCCGTTATTTTTTAATCACAGTTGGAGGTGTCCAATTGTGGTTTTTCCACGTTAAAATCGTTGTGTTGATTTGTCTTTGATTGTTTGATTGGGATTGTTATATTCTGCTTAAAATTGGCACATAATCACAAATCAACATCTAGGATTTCTAGTTTTTTCAATTGGTATCGGAGCGGGTCGTTCTTTTTTTAAAAAAAAAATTCTTTTAGAACGAGATCTTGTTTGATTTGTGATAATGGATTCAATTCGTGAGGATGAAGAGCTTGAGCAAGCTTATGAAAAGTTGTATAAGGAGTCTCTTAAGTTATTCAAATTAAATGACAAACTCACAACGAAACTCAAAGCATGTGAAAGTGAAAATGTCAAACTAAAGGAAGAGATTTCTGAGGCTAGGATTGATGCCATCAAGATAGCTAATGATCAACAAGCTCTTTGTGCAAAACTCTTGACTTGTGAGACAGAGAGGAATGAGTTATAGCAAATTTATGCAACATATGAAGAAAAGATTGAATCTCTTGAGATGTCTCAAGTTGCTTTGGAAGAACTAATGATCAAGAAAGAGGAAGAACTCAAGTACGTTATGGCAACCATTGGTCTTTGGAACAGAGGATCAAAGACTTTGGACAATATCATTGGGTCTCAACAAATTTGTTCTGACAAGAGTGGCATTGGCTTTGGTGATAACAAAGAGCAAAAACAGAGTGCATCTACATCTCATGATACAAGAACTTAAGGAAATGGAGATCAAAAAATTCAACATAAGGATGGACTTCTCAAACTTCCTAGAGTTGGTAAGGTAAAAGAAAAGAAGGTACACCCTGTTTTTATTTGTCATCATTGTGGTATGCATGGTCATATTCGCCCTTATTGTTATAAGTTGCATGGGAGAGTGCATTTGCCTAGACCTAAAAATAGGAAGTTGGAAACCAAGTCAAGACGGGTTCCCATTGAAAACAAAGGGAACCACAACGTCAAGGCACCACCCAAGAATCGCAATGCTCACAACTTTGTTTATACTAAAGCGGTTTGGGTGAGAAAACTTGACTTGTGTTAATTTGTTAATTTGTTTAGTTTTTGGGTTTCTGTGTGTTTTTTTTTAATGAAAAAAAAAATATGTGTGCATGTTCGTTTTATGTCTTGCTTTGTTTAGAAAAAGAAAAAAAAATGAAAAAAAAAATATCCAAAAAGATTTTCTTAGTATAGTTTTGCAAGCTTGAAATTTTTGAGTGGTCCTTGGTGCATATTGGAATTGATAAGAATATCCATTACATGTTAATATGTGTGTGCTTTCTGTGGTCATTACTCATTTTGGAGTGTGTGTTTTTGATTAGTATGTCTCATTCTGCACACACTCTTGGATTAGCAAATATCGAAGTCTTTCGCCTTAGTGATTATTTTTTTCTATGGACTTCTGGTATGGTATCTGTTGTTTTTCTAGAGGAATTGACCTATACTAGCACATCATGGGTGATGTTGAGTCTCTTAACCACCTTCCATCTTTTTGCATCTCCACGGTTTTCCCCTTTGTTCTTTGGAGTCCAGCCATGAGGAAAAGGCTACCTCAGAGTCACCAATCAGGCCATCCTTATTATATCCTTGCTTCTCTGGTTCGGTTTCCATACTCTTGAGCGTGTCAGCTGCCAATAAGTGTGCAAAAGAAAGAAAAAATGTGCAAAAGAAAGAAAAAAATGTGCAAAAGAAAGAAAAGAAAAAATGTGAAAAAAAAAAAAAGATTCATTGATTGAGGGGGAGCCTCCACTTTTACTCACCAAATACCCCTTGACTCCTAGTGGTTTGACTTTCCGTAGTTATGCTTAGATTCTCTTGTTGGAGGTCCAGCTTTTATATCACTACTAGGATTTGAATCTAGTGTTTGTCAAATCCCAAGAGTCACACACACACTTTTATCATGGGATCTATGCTTTTCACATAATGCATCACTTTCTTTTATGAGAAATTTTCTAGAGGCTGTGCACATTGTGTTTTCAAGTAATTGTGCTTCTTGGATAGTCTTGTGTATATTAAGGTACTAATCTGAAATTCCTTGTCTGCTCCACCATATTATTTTTTGTCTTTTTCTTCTTGTTCACTGTTTTCAGTGTGTGTGGTTGTTTTTAGTGAGGGGGAGTTTGGTTTATCATTGCAAGAGTTTGTTAGCATTTATTTTGTTTGGTACGGGAGATTGGCATTGGTTGGTTTGCATGTTGCTTTGCATTGGCTTCTTTATTGTTTGAGCTTCCTTTGTCAATTCGTGAAAAAAAAAAAAAGGGAATTAATGTTGTCTGGTGTGTCTTAGGATTTCATGTATTCATGTCATGTGTCAGGTGCATAAGTCTTAGTTTTCATCTATCCATGCTACATGTTCTTAAAATCTTCAAGCCACATCTATTCATGTTTTCCATCTCATGCTTCAAATGCTTCAAGATAATCTAGCCATGTGTTTATTGCTTTTTCATATACTCTTGTGAGACTAATAGTTGTTTTGGAGATTGTGGCACTAATAGCTGTTTTGCAGATCTTAATCTTGAGAAAGAAGTTTGTGTTTGTTGGTTGTAATAGGTTGGGGTGATTAGCATTTTATTTGTTAGGTGTGTTTTGTCACGGCATTGCCAAATGGGGAGATTCTTATGTTTTATTATTGGCAATCCCGTTTGACAAGGATTTCTTTAAGAAATTGATTTTCTTCCAAAACTAGGATTACTTTTGGATTTCTATAAGTAATTGGATTTCTTCCAAAACTAGGATTACTTTTGGATTTTCTATAAATAGTTGGTTTTCTCCCAAAACTATTGAATTCCTCTAGATCTTCTTTTTGGTTATTAAGGTTTACATCTGGAGATATTTTGTTAGTTTTCTTTGATGTTTTATTGAGTATTCAACTCATGGTTTAAAGAGAGTACATCAAAGGTTTTGTTTGTTATACACAAGAGAGAGAGAGAGTTGTTCTTCGGTGGATTTTGAAGAATTCGAGCCTGAAGCTTCGGTGGATTCTGGAATGGCTCATCGTAAAGACAATTCCAAGGTGAAGACGGGGTTGGAAGAGGCACATAAAGGTTGGTTCAATTAGGCGTGGATTCGCTAGGTAATTGAGAGTATACCTGTGTAATTCCTTTAAATCTTCTTAGTGGATTGTTTTGTGGCTGTTGCCCGTGGTTTTTAATCATAGTTGGAGGTGTCCAATTGTGATTTTTCCACGTTAAAATCGTTGTGTTGATTTGTCTTTGATTGTTTGATTGGGATTGTTATATTCTGCTTAAAATTGGTACATAATCACAAATCAACATTTAGGGTTTCTAGATTTTTCAGACTTATATTAACTCCAAAATCCTAGTTTACATATTTTTTTAGTCAACTGGATCGGGTCACAAATTATTTAAACTAAACCTTATTTTATTTATTTATTTTATGTTTACTAGATTGACTCGAAAACAGTAAATGAAAAATATAAGATTATCTCAAATAGAAACAAAAGGACTATATTGAACAAAAGGACTACATTGAACAAAAAATCCTATTTTACATACTTTTTTTATTCAAGAGGAATGTGTTACTTAAACTATTTAAACATGTCATCGCACCCCTTAATGAAAATAACAAGTTTTTCATACTTTTATGAGATATATATGTTCCAAGCTAGGCAAAGTTGCCAGTTTCCATGATTATTCTCTTCTTGCTTCCAAGAGATGATTCCAAATATAACTTCTTCAATTAGAATATTAATTGTTTAAATCTGTTGTTCATCTACTTCTGTACATTTTTTTTTGATAAAAAAAAAAAAAATTATCCACTACTTCATGGCAAACTGCAACACCTAAAGAAAACTTATCCACTACTTTTTTTATTATCTAATTTGTGAGCAAGCTAATTCTGAAATGAAAATGAATAAATGATAGTCCTACTAAAACAAGTTATAATGGTAAAAGATTCTAATCATCAAATTGGCAAATATTAAAAAGAAGAAATACTCGATTAATGCTAGTCCTGGGCTTCTAGGACAAAGTGTAAAGAGAAGAGTTAGAGCTTTCTCCTCTACGAGGAATGAAGTGAGCCGGCTTTGGCCAACGAATGAAGTTCTTTAGTAGGTTATCTGTTATTCGTTGCAAACAATGCATCGTATATATGGGTCACCAACTTATTTGCTTGGATTTGCAAGAACGGAACTCGGAATTGGATTTGCCAGTCCACGCCAAGAGAAACCATGAACCATAATAGAAGAGCTTGACCCACCCATGAGTTCATAATAGCCTCATTAGACCGGACATCTTGGTATATCTAGATAATATGTACGAGCATAAACTGAAACATTCTGGATAAACATAATTTGTATAAATAAAGCCCATCCAGGATCATGTGGCAATGACATTTTTATAATTATGAGCTACTGATGCTTTGGCTTGAAATGAAAGAACCAAAAAAAAAGGCCACATTCTACTCTCCGTTTGGATCGGGAGATGAGAATAGAAAGAAAATTATTAGAGTTTCTCACCTAGGTGAGAAAATAAAAGAAATGATTATGATTTCTCACCTTCTTGTTTGGATGGACAATGACAAAAAGAGGATACATGTGTCTTTTTATTTTATTTATTTTGTATTTAGAGAGGTAATTTAGGTATTTTAATTTTAATTTCAATTTTTTATTTTTATAACGAGTAACTTTTATATCTCATCAAATGTCACCATTTTTGGTGATAAACAAAAAGTTTGTTGTTATTTGTGTTTCTCATAATTGCTCACCTCATTAATCATCCAAATAAAGTGATAAGAAGTCCCATTCTCTCGATCCAAAAGGAATAAAAAATAATTAACCAAAAATAACAAATTAAATATTAAAAGAGAAAGAAGGGCTGAAATCAGTTAAGTCCAAGTGCTACTGTCTGGTTGGATTTTTCAATAGACAATGAAAACAATTGCTACAGCCTTACCAAAAACAAAACAAATATTAGCAATTGCATCAATGCATGAACAACATCTAGAAACAATGATACACTGATTTTGCTTAATATGATCATGTGGACATCCAGCCAATTGTTCGGTGGTGTTGTACAACCTGCAGCTCCAACGACTATGGACAGTAAATTGATGAAAGCACAGTCATCCTCAATTTGATGAAAACTTTAACATATTTTGAATTTGATACTTATTTGGTGAAAGCATTGGAGCAACAAAAGACTCCTCTTTTCATCAAATTTAAATTTGATAAAATAAAAGATGTAGCGTTGGAGATAGTCTAAGACGTGCAAAAACTAGGAAATTCTAGTATACTTCTACTTATGTAATTTTTTTTTTAATTATAATATTATTTTAGTTATGACTCATAATTTTTTTAATTATGCCTCATGTTATGTTTAATTATAATTTTTGTTTTAGTTATAACTTAAAATGTATAAAGTTATATATATATATATATATATTTAATTATAAGGTGTACAAAGTGTTCTGCAAAAACTAATTGAAAAGGGAAAATTTCCAGGATGAAAAATCATAAAATGTGGAAACAATGCTATCATCTAGCACAACAGTAAAAAATAAGAAAGACCCACTTTCTCTCTCTAGTTTGAGAGCTTCTCACTCTACACTTTTCTTCTCCTAGGGTTTTTGAGGGCTGCGGCAGTCGGGGGTGGGGGAGGAGATTCTGGCGGCTTCCGGCCTCCTCTCCCCTTCTCTTACCCCCTTTTTTCTCTTTCCTTTTCTTGTTTAATAACTTGGAAGCTCTGTGCTTCCCTCATCTCCCTCCTTTGTGGGGTGTTTCTTCCCTCTGCTTCAACTCCGGCCGTGAACTCACCGGATTTGTCGCCTTCATCCTCGCCGGATTTGCTGTAGCCGTTGCTATTGGAAGTTGTTTGGTGTGTGGGTTTATGTTTCTCTATTTTGTGTTTTTGATTTCCTTTCTGCTGTGCTCTGTTTGCTTGTATGTTTTATTGGGAGTCCATCAGTGAGTGCTTCTTAGGCTTACCCTCTTTGTGGTTGAGATCTATGATTTATTCCAGACATGCTCTATTACCGACTCTTATGATCGGTTCTGCTTCGCAGTATGAGCACATGCATGAGAGGTGCGTTTGAATATTTTCTTAGGTTCTCTCCTTTGTGTTTTTCTTGCAAAATTTTTACTCTATTTGGTGTAAGTTTTGGTTTGGATGGATTCCTGTAAGTGCCGCTTTAGCGTTCATTAATGAAATCTTCTACTGATCAAAAAAAAATCTAGCACAACAGTAAATACTAAGCATTTGGCTTTGGCCTACCCATGAGTTTGTTTATATAACTCAACATCATCAATAGCAACTAGTTAGAATTTTGAATGTGATGTGGATTAGTCACCGTACAAAATAAGTAATTGTTGTTCCAAAAAAAAAAAAAAGAGAGAGAGAAAGAATAAGTAATCAAATTCATATAGCAAATTTGAAGTTCATATATTTATGTAAATCAATTAAGATTAGGTCACCAAAACCAGTGCTTATCGTAGTTTAACCTCTTTTACTGAACATATTCAATCAACATAAAGAAATTGTTAGCGAGTGTCATTGCAATGCATTTTCCCCCCAAATCTTTTTTGGGTCATATCACCTTTTTAATTTTTTACACGTTTTTAAAAAAAAAAAAAAAAAGTCACAAAAATTAACTTTTAACCAATTGTCCAAAATAATTTGTCCCAAAATGCACAACCAAAAAAATAAAGAATAATGAAATAAACAAATTTCATTTAACCCATCATGAAAATACTAAAAAATAAAAATAAAAATTAGAAGCATTTTACTTTAGGAATATTTAATTTTTATTGGCTAAGGTCGCTCACAACATTGACATTTGAGCGAAAGTTGCGAGAGAGCAAGACCACTCATTTTTGTCCTCTGAAACTTGGGAAGCTTCTTTGAAGTTCTTGTGATGGCTTCCAGATGCAACAGATTCATCAACAAAACATTAATATCATATCTCAAGTTCGCCATTAAATCCAATCTTCAAACGACTTCTGCTTCCATCGATAGATCTGCCTCTTCTTCTTTTTCTTCTTCTTCTTCAAGGTTTTCTCTACCAACTAGATCCACTTCTCCACCACTTTCATGATTCTCCCTCTCCAAGTTCTCAATTCAAATCTCTCTCTGTATATTTATCTATGCAATTGTACATAACTTTGTATTTAGGGTAAATCCTAAACTCTAATCTTCTTAATTCAATTTTATAGTTCAATTTTCTTTGGTTTGGTCAAAATACAAAGAAAATTATGAGTAAATTAGAGAAAATTTGTCAAAACACAGAGAAATTTCAACCCAAAAAAATTTCAAAACATAAAAGAAAATTTCAAAACACAGAGAAAATTAGAGAAATTGAGCAAACCAGATAAATTTTAAACCACAGAAATTTCAAAACATAGAGAACTTTGTCTGTGTTTTGAAATTTCTCTTGATTGTATCGAAATTTAATGTTGAAGAACCCCAATCACTATGAAAATATTATACGTCATTTATCCAATAAAATCTTAATAGCGGAGACCTTAAAAAAAAATTCCCCATTAATTTATTGATTTACTTGCTCCCAAAAAATTAAATATCAACCAAATTAAGCAAAAAGGTTGTGTAAGGCTCACTGATAGTAAAATTGTTTGCTAGTACCTTTCTCTTTGTTGCTTTGCTTCTACTTACAAATAATCTCAGGGGTGTTTTATAATTACAAGTGTATGATTCAAAACTAACATTTTCTTAGCAGCCAAACTAGATCTAAAACTAATAAAGACCAAGAACAAAGCAATCTGGCACTGCCTGAAGAAAAGCACAATTAATTTCCCATGCCCAAAGCCTTGAATTGACAAAAAAATAAAAATACATAAGAAGGTTATCAAAATTTTTAAAAATTTAAACCAAATGCAGGTCAAACAACTTGAATTGGCTGAATTCTAGGATTTGAATCACAAAAATGAATTGATCTTCAAAAACAAATTGCATGCATATATACACGTCATCATATATATACATTGAGAGAGAGAGAGAGAGAGAGTGTGTTACTGATTGAAGCTCTGAGTGGGTTTTGATTTGTAGTAGAATGGTCGGAGTGAAACTTTGAGAGTGATGTTATAAACATTAGGTAACTTGATACAATATTAGGTAAGACCTATTAAGGCTATGTTTGGCATGTGAGTTGGAGGTTATTTTAGGCACAAAAACATAAAATAGGTTAAAAAGTTAATAGGACAAAATGTCATATCCAAACCATAATCATTTTATTTTTTCTCTCACAAAAGCCAAAAACCCATCCCAAATGAGGCTTTTTAGCCTAGGTTAAAATAGTTAAAAAGTCAACCCACTTCCCAAACGAAAGTAAGTGATGGAACTCACATATGTCTTGTGTTTTAATTAGTGCATTAATTGGTACATTAATTACTATTTTTAGCATTACTTAAAACTAAGGAAAATGCTATAGGCTTCAAATTTTTTACCAAATAAATGACCAAATGTCTCACATGCCATGTAAGACATTTTGTCATTTATTTGATAGAAAATTTAGTATCTCTGACATTACCCTAAAAATAAAGAAAACCATAATAATCATATCCATGTTGGCAGAGATGACAGCTTTTTGTTTTTTTTGCAATCCAAAAGAAAATAAAAATCACGATAGTAGAAAGGGGTTTGCTTAATCATGAGGTGATTACGAGCTTGGAGTACTTGTATTCTGGATGTCTCTGCAATGGAATTCTCTACAATTGTATGCATTTGTAGCAAAAGACCTAATAATTACAAAATGCATACTAAATGTAAGGATATATAAAAAAACAATATAAGTACTAAAAGAATTAGAAAAATATTTTTTGTATTTGATTACCAAACCAAACCAAGCCTTAATTTCCATCAAATGGAGTTGGCTGTATGAATCCTTCTTCTCCACTCAACTCTATCCAAGGCCATTTCGTTAGTGAAATTAAAGAAATTCATATATCTATTTACTATGCTAGTCCACGTCAATTTAGGTCTATCTCTTCTCCCAACACTACATCTACCGTCACTGTATCGTATCTCTTCACTACTGCCTCTATTGGTCTCTGTTGTATATGACTAACCATCTCAATATATTCTCTCTCAACTTATCATCTATCGGTACTACTACTACCCATCCTCGAATATACTCATTCGTAA
Source organism: Camellia japonica (assembly GCA_030407325.1). Taxonomy (NCBI): domain Eukaryota; kingdom Viridiplantae; phylum Streptophyta; class Magnoliopsida; order Ericales; family Theaceae; genus Camellia; species Camellia japonica. Next base: position 54,724,364 of record JAPPVO010000036.1, read on the forward strand.
CTCTGTTTTTTCTAGTCTTGCCACACACTCACCTTAGCATCCATATCTCAGCAATACTCATCTTATCTACATGTTATTTCTTAGTTTTTCAATATTCCGTTTCATACAATATCACAGGTCTAATAGCCATTCTATAGAACTTCCATTTTAGTCTAATGGGTACTCGTTTATCGCACAGTATTCCAGACGCATTCCTCTACTTAAGCCACCCCGTCTTAATGCTATCGACTACATCCGTTCCAATCTTCCTAGTCGTTGAGATAATCAATGTTAAATAACAAAAATGTTCACTCTTAGATAGTTCTTGATCCTCAATCTTCACTTCTCCTCTGCTTCCATTGTGACTATTACTAAAATTACACTCTATATACTCTGTCTTAGTTTTGCTTATCCTAAATTCTTTAGATTCAAATGCTTTTCTCTAAATCTCCAACTTAGTGTTAACTCATTCTTTAGTCTCATCCACTAACACGATATCATCTGCAAAAAGCATACACCATGACACATTATCCTAAATATTGCACGTCAACTCATCTATAACTAAAACGAAAAGATAAGGATTTAAGGTTAATCATTGGTGTAACCCAACAGTAATTGGAAATTCACTCGACTCTCTAGTAGGCAATCTAATAGTGGTCACAACCCCTTCATACATATCCCTAATCACATCAATGTAACCTTTTGTCACCCCTTTCTTCTCTAACACCCACCAAATGATATCCCGATCCACTCTATCATATGCTTTCTCAACATATGCTTTCTCAAGATCAATAAAAACCATATGAATGTCTCTTTTCTTTTCTCTATACTTTTTTATTACTCTCTTCAAAAGATAGTTCGCTTCCATTGTTGACCTACAAGGTGTAAACCCAAATTGGTTATCTGACACCTCTGTTATATCTCGCAATTGACATTTCATCACTCTCTCCCACGCTTTCATTGTGTGACACATTTACTTGATTCCTCTATAGTTGTTGTAGTAGTTGTAATAGTGGTGGTGTAGGTGATGGGAGAGTGAGTGGAGTAGTGGTGGTGGAGATGTGGCAACCTTGATAATAATGGTATGTTAGAGTAACTCCAACCCTTAATTTTTATTTTTGTCAAGTTTAGATTTGAAAAAAAGTGTTCAAAAATGTTAGGTAAGGCTATGGTACACATTTTTGTAGTATATGTTATGTATTTTTGTGCTAAATGTTAAGTAATTTTTTTGAACAGTTACGACAATTTGTGTTTCAGAAATAATTTTACATATTTTGTGATAACATTACACATTTTTGTGGTAATGTTACACATTTTTTTTTGTTAGAAAACGTTTGGATAAAAAAAATGTAACATTACTACAAAAAATTGTAACATTATCACAAAATGTGAAAGTTCATTTCTGAACCACAAATTGACGTAATTCTACTAAAAAATTATGTAATATTTATCACATAAATACATAATATTTATCACAAAAATACATAACACGGTGCATAGAATTTCCCTCCAAATGTTCATCAAATCAAGGGAGAATTTTTTTTTTTTTTGTATCAAATTGAGAAATCATCAAATTAAAATTTGACAGAAATTTAAAAAGATGGAGTATTGGAGATGATATTTTTTTCCCATCAAATTTGATGAAATGATAAATAAACATTGCAATTCAGTTGGGGACAAACTTGGAGTTAAATTGGCATTCAACAATCTTTTTTTTTTTTTTTTTGATTCAGTAAAATGGATATGCAGATTCAACAATCTATTTGGATCGTGAGGTGAGGTGAGAAAAAAAAAAAAAAGACATCATTATGTTTGGATGAATAAAAGAGAAGAGAATATGATCTCTCACCTATTTTGTTTCGATAGAGTAAATAAGAGAAAAAAAAATGTTGTATTTTATTTTACCAAAATAACTTTCCATATTAATAAGCTATTTGTTTTCATTAGGGTAATTTTGGTATTTTAGAAAAAAATCATTAAACTTAATCTGCTTCTCACCAAATCTCATAATTTTTGGTGAGAAACAAAACATAAGTTTGGTGAGAATTATTATTTTTATCATCTCTCATCATTTCTCACCTACTTAACCATTCAAACAAGTAAAAAGATTTTGTATTCTCACCTTTTTTTTTCTTTTCTCACCAAACCGCTTAATCCAAACGGAGTGTAAGATTCGTTTTCAGCTTCAGTGACCCTTTGATTTGCCACCTTCTTATCAAAATATTCTTGAAGATTGCCAATTCGGGTATATGTAAATTTTCCTGACTGGGACCAGACTAATACACAAGGGATATGCTTGACGATCCAGTAGTCTTTGCTTTGGTTGGGTTGGGGTTTGGGTTGCATTTTTTCTATGAATTCTTCTGGCATACCAAAAAAACGCAGAGTTTTGAGTTTTTGGAGGTGGTGGATGCCAGATGGTACTTCCTTTAGGTGTGGGCTACGCCCAATTGTTAGCTCTTCAAGAAGAGGCAATGCTCCTTCCTCTATAATCACCGAATTCAATCCCTTCAAGTCTTCGAGATATAGTTGCTTAAGTTTTTGAAACCCTCCAACCTCAAAATACAACTACTCCCAATCATATGCATCCCAAAGACCAAGACGTACTAAACAAGGCAAGACTTGAAGGCCTTTTAGTTGATCATTCTTGGTCAAACCTGAACCCGCTAGAGATAATCTAACTAGATTTTGAAGTTTCAGGATCCAGTCGGGTAACTTCTCTAAACGTTCAGTCAAGCGGAGACGTTGAAGATATTGAGGTGGAGATGAAGATGATATATACTGTAAATCCAGAATCTCATCATCACTTGAGGCCCATACACTCAAATGTTGAAGGTATTTCATCTTCTCAATGACTGCACATAGAGCCCTCCCATGTTCTCTTTCCAATTTCATAATTCCCAACTTCCTTAGCTGCCTCAATTTCTCAAGCTCTTTAATTAGGCCATGATTTGTCTCCACATACCACAAATTTTGCAGCTCCTCTAAACCCCCAATCCCTCCTTGTATCTTCACTCGTACTATTAAATCCACCTAGTATTTAGATTCATAGTTACGAGAATAGGCAAGAAGATGTCGCAACTATGGAGCCTACTAATATCAAATGGGAGCTCTCTCACGGGGGAATGTTTCAGATCCAAAGTCTGTAGGTTATGTAACTTACCTATGGACTTCGGAATTATCTTCACTTTGTATTCCTTATGCTTAGGTATCTCAAAAGAAATAGATTTCCCACTTCTTCATGAAGTTGATCCAAAGGAGCATCCTCAAGATCCAACACTTTCAAAAGCTTGAAATTTGCAGCTACTGTACCCAATAAGGTCTTCTTTGGTGGCACTCCCCTTTGAAAAAGAAAAACAGAGCAAACTGGGGATTTACCAATGCTTTCCGTAACCTTATCCATGTTGCAATAATGTGTATGTACAGATAGCCGGCGAGTTGTGTCATTGAAACTTGAATTCTCTTCTTCCAAAATTTGACAAAAACTAAACTCTTCAGACATCGAAATAATAATCTCACGCACTACATCATGTACTCGACACTCTCCAACTCTTCCATCAGATTTTGTCCTTGACACTTGAACTAAGCGTCTATGGATCAGCTCAATCAAGTATTCTTCTGCAATTTCTTCCAACGTTTTTCCTTTCTGCTCTTCAACAAAGCCCTCAGCTATCCATAGCCAAATTAGTCTCTCACCTTCAATAGAGTAGTCTTTTGGCATTATGCCAAAGTACAAGAAACAAGATTTGAGGTACTGAGGCAGATCATTATAACTTGACAACAAAATTTTTCTGATGCTTGTAAGTTTAGGATTCCTTTCTAACTCAGTGCCCATGCTATCATAGAATTTTTGCCATTTGGATACAACCTTGTTTTTGGTGGACAAGAGACCACCTATAGCCACAATTGCAAGAGCCAATCCTTCACATTTCTTAACAATTTCATGTGATATTTTCTCCAACTCAAGGGGACAATGACCCCCAAAGTCCAATTGGAAGGCTTTCATGCAAAAGAGTTCCCAAGCCTTCTCTTCCGACAGGGCTTGAAGCTCGTGGACATGATCCACTGATGATTCTTTGCAAAATGTAGCAACCTGTTCACTGCGTGTGGTGATGATTACCCTACTGCCTTTGCTATTTTGGGGTAAAGCATGTCTTATGGATCCCCAAAAGTCAATTTGCCATACATCATCAAACACAACGACGTATTTCTTTTCGTATAAATATCCTCTTGCCTTGGCAATGAGTGAATCAATTCCCTCATCAGGTAAAGTTACAACATCTTTTCCTGATAGCTGCTCTATCATTGTTTTAAGGAGCTCCTCTAGCTTGTATGATTGAGAGAGGGTGATCCACGCCTTGCAATTGAAGTATGCAGCCATTTCTTGGCTATCATAAACTTTCTTGGCAAGAGTGGTCTTGCCAATTCCACCCGTGCCAACCAATGTGATCATTGCTCGTTGTGACTGATTTTTGTCAACCAATCTGCTTATCAATTCAGATTTGGGATATTCAATGCCTACGACTTCGTCATCCCCTATGAAAAGGGAAGCCAGTCAAGGGTCGCGCCACATGTTGTCCTTGGTACTGGTATGTTCAGTGGAACTACTAGTACTGAATGCATATCTATCAGCTCCTTCCTTGATCTCACGGATTGTATTCTTGATGTCTTGGATTTGAGAAGCTATCTGATGTTGTGGCTTTAGCTTAGTGATCGTTCGAGTGACTTTATGAAAGGAACCTAATAGTCCACGTTGTTTTGGCAAGACCAAGAGAATGTTTTGATCAATAACGTCTTGTATCCGATAAGCAACTTGCCTATAACAACCCTCGTACCGATTACCGATAAATTACCTATTAATTACTGATTACTGTTAACTGAGACGGATTATGACTGAAATTAAACCTGAATTGATGGTGTACATCTATTGTATATTCTATCTGTTTGATTGCTTATTTATCTGTTCGTGTTTTATGTTTAGACTACAAATTGAAGGCCTTATCAGCGGCCGAACCATAGATAGATGGGTGTTTTAGGATCACCATAATTTATGTGATTTAATGGTATAATTATCTGAAAACTGATTGGGTACGATTAAATTAGATTAAAATAAGCTAAGTTGAACAAGTTTGACCTATTTACAATTAAGCCACTTAGTGGCCATTATCTACACACTTGCCTTATTTTCAACACATTTGATCACACAACATTTCTCCTCTTGTTCTTGCACATTGCCGACTAGAGAGTTAGAGAGAGAGGAATTGAGTTCTTCTTGGAAATTTGCTTGGAGATTTGGAGATTTGGAAGAGTGATTGTCTAATTTAGCTTCCTCACCTTGTAATTCAAGACTTAGGTAAGAGAATTCACCCTTGTATTGGTGTATTGAGCTTGCTTTTGCTTAGTTCTTGAGCCTCTAGTGATTTAAGATTAGAATTAGTCCATATGTGTTGGATTATGGCTTCATTGTTGCATGCATGTTATATTATTGAGTTTTGAAGATTTTTGTCCATGGAATTGTACATGCATGTGCATACTATAGTTCTAGCTCATGTTTTCCTCTTGATTTTAGAAGAATTGGTTCTAGCATGTTGGATTAAGGCATAATTGATGCATGCATATTGGTATTGTTGAGTTTGAGTTGATTTCATGATCAAATGACACATGCATGTTCATAATTATGTTTAAATCCATGATTTCATCTAATCCTTGAGGCAATGAGTTCATGAGAGCATGTTTTCTAGCATGAAAATTGTTTAAAGTTCATGTACGTTCTACTTGAGCATGTTCATGAAAAATGAGTTTAATTGAAACACCCTTGGGCCTTGGTTTCTTAAATTGACCTTTGAAACATGTTGTTCTATGAGTTTACAAATGTTTTCCAGAAAATGGGCCCAAGAGGATCGAATTTGGAGCATCAAAACTTGATTTTGAGCTTGGGACTCAAATCTGGAATTTCCAGATTTTGGTCGTCCGCTCGAGCGGGGGAAGTGCCGCTCGAGCGGGGAAATCATGCTCCCAGCACTTTTGACCTGATTTACAGTCCACTCGAGCGGAGTAATGCGCGCTCGAGCGGAGAAATCGAGCATCCAGTACTTTGCACTGTTCATCAGACCGCTCGAGCGGGGAAATGTACGCTCGAGCGGGGATATTGCCGCTCGAGCGGGGACCTTTGTTTGCTTGTCCGCTCGAGCGGGGAAACCTGCGCTCGAGCGGGACCCTGTTTCCCTGAAGATTTCTGAAATTGTTTTCTGTGCACATCTTTGCATCCTCATTCCATCCTAGGCATTCTTAGGCCTAGTTTAAGACATCTTAATGAGGACATATAGGTGTAGGACACACCGAGGCATAATAGGGAGTTAATTATTATACTTCCCAACTGTTAAACTTAGAGTATGTTCAATCTGTTAACTGTATAGGGTTGGCAATCCAGGGAGACGGGCTCTAGCTAACAGTAGTCCAGAGCTCTGTGAGTAACAATTGTGTAAAGATATGTTCAAAATGATTATCTTTTGAATACTGAACTGAACTGTTTACTGAACTGATATCGATTACTGAATGAATGTATGTCCTTTATTTCTGAACTGTACTGTGGCATCCTTAGCACCTACTGTTTATTGTTACTGTACAGAGATCTCTGTCGGTTCCCTCGTGGAACCACTACTGTTTACTGATTGATGGCCATCATTACTGCTCGGTCTTTTAAGACCTACTGTTACTGTTATGCTAATGGATGTACCACATATGACTGTTTACTGCACTGAACAACTGATATATATATATTGATTGAATTGAACTGTTTTCATTACTGTAAGGACATTCATTCTAAACCTCTTTACGCTTTATGTTATTCACTGGGCTTTAGCTCACTGCTCATATATATATGTAGGTGTACAGGCACCGGACCGAAGCTAGCCGCGTCGGGTTTGTTCCAGTTTTGTCAAGCCAGCCTATGTGCCTCACTGCGACGTTCCGAGCCTATCGTGTCAGGGCTTAGGGGTGTTTTAGCTTTTCCCTTTTTGTACTGTCTTACTGTTTTGTATAGACTGAATGTTACCGTACTGTACTGTTGTGATAGGGATTGAGTTCCTGTACTGTGCGACTGTAAATAATTGTATAAACCGTACTGTTTCGAATGTGTGAATGCATGAAAAATCTTTTTGGCATACAAACTGTCACAGCTCAATGGACATTATTTATTTACTGTATTGGCTTCCGCCAGGCCCTGAACTCTGTTTTACTGTACTACTGTCAAGCAGGCCTTCGGTAATCTCGGATCACTGGCCGGTTACGGTGCTAAACCTATAGGGCCGGGTTTGGGTCGTGAAATTGCCTTACTTGTTTCACCCATATTTTCACACCTTTATCTCCCGTTTCTGCTCTTGATTCTGCATCTTCTAAGAAAGAGTGTATGCGCTCCAATTCAGCTTTGATGCTGAAAATTTCCTTGCGGACACCCTTCAACAACTTTACTTCATCGGCTAACAATGGTACCAAATATTGAATAACTGAGCTCACTGCTCTTTCTGCCATTACTTCTCCCTGCATTGGACACATCATAACTATTAGTTCTGATTATGCTTCGATGGGATTGTGTCCATGTAGAAAGGAAACTAGTTGGATGATGACGGTGGTGAAGTTTCAATTCAGTGCGTAGCTCTGTTTATCAGTTTATGAGAGAGGTGGTAAACTTCAGTCATAGAGAAATTAATTAGTTTGGCCACATTTCCCTCCAAAATGTTAGATAAAAGAATAGATTTGATTCACATTTTAGGTCCTTCAATAAATAAATAAATAACCTTTTATTGTAATAGTAGTTTTAGTTTTTAATTATTTTCAAATTATGGACTCACCCCTACATTTTTATTTTTATTTTTTAAAAAAGAAAAAAAAAAGTGACTATCCCTTCAAGGTTTCTTTTTTTTTTTTAAAAAAAAATAAAAAAAATTAAGTGAACACAACAATGATGAATATGAGTGTAAAAGAGATAAAAATATCATTTTTAATCCTTAGATCGTGCTTGAATCATGAATGAGTAGGAATCTATGAAAGAAAATAAAAGAGGCACAAAAATCATCACTTTGAATAAGAATTTCATTGAATAACAAGAATGGCACTGCTACGTAACTCGAATATCACGGCTCGAATGGCTCAAAAATAATCTCTTACCGGTAAGAGATTATTTTCATAGGCAAAAAAATAATCTCTTACCGGTAAGAGATTATTTTCGAGCCATTCGTGCCACACTTTTTCGAGCTACGAGGAATTTCCCTAACAAGAAAAGAAAAGTATGTAAAATTTGGGCAATAATACCAAAGCGAATATTTCAGATTCTCTTTTCTCCTTTTTGCATCATAGCAGTGCTTTTGTAATTCATTTGTTATATATATATATATATAAGTAGAATCTTCATCTTTGTGTGTGATTTTTGTTTTTGTGGATTTAGAAAAGACTAAAATTCAAGATGTGAGATTCTGATCAAGGCAATATTATTGTTGTCATAGCTAGAATTCTCAAATATATCACCTTGTTTGGTTCCAATTTTTTAAAACTTGAGTTTTTTTTTTTTTAATTTTTCATATTTTTTGTTTTTAGTGAATTTTTTTTAATATTTTAAGCAATTTTTTTTAAAACTTTTTAAAGACACTTAATATAAATACAATTAAAAAGTATAATATTTGTAAATTTTTTTTAAAAAAATCACTAAATACCAAAAATAAATTTTTTTCGTATTCTTGTGTATTTATTGATTTTTTTTTTTAAATTTATAAATATTTTATTTTTTAGGTACATCTCGGTTAGGTGGATATAAAAAAAAATATATATATATAAAATATTAAAAAAAATTTCACTAAAAACAAAAATAAAATGAAAAAATAAAAAATTTAATTTTCAGAAAATTGGATATATAGCTAAAAATGATGAGAAATGTATATAGATATGTGTTTGTAAAAACATACCTGCAGATTGATATGCAACTCTAAAAAACGATATCAAAATTCCAAATTCTTGGCACTGTCTGCTTTGATGGTTTGTCAGATTTCAGCAAAACGTCATTGTGGTGAAAGACTCTTTGGCTTACGGACTGTAGCCCTTGAGATTTGAATCATATACAAAGCATATACCTTTTTTAGTTCTATTAAGAATACAACCTCCACCAGCTGTTCCTGAATAGATGGCTTATGGACTTGTGGTATGTATATATATTTCTCTCAATCACTATTTAAATTTTGCTGTATGAGTCTTCTTTTCGCAACTTAATACAAGGTGGTTTACTCCGGGAAAATTCAAGGCTCTTTGATGTCTCTTTCCTCTGAAAATGAAGTTTTAGTAAATATATTAGGAAAGAGCTAAAGTACATTTAGGCCTCGTTTGACATGTAAGTGTTTTAACTTAAAAGTTAAAAAATTATTAAAAAAATCAAAAAGCCTTAACCTATATGAAAAAGTCAAAGATTTATTTTCTCTACTTTTTGTACATTTTTTCGTAAAAAATCAAAAAATCATTCTAAACATACTATTTTTTTTATCTCATGTTTTAGTCAAAAAGTTGCTAAAATAGCCTGTATCCAAACGAGGCCTTAATCCATCTCAAAGAAGTCACTTTCATGCCAAATATATTAATATGGTGGCTTTTTTTTTTTTTTTTTTTTTATTATTTAGGAGCAGAGCATATATTATTATAGGCAATATAAGGAGATTACAATGCTCATAACAAAACAAAACTAGCAACGATTTTCCCCTGTTTTTCCAGCTACATGTGCAGTATGAACTTCCTTTCTAGGAACTTTCTTAATACATACATGACCAAAATAATTACATAAGTAAATTACACTTTGCAACTCTGTATTTTATACCAAATTTCACTTTGGCCCTTACATATGAAATTATGGTTTTTCTGTATTTTTGGTCAAATCCCACTTTGGTCTCTATACATGAAATCGTGACAGTTAATCCCTACATTTTTGCTCAAATCTCACTTTGGTCTCTACACAAGTGTCAATGTCTTTATTCTGTTAGTTCATTTTTTAATCTTTAACAAAATTCAATTATGTGATAAAAATGTGACTACAAAATGAAGGTAAGAGGAAAATGATCAACGTTTTCCACCAATACACTTTATTCTAGATGATAAACACATGAGAGTTATATATATATATATATGTTCATATGTTAAATTGGGACAAGCATGCAAGAAAATAGAGTTTTTGAAATAAAAGAAAATACGACAAATAAATCAAAGAGAAAGGAAGATGAATAGACAGAAGATTGTGTTACCGTGAAAAATTGAGTTTCGCGATTCCAATTTATACAAAACCCTACTTCATCTTCTTAATTGTTCACAATTTGAGTTTTGTTTTAGTCTAATACAGTCATAATTTGATGTAAATTTTAGGACAAAGTGTGTATTGATAGAAAATGTAGATTATTTTTCTCTCTTACCTTTATGTCATAGTCACATTCTCGTCACATATTTAAATTCTGTTAAAGATTTAGACAATTGAGTAACAGAAAGGGAACTTGACATTTGTGTAGAGACCAAAGTGAGATTTGACCAAAAAAATAGGAGGTTAACAATTTTATGTGTGAGGAATAAAGTGGGATTTGATCAGAAGTGTAAAAGGTTGACTGTCATAATTTCATGTGTAGAGGTCAAAGTAAGATTTAATACAAAGTGTAAAGGTGCAAAGTGTAATTTACCCTAATTACATAAAACCATAATATCCCTTAATATGTATGATATATCCCAATCCATCACACTACCTTCCTTAAGCTGCCGAATCAACTCTTGACTGTTTGTCCATATCGTGACCACCTTTAACCCACTAAGATTGCACCAGCTTAAAGCTTCCAAACATTCCAATGCTTCTGCTGCAGTTGGTGAGGATGCAAAAAAAGAATGCTTAAAAAGTTTAAAGTCTACATTATGCTAAATTACGCTTTACTTTTCTCCCTTGTAATTTAAAGTCTTACCAATCCAATAATTAGTTTAAAGTTGTACCAATCTAAGAATCTACAGCCATCTGAGTCACTTTTAAATAAATATGTCGATCCAACGAGATTCAGTAGATCAACATATTTCATTTCAAGAACTTAATCTTTGGTCATTGTTTAACATATATGTTTTAGCTGAATAAGATATGTTAGGACCTTTTGTTGTCAAATTCCATGGATCAAAACCAAGGTTGTAACAAGAGTTCTTTAAGAAGTTGGTTTCCTTCAAAAACAGGATTACTTTGGAGTTCTGCAAGAAGTTGGTTTTCTACAAGAAGTTGGTTTTCTTTCCCAACTAGGATTGCTTTGGTTTTCTATAAATAGTTGGGTTTCTCCCAAATCTAGGCTATTCATTGATTCATTCATTGAATCTCTCCAGATCTTCTTTTTGGTTCTTAAGGGTTATATCTGGAGATATTTTTTTTAAGTTTTCTTTGATGTTTTTATTGAGTATTCAACTCATGGTTTAAAGAGAGTACATCAAAGGTTTGTTTGTTATACACAAAAGAGAGAGTTGTTCTTCAGTTGTGGATTCTGAAGAATTCGAGCCTGAAGCTTTGGTGGAATCAGGAGTGGCTCATCAGAAAGACAATTCCGTGGTGAAGATGGGGTTGGAAGAGGCACATAGAGGTTGGTTCAATTAGGCGTTGTGGATTCGCTAGATAATTGAGAGTGATACATGTGTAATTCCTTTAAATCTTCTTAGTGGATTGTCTTGTGGCAGTTGCCCGTGGTTTTTTTATCACAATTGGAAGGTGTCCAATTGTGGTTTTTCCACGTAAAATCTTTGTGTCTCTTTCTCTTGATTGTTTGATTGGGATTGTTATATTTTGCTTAAAATTGGTACATAATCACAAATCAACATCTAGGGTTTCTAGATTTTTCAATTGGTATCAGAGCGGGTCTTTCTATTTTTTTTTTTTTTAAAAAAAATTTCTTTTAGAACGAGATCTTGTTTGATTTGTGTGCATGTTCGTTTTTTTGTCTTGCTTTGTTTAAAGAAAAAAAAAAAATCCCAAAAAGATTTTCTTAGTATGGTTTTGCAAGCTTGAAATTTTTGAGTAGTCCTTGGTGCATATTGGAATTGATGAGAATAACCATTACATGTTAATATGTGTGTGCTTTCTATGGTCATTACTCATTTTGGAGTGTGTGTTCTTTGATTAGTATGTCTCATTCTGTACACACTCTTGGATTAGCAAATATTGGAGTCTTCTGCCTTAGTGTTTATTTTTTTCTATGGACTTCTGGCATGGTATCTTTTGTTTTTCTAGAGGAATTGACCTATACTAGCATATCATGGGTGATGTTGAGTCTCTTAACCACTTTCCATCTTTTTGCATCTCCATGGCTTTCCCCTCTATTCTTTGTAGTCCAAGCATGAGGAAAAGGCTACCTCAGAGTCACCAACCAGGCCATCCTTATTATATCCATGCTTCTCTGGTTCGGTTTCCATACTCTTGAGCGTGTCAGCCGCCGATGAGTGTGCAAAAGAAAGAAAAAAAAAATGTGCACAAGAAAGAAAAGAAAGAAAATAAATGTGCAAAAGAAAGAAAAGAGAAAAAAAAATGTAAAAAAAAAGAAAAGAAAAAGATTCATTGATTGAGGGGGAGCCTCCGCCTTTACTCACCAAATACCCCTTGATTCCTAGTGGTTTGACTTTCCTTAGTTGTGCTTAGATTCTCTTGTCGGTGGTTCAGCTTTTATATTACTACTAGGATTTGAATCTAGTGTTTGTCGAATTCCAAGAGTCACACACACACTTTTCTTATGGGATCTATACTTTTCACATAATGCATCACTTTCTTTCATGAGGAATCTTCTACAGACTGTACACATTGTGTTTTCAAGTAATTGTGCTTCTTGGATAGTCTTGTGTGTTTTATGGTACAAATCTGAAATTCCTTGCTTGCTCCACCATATTTCTTATTCACTGTTTTCAGTGTTTGTGGTTATTTTTAATGAGGGGGAGTTTGGTTCATCATTACCAGTGTTTGATGTATATTGATGGTACAGTAGTTTGGTTAATGGTACAGTGTTTTTATTTTTGCTTATATCCTTCTTTGGTACAGTTGGATTGTTAGTATTTTGTTTATGAATTGATTTATATTTTGTTATTTAATCTAGTTCCACATATTTTGGTTGGCTTGTGTGTGGTTATTTTATTTCAGGATAATTGTTCAAGAGCATGGATTTGAGTGTTGGTTCATAGTTGGTGGTGCTGCTTGAGAGATTTTGTTAGGAAATTTGTTTTAGATTGGTTTTATCCAGGATTTGACAAAGGGGGAGATTGTTAGGACCTTTTGTTGTCAAATTCCATGGATCAAAACCAAGGTTGTAACAAGAGTTCTTTAAGAAGTTGGTTTCCTTCAAAAACAGGATTACTTTGGAGTTCTGCAAGAAGTTGGTTTTCTACAAGAAGTTGGTTTTCTTTCCCAACTAGGATTGCTTTGGTTTTCTATAAATAGTTGGATTTCTCCCAAATCTAGGCTATTCATTGATTCATTCATTGAATCTCTCCAGATCTTCTTTTTGGTTCTTAAGGGTTATATCTGGAGATATTTTTTTTAAGTTTTCTTTGATGTTTTTATTGAGTATTCAACTCATGGTTTAAAGAGAGTACATCAAAGGTTTGTTTGTTATACACAAAAGAGAGAGTTGTTCTTCAGTTGTGGATTCTGAAGAATTCGAGCCTGAAGCTTTGGTGGAATCCGGAGTGGCTCATCAGAAAGACAATTCCGTGGTGAAGATGGGGTTGGAAGAGGCACATAGAGGTTGGTTCAATTAGGCGTTGTGGATTCGCTAGATAATTGAGAGTGATACATGTGTAATTCCTTTAAATCTTCTTAGTGGATTGTCTTGTGGCAGTTGCTCGTGGTTTTTTTATCACAATTGGAAGGTGTCCAATTGTGGTTTTTCCACGTAAAATCTTTGTGTCTCTTTCTCTTGATTGTTTGATTGGGATTGTTATATTTTGCTTAAAATTGGTACATAATCACAAATCAACATCTAGGGTTTCTAGATTTTTCAAGATAAACAGTACTCAAGATTATAAATATACCTATATATAATTGGTACTAATGGTGTAAGTTGTTCTCCAATCAATGTTACACTTCCTTTTTTTCTCCACTAATGTCTATAAAGAAAAACTATTCGACTCCTTGGAAACACATTTAGTATTTCACCAATAACCACCCTAAATTTGCATGCCCTGAGAATAGAATAAATCTTCTTAGCCAAAGTAATTATGTAAATATATAAATAAATGAAGATAAATGACAAACAACCAAAGAAAGTGAAAATGAAGACTAGAATAACAAATTCTTGTGCCCACATTCTTAAACTCGGTTGTTATTAAAATCTGTAATTAATTACCCTAGACCATTTGTTAATATAAGCAAGCCAATTTTTTCGGTATATAGGCTCACACACACCAAGCCTCTTGAGCCTAAGGAAGCCCACTCAACCACTAATATGCTTTACATGACCAAAAATATCAAAGCCACATGCCAATGAATTTTCTTTTATTCCAAAACCCATTGGGAATCCAAATGCCTAAACTGATATCTCACAAGGTCACATAACATAATACATATTAGTATTGTTTGAAATGAAAAGTGCCACTTGATTTGAAGAACTAAGAAACCATATCCACAAAATGACTCCATGAAACACCTAGTCTCATCGTCACCAGAGAATCTAGTTCAGGGCTGAGATACAAGATGGGAAAGGGTTACCTGGCCATCTTGCCCAACCAATCAGTTGAGACCTCTTTACTCATTACTCAAAAGTTCAAGGTTTAAATTTAAAAAAGGAAACAAATAAGGCAATAATAGTAGAGAAATAGAATAAAGAAAGGAAACAACTAAATAACAAGAGGATTCACATACTAAAGTAGAATACTAAAGAAAAATATAAATAATTCCAAGTCGAGGAAGAATGGATGTTGTCTTAATACTACTTATGAAAAAACAACTAATTCCTCTTAGAATTTCATTACAAATATTTGCATACCATTATTAAAAAATTCTCAAAATTTCAACTACTTTCACATTTCAATTTCTAGCTTTCAAAATTTGATGGGTCTCCAAAAACCTTTTGATGAGTACTAAATACTGACACAGAAATATATTTCTTTACAAAATAACACTCTTGTATATAACTATATATGGTCTGAAAACCTCCTATAACTCCCCAACTTCCTAACATGAAAACCCAAGCACTTCAGAAGGTGAAGTCTCAGTCCTACTCCTGCCTAGTTCCAAATTCATGCTTCTACAAGATACACAATGCAAGAAGTTGATTCCAGGAGCTTCTATTTCTGCACACACTTTCTCTCAGTTCACACACCATTTTTCATTCCGAAATCAACTTCCAAACAAAACTACATACTTTGGAAATCAACTTTCAAAACCAAACCTATGGTTCAGAAATCAAATTCCGAACCAAAGATATATAGTCAAACCATAAGATTTCGTTAGGAAGTTAATTTTTGAACCATGATATTTTGTTCAGAGGTGGATATCCGATTCATAAAAGAAAAATGTGTGCACCAAGATGAAGTAGTGTGTGGAAATAGGAGCTCTCCAAATTTCATGGGCAGAAGCTTGCTTGTCAATTAAATACAAAGCTTGCTAGCTCCACAAAGTAAAATTAAAAGAGAAATAATCTCGATCCACACTTGATTTTCAATACACAGTTGGACTTCCATGCAGATAGGTAGAGAAGCCAAATTATTAGCCATGGATGATCCACAATTGTCTGATTTTATCATTTACTAAAGGACTTCAAACCTTATATAAAATTAGGAAGCAACTAATCCATGATCTTACTGAAAATAAATACCTCGAAACACATAGGTAATTAGAGACGTTTTTCCATGAAACCATTTGATGATTCTCTCTCCAAATTGCCAGTACTTCATCAGTTTTGAACCGTTGTGTGAATGTTGATTCCTCCAATGGAGTCGACATCTCATTAGCATAAGCTAGGAGACCAATATATACAATCATAGCCCCATTGTCAACATAGTACCTATCATCAGTAGCAAACAACTTTCCATCCCTCTCGAGCACATGATTTTTGTATAAGAGGGTTCAAGAACGTTGTTGGAAAATTTGAAGATCTTCGAAGATCTTTGAAGGAAAATTTGAATTCTCTAGAAAAATAATGAGAGGCTTAGATTCTTTAATAGTCACAACTAAGAATATAAAAGCAAAGAGATGATGGAGATAAGAGGTTGGGTGAAGAAGAAGGCAAAGTAATTAGAGAGAGAATAATGGCAAGGCTCTCCCATGGATCTCCCACTTTCACTCTCAAGGTTGATAATAGAGAAGGGAAATTAGTTCTTTCCCAAGAGTTGTCTCTTCAAAATTCATCCCTTGTAAAGCTATGGGTGGGTGCTATTTATAGGCACCTCATGATGTAGAATAGAGCCCATGTGCAAGGCACATGGGGAATCTTCTCTCTAACCACCTTGTCCGAGGAGGTGACCTCTCCGAGGATGAGGAAAACCCTCGAAGAGGAGATCAACCTCTTTGCCCTTCTTCTTAGCCACACCTAACTAATGATCTCCAATCATCCCAAAGGGTCAGGGGTATTCCCAGAGGACGCCCTGCCATAGAATGGTCAGGGGTAGTTCAAGAGAACGCCCTACCGCAAATATTGCTGAGTCTCAGGGACCTCCTAGATCGTGCCACCTTGATCCGGGTATAGGCTAGTTTAATCGAAGAGTGAATTTATCTCCACTCATCGTCCTCGAGATCGGGTCCTTTGTTTGGATTCCGTCATGCCCATGGTTCTGGTACATAGATCCCGGAAAGCTCTGAGTCCCCAAGTGCTCTGGGACTCATTAATGGAGCGACTTCTAGATTGAGTCTGAATCAGTTCGAAGCCAAGTGCTTCGGATCCCTAGGTTCGTGGATCCGAACCCTTTCGAGTCCGGGCCCGAGTAAGTCTCTAAGTTCGTGGATCCGAACCCTTTTATGGCTTAGAGCAATTCGGCCCGTTTGATGGCGATAAATTCGGGCCCACCAACCTGGGACTATTGGGCCTAATTAATTTAGTGGGCTCAAATTAGCTCCTCTTACAATTTTCATCATCTCTTGCAAGTGTTCATTGCAGTCCACAGCACCAACAATGAGAACATCTTTCTTGTCACAGTGTGCCATTGCTCGTTCTGTAATCTCCACAAGCATTGGACACACAGTTTCCTAAAACAATTTAAATTGTATGCAGAAATTGAGCCCACAATTAGATCATGTAAACTAAATATTCAACTAAAACTTGCAATTTACAAAAAACAGATTAAAAATTGGAAGCATTCCAAATGATTATCTGAAGAGAATAGCATAAATCTACAGGGGTGCATTCATTATTTTTTAACTTTTCCTCAGCAGTGGCTTCAAGGTAACTCAATATTCCACTAAATGAAACGTCCATTCCTTTGACAACATAGGGAAGGTCTATCAACTTTTATCCTTTCTTGGCAAGCTGATGAAGAAAGGAAAAAAAGATAAGTCAAGCATAAAGCATTTCTTCATCGCATAATTTCAAGAACATTCTGAAGGCCATCTTAGAAATTTTCAGAATATCTCCAGAACGAGAAATAAGTATAAAATAGTAAACCAAAGTTCCAGAGAGAACCTTTATAAATGAGAGGTGATGAAATGTGTTACAAATCTCATAGATATAATCTAAACTAAACCCACACCCCCCCCCCCCCAACACACACACACACACACAAAAAAAAAAAACAAAAACAAAAACTTACAAATCAATCATGTATTATCAATCCAGAGTTGTGTTAAAATATAGAATAACAAAAACAAAGATATGAAGATATAATAAAAAATGTAGTTAAACATATTTCTTTAAAATAATAAGAACTAATCAAATAAGATAAAGGTAAGACTAAAAATATTGGTGAAAGGTAAATCCGACAACATTAAAAACCACATATAGAGCATCTATTAGCTTTGTTGAACAAGAACTTAAAATACAAGTACCTAACTTGAACCTTGCACTAAATTCACCAATATCTACTGCTCACTGACAACACTCAAAATAGAACAAGAAGCACAAAAGTTGAATTGTATATAATAATTCAATAATAAAACTCAACTCAACTCAACAAAGCCAGCATTGAAACCCTTTAAGGCAGATTTCATCTTTAGCCTTCAATCAACTCCATCTAAAGGCATATCCTCTTAAAAATCCTTGGCAACTATTTCTTTATCGTAGGCCCAGTTGATGTTCCTTTTGGCCTCCCACTTATTCTTTTAGCAGAAAACTGAGAGGAAGGATTGTGTACGGAGGAAAGAAAAGAAAGGGAGGGAAAGGAAAAATCACCTCACCCTTTATCTGTTTGGTTAAGCAAAAAGGAAAGAAAATGAAGTAAAGACTACTTACTGCTTGTTTAATCATTTTCTCTTACAAATGAAGACAAGGTTGTCATATAGCTGACTACAATGGCCTAACAACCACCAAATTCCTACCTTCAACAAAGTTCATAAAAAGGTACATAATAAAATATCTTCTTTAAGATTAAGAAAATTATCAAAGAGTCTCAAAGCCTCATTTGCAGTTGTCTTTGTGCGTCTTTTGTCTTTTGAGAAGGCAGGGGGGAAAGGATACCAAAATTGAGCTATACAACATTAAAAGATCATAACCTGGCAAGCCATGACCAAAACTTTTCCTAGGACGATGCAGGCTAGTCAAGTAACATCAGAAGGTGGTCTCCTACGAGTATTGATCTCAAACACAATGCAAAATTGATTTATAGTAAGAAATAAAGTTTGCTCAAACAATCGACACAAAACAGATCAATAAAAAAAATCTGCGAACTTCTATAGTACATGTAAAACGCCAAATAGCAGCGCAATTTTTTTTTTTTGTTGTCTTCCGCAAGTTTTCAGACATTTCAACACAATAACCTATAAAATATATGACTATTAATGGACAGTCTCTGTGTCAATTTACCACTGATATAGGTTAAGGAAACTTGCTTCCAATTGCATACCTGCTCAATGTTGTACCCAAGGTTTGGATCATTCGACAGAGTTAGAACCCTCGCAAACCAGTCCAAGCAATTCCCAACAACAATATCTATATTCTCACCAAAAATCCAATACCGACCCCTCGCTATAGGCAACCTGTGTGTTACACTTACTTACATATAGCACAACAGGGGCATGTGCTCCAGTGACAACCCTTCCCATCTCAATATGAGTAACACAATGATTTACTGCAACAATGGGTTTCTTGCAAAGCTGTGAAAGAATCCGAACAACAACAACGACAACCTGTACTGATGCACCCATGGTGTTGAGCAATTTCTCAGGGAAAGAATCCCTGCCCTGGCGGGGTAACATAGGTGTGTGTGTCTTGGGTTTGATAAAATTAAGCCATCAAGGGTCACAACCCCAACACCAATCTTGTTGGCTGACCCCTCAAACCCTAGAGCTATCATCTTCTTCATCTTTAAGAATAATATTAATATTACTATGCCTGACTCAAATCCAACGTCTTCAAATTAGGTTGATAATTTCAACTGAAATTATATATTCCTGTTATCTGGGAAGACAACAGGAATACATGACTGTTCTGAACTTGTCTCCAAGAGATGATTCCAAATCTAACTTCTTCAATTAGATTAGGCATTATTTATTTTCTTTTCCTCTTCTAATTGAAGACTGTTGTTCATCTACTTCCTATATGGTAAACTGCAACTGCTAAATAAAACTTACCCGTCACTTTATTTTATTTTTTTTAATCTAATTTTTGAAGAAGCTAATTTTAAAAGGAAATTGATTTGTAAAACAGAATTTTTGTAAATAATGCCCATCCAGAATCACGTGGCCATGTCATTTTTATAATTATAAGCCACATGTGCTTCGGCTTGAAAAAAAAAATTTTAATTTGTCCCATTTCAAACAAAAATAATTAACCAAAAACAGCAAATTAAATATTAAAAGAGAATTTAGGGGCGAAATCAGTTCAATCCAAGTGCTACTTCATTCCCACCTGATGGAAGGTTTCGGTCTTCATTTTTCCCACCTAATTGATTGATGTCTGGTTGTTTTTTCAATAGACAATGAAAACTATTGCTACAATACAACCTTACTGAAAAAACAAAAAAAATATCAACAGTTGTATCAAAACAAAACATGAACAACATCTAGAAAGAATCCTCTCTAAAATAATAATAATAATAAAAATTTAGAAACAATGATGCACTGATTTTGCTAGTGGACAACTCTGGGTAAATTTTAGGGAAAATTTTGGGCTTAGGATTTCAAATAATTAAGGCTTTTCTAAATTTTTTTTTATTGTCTAAAAATTGAATTTTTTGTTTTTTTATTTTTAGTGAATATTTTAATATTTTAAGTAATTTTTTTACTTTTTAGATATGTCTACCTAAAAAATAAATAAATAAAATGTTTGTGATAAAATATTTTAAAAAATCAATAAATACATGAAAATAAATTGAAATTATATATATATATTTATATTTTTGGTAGTTAGCGGATTTTTTAAAGAGTTTGTTTCACAATATTATATTTTTAAGTATATTTATATTAGGTGCTATAAAAAAATTGTTTAAAATATTAAAAACATTTAATAAAAACAAAAAATATGAAAAATAAAAGCACAATTTTCATAAAATCAATCAACACCAAACAAGGTGATTTTTCAAGAAATTAGAGTTTAAAAAATTATGGGTTTGTCTTTCAAGTAGCAAAAGAGAGGGAGTAATGTGATGTGATGATTGACGCATGGACGGTCAAAATTAGCTCCCGATAATATGCATCGACAGTCAGGATTAAAAGAGTTATTAAACTGGTTCGGTTCAGTCTCTTCCAGTTTGAATTTTATAGAGCTAAAAAATGAACCCAAAAAAGCAAGATTTTATTTTAAAAAAATTTTCTGAAAAAATAAATAAATGTTAAATATATTTTAAAATTTTAAAAATTATTTTCTCTTTAAAAAAATAAAAATGATGACATTGTAGGCAAACAATTGGATCTTGTACCATTAATCATGTCTTTTTGCACCCTCCTCCAATGAGTTCAAGTTCAATCAGATAGATGGTTGTCTTCGGGCAATCCAATGATCGAGCAAAAACTGATTTCTTAAGAAAAAAGGGGTTAGTACATTTATTTTCATTCTTACAACTTGGTATGTTGAGACTTGGGAATGTTGAGTTTCTACTCCATGTGAGGATTTCCTATGTGATTCGTGATTAGATAAAGATTAAAATATTCCAAATTCCAAAAATTCCAAAACACTCAATCTAAAATCATCAAGCACTTACGAGAGTGATTTTAGTTTGTTTGTTTTTAGGAATAAATAATAAATCAACACAAATGATTTTTTACGTGGAAAAACCACAATTGAAGAACCTTCAATTGTAATCAAAAACCACGGGCGAACCGCCACTAATCAATCCACTACAGAAGGACTACAAGGTTACAAAGAAACCATACAAATTACCCAACCCAGTCAATTTGTCTCTGAATCTTCTGTAACTCTTTCACCACGCCTTCGTCACGGAACTGATTCTGAAGTTGATTCCACACCACAACTTCACTTGTCGAATTAACGACTACGTAAAGAATCAAACGCCTTTTGAAACTTCACGTGTTGATCTTCGGATTCCACCGAAGAGAACACTCTTGAATATGTAGTATCAAACTCTTTGATGTATGAATCTCAACTCATGAGTTTAGAACTCTCTCAAGAACATCAAAGAAAACTCATCAAACTCTCAGAAGAACACTTCAAACAAAACTCTAGAATTCTTGAATCAGATCTAGAAAAAAAATTGGATTAGTTTTAGGAGAAAACTATCTATTTATAGAAAACCAAAAGGAGTCCCAGATCTGAAAGAAATCAATCACTTGAAGCCAATCCGGATTCTGAACCTCGCGATCTCCGCTCGAGCGCTCCACTCTCCGCTCGAGCGGACTGGCCAAAAACTGTGTGTAATTAAACTGAGGTACGCTCGAGCGCTTCCTCTTCCGCTCGAGCGTGAAATCACATTCTTCAGTACTTCTGCAGCCCTGTCAAGATACTGAGTTCCTCCAATCTCCGCTTGAGCTCACATGGCCCCGCTCGAGCGGGAAGAACAAAAAAATAAAAATTACATTTTTATTAAGCACAAAGTTTTGTCTCCGGATTTGACAAAAACGGGACCTAACAATCTCCCCCTTTGTCAATTCCCGGACAAAACCTATCTAACCATTGTTCCTTAAACACACGCACCAGACTGGAGTGAAAACAAGAAAAAAACAACCTCTCAAAACTCAATAAACCAACCAACTTGATCAAGAACACAGTTATGAAACTTTGACATTCATGTTCAACACATCCCTTCAACTTTGCATACCTGTGAAATATCATTCAACATACCAAACAAAACTGTGGAAGAATATAAAATGAAATAGATAAAACATAATATCCACAATGTTCACATAATATCCACAATGTTCAGAATATCCAAGCATCACAAAATAATATGAACCAAAAAACAAAAAATGAAGAAATGTACCACCAATGAAACCAAAACATGTCCAATAGTCCAAAAACTCTGTCCAAAAATCTGTCCAAAAGCTATTTGTGCTGTGTGCAAAAACTGTCCAACAAGAAGATCCACAAACTTCTCCCCCTTTTTGTCTGGGAAGCACAAATCAAGCATCAGGCGGAGGTGGCTGCTGAGACTGAAGGAGATGAACGAGATGATCGAGGGTCTGCTCCATCTGGCCAAGACGTCCATCAAAGGCATCAAAGCGTGCATCGAGAAAATCCAATCGTCTGGTCACAGTCTCCGCAAACCGCTGAAACTGAATAGAAAAATCTAGAGGAGGAACAGGAGCCTCATCACCATCACCGGCTGCAGCTGCATCATACTCAGCTTCCTCAGCAAGGCCAGCAGCAATGCCTGCAGAAGGACCAACCCTGGACGACTCTCCCCTAATATGAGCTCGACTTTGAGATACGGTTTTCTTGGTAAACGGGCGAGAAGGGGAAGCAAACTCATCATCCTCTAAAACAAGAGCCCCAAGGTCCGACAAAAGGCGGTTGATCAGACAACCGTAGGGAAGGCCAAGCTTCTTATGCCCAGAAACACCGATCATCTTTTTGATGATAAGAGAAGCAAGATCAATAGATCGGTGTCAGGAAATGCAAGACAGAATGAAACCTTGGTCTTGTTTGACCTCGGAGGAATGGGTGGTCACTATGATGTTGGCGCAAACAATCAGATTAAGCAGTCTGAACTCCGGAAGAAGATCAAACTGTTTAATCAAACCGCCTTTAGGCCAATGGCGAGCAACGCCACACAACTCCTTGGCCACATCATCAAAATTACATGTCGGGCGGTCAGGAACGGGGAAAGGGTAGTACTCTGCAAAAACCTGCTCAATTTTAAGGAGTTGACGAATTAAGTCAGGGGTGACAGATATGGTTTTAGACCTAACCCAGGTGGTAAACGATGGCTCATAATCATGAATCCCCTCCATATTACAATAAAACTCTCGAACCCAATCGAGGTTCTGACGCCCGGAAAAGGATAAAACAAGATCACCACCTAGAGGATCAAACAACGGACGAATGTGAATAGATTCAAAAGTATCTGCCTGGACATTTCTCTCTAGATGAACTGTACGGGACTCAAACGATTTAGAAAAAGACTTAGACTGTTTAGCAGTTTGGAACCGAACAGAATCAAAAGGAGGACGAGACACGGTGGCCTTACGGCGTTTAGGAGCAGAGGTAGACATGACTGATTGAAACACTATAACAACCAAAACCCCACACAACCAAAAACACAAACCAAAACCAACAAACCATTAGTAACAAGATCAGAATAATGACAAAATGGAAAATATGAGAACCAAGGCTAAACATGAAAGCTGTAAGAGGACAAAGCACAAAGCATAATAGATAATGGCAGGAAACAGGGTAAGTATGAACATAAAGTGGTAGTGAATTGATGAAAGCATAACTGATTAACACAATAGGGTAAGCAAAAGTATTAATCATGAGAGAAATAAAACAATGCAACAGAGGCCATAGCAACCAAGCACAGTGATCTCAAACCCAGATACAAACAAGACAATAAAAAAAAACTAAACAAAGAAGAAAAAAAAAAACTAAATCTAAAGACACACAAAACACAAAAAACATGAAGATGACCAGATTAAAACACAATATAAAACAATGAGAGTGTGTGTGTGAAGAATCCACAAAACCTAGACCCAAAAACTAAAACAAAACTCAAAAACCCAACACCCATTGGCCGAAATTACAGGAAAGAATGAAAATAAGAGAGGTACACACTTACCAAAGAGCAAATCGGCAAGAAGGATGAAGGAAGAGATCGAAATCGACCACAGTGCCAAGCCACAAGAAAAACCCTAGAGCGAGAGAAGGCAAAGAGGGAAAACAATGACTCGAAGAGTCGAGAGAGGGAATAAATATGAAATTGGTCCGCTCGAGCGTGATGAGTCCAGCTCGAGCGTAAATTAATGAAAACTGAATCCCGCTCGAGCGCTAAAAGGAACGCTCGAGCTCAAAACCCATCGCTCAGAACTGCCAAACTGCTGCAAGTGTGAAAACTACGCTCGAGCGTATAACAGTCCACTCGAGCGGAACGCCTTTTGTTTTTTTTTTTGTTTTTTTTTGTTTTTTTTTTAAACTAAAAACATCTAGGAAGTCCTGTAACAAGTAAGATGATCAGGTGACAGACTATACCCTGAGGACAAGAGAATCCATCAATCATGAGTCCTGAAAATTTGAGAAAAGAGATGAAACACCAGCTCATGAATAAAACAGATAGTATTAAATCAAAACCATATGCATTATGAGAATGCATAACTCAAAAACACACATGAGAGCTCATATAAAGAATGTGTGTGTGTGCAATCCTTGAGAGCCACAAAGCTAGAGTTAATCCTCGTAGTGATCTGATGGCTAGACCTCCAACAAGAATAACTGACCATCACAAAGAAAAGTCAAACCACTAGGAATCACGGGGTATTTGTTGAGTAAATGCGGAAGCTCCCCCTCAGACAATGATCCCCCCCCTTTTTTTTTTTTTTAACTTTTCTTTCTTGTGGGCACTCACTGGTGGCATACACGCTCAAGAGTATGGAGACCAACCAGAGAAGAATGAAATCAAAATGATGGCCTGGTTGGTGCCTCTGAGGTAGCCTTTTCCTAATGCCCGGAAATCATGTACTGAGGGAGAAACCATGGAAGTGAAATAGGATGGTAGATGGTTAAGAGACTTAACATCACCCATGATATACCAGTATAGGTCAATTCCTCTGAAAGAGTACAAGAAACACTGTCAGTGGTCCATAGAGAACTTTGATCACTTGTGCGGAAACCCCTGCAACAGTTTATCTCAAAGATGTGTACAGAATGAGATCATGAAGTAAATGAGTGTGGGCATTCAAAATGAGCTATGAACAAAGATGAATAAGATCTTGTAAGCAACATGAGCAGTGTTCATATAAACTTTGATGCAAAGATATTAGGACTCAATCACAATGAGATTATCACATCCAAGAACAGTAAGTCAATCACACACACTCACCTCATATGAAAAACAGGATACAACCTAGTTACTGAGTCATTACACCCAAGGTCTTTCTAAGAAACTCAAATCGAAGAAGATCAAGGGGTTTTGTAAAAATATCAGCTTTTTGATGCTCAGTAGAAACATGTTCCAAAACAACAAGGCCTTCGTCCACTAACTCTCGAATAAAATGATGACGGATGTCAATGTGTTTGGTGCGAGAGTGTTGGACAGGATTTTTTGAAATGTTTATGGCACTTGTGTTATCACAAAAAGAGTGAGAGTGTTCTGTTCAATTCCATAATCATGAAGCATTTGCTTCATCCACAACATTTGGGCACAACAACTCCCTGCAGTAATGTACTCAGCCTCAGCAGTGGAAAGAGAGATGGCATTCTGCTTTTTACTATGCCAAGAAACCAAATTATTCCCAAGATAAAAATACCCCCCGGATGTACTTTCCTATCATCAGCACACCCTGCCCAGTCGGCATCAGAAAAATCAGTAATTTCGGCTGTAGTATTAGTGGAAAACCAAACCCCATACCCCAAGGTCCCATTTACATACTTGATGATGCGTTTTACCGCAAGAAGGTGAGACTCTTTAGGACTGGCTTGGTAACGAGCACAAACACCGACACTAAAGGAAATATCAGGACGACTGGCTGTGAGATACAACAGACTCCCTATCATACTCCTATAAACGGTAGGATCAACATCAATACCAGAGGAATCTTTGGAAAGGTGAAGACTGGTGCTCATGGAAGTGCGTGCATGTTTGGCAGACTCAAGACCAAACTTTGACACAAGATTTTTAGCATACTTAGACTGAGAAACAAATATACCCGAAGGAGACTGTTTAATTTGGAGACCCAAAAAATAAGACAACTCTCCCATCATGCTCATCTCAAACTCATGTGTCATGCAATCCGAAAAATATTTTACAAGATGATCAGCTGTGGAACCAAACACAATATCATCAACATATATCTGAGCAACAAGAATATGAGACTTAGTATGTTTCACAAATAAGGTCTTATCCACACTACCCCTTTGAAAATCATTATCAAGAAGAAAGGTAGTAAGCCTATCATACCAAGCCCGAGGGGCTTGCTTCAACCCATACAAAGCCTTGTCTAACTTGTAGACATGATTAGGACATTTAGGGTCCTCAAACCCTTTTGGTTGCTCAACATATGCCTCTTCTTTTAAGTACCCATTCAGAAAAGCACTTTTCACATCCATTTGAAACAATTTAAAGCCAAGGAAACATGTAACACCAAGTAAAATACGAATGGATTCAAGACGTGCAACTGGGGCAAACGTCTCATCATAGTCAATACCCTCTACTTGTGTGTAGCCTTGAGCAACCAACCTAGCTTTATTCCTCACAACAGTACCATTTTCATCAGATTTATTTTTAAAGATCCACTTGGTACCTATCACATTCATGTCTCTAGGTCTGGGAACAAGAGTCCAAACTTTGTTACATTCAAATTGACCTAATTCTTCATGCATAGCATTGACCCAAATATCATCTAGCAAGGCTTCTTTAAAATTCTTAGGTTCAATTAATGAAACATAACACATATGTGATACCTCATCCCAAATCTGTCTTCGGGTTTTCATTCGATCTGAAACACTCCCAATCACCTGTTGAGCTGGATGATTCAGTTTCACCCTTGCTGATGGTTTAAGTTCAGGACTTTGGGTGACAGGAGGAACAGGAGTGCTGTCTTTTTGAGCACTCTTTGGACTTGAACTTACCTGTGAGAATGGTGCTGTAACAATTTCTTGTGATTGAGCCGCAGCATCTCCTTGAATTTGTGGTTCAGTATTCAAAATTGGAAACTCACCATTGTCATCCTCATTTGATGCCGGAGTAGGAGAACCTGTGTCATCTATAACCACATTGATAGATTCCATTAATGATGAAGTTCGCAGGTTATAGACTCGAAAAGCCCTACTGTTGGTTGAATACCCTAGGAAAATACCTTCATCACTTCGAGAGTCAAATTTGCCCAAAGGCTCTCTATCGTTAAAGATGTAACACTTACTCTCAAAAGTTTTGAAGTATTTTACATTCGGTTTCAAACCCTTCCACAATTCATAAGGAGTTTGTAAAGTGCCGGGCCTTAAATACACACGATTTATGACATAAACAGCAGTATTTAGGGCTTCGGCCCAAAACTTTGGAGGAAGACTCTTACTAAGGAGCATGATGTAGACGTCCCCGAACGCCCCGGGAGGGTTAGGTCCCGTTCTGTTCATATTGGGGTTACTACAGTCCAAGGACTCAAATGTCACGGTTCTTAATCTTGAACCGAAGAGTCCAAATCCGGCAAATCGTTTTGAAAACAGATTTTTTTGAAAGAAGTGCCAAACATGGACTGCTTCGCTAGATACAGAGTCGCCACCTAAATGTTTTTTAAATGGGAAATTTAGGAAACCCTGACTCGGTGCCAAAGGCCACGTGTCCGTCATCACCAAAGTTGGCTCGGGAACTTGGGTACGATTGGGGAAGGTCACATCGTGAGCACCCCCGCTCGCCCGGTCAAAGACCGGCCTCTACTAACCATGATATCTGTTGTTGAAAACATTGTGAGTTCTTATCCCGATTATTAGCCTAGGTTACTATGTGATGCTCGCAGCAAACAAGTATAGACTGAGTCGCCTGAATTGGAACAAAACATTTCATGTTTATTTGTTTGAAAATGGTTTGATGGTGCTACCCGCAGGTAGGCTAAGACGTGGATTTGCCACCCTCAGGTGGGCTTAGAAAACATGATTTTGCCACTATCTAGTGGGCTTAAAACAAACATTCGACGAATTATCCCAATCCAAGTAACACAACCTCCATCCACAGGCATTCAAGGCAGTTATATCACATAAGCATATAGCCTCATGGCAAGCATGCTATCATGGAAACACTCACATGCGTGCAAGGATGCTAAAGCATAAAACTCACCGAGTACTCCGAGCCCAAAACAGAAGCTCATTAGAAATCATGCATGATCCTAATTATACAGAAATGCCTAATGCAACACAAGCAAAGATGCAACTATAGCAGGCTCGGCTATTCTAAACATGGTATATGGAATGCTACAACTATCACGTATTCAATTTGGAATTGAAATACAAATGCAGTTTGTATGATGCGCCGAGCCCGGTGCGTGCAAAACAGATGAATGATGCAAACATGCTGTCATACTGTATGCTAATTGAAATATGCCCTATATCTAACCATCGTAAGCGGATAAATAAAAGGGAGAAAGAAGTGGGGTTGGAAGACATACATCACACTCACCCACACTTATTACAATTATGCCCTCGCGCAGAGGGTCCGAATAAATAATACAGTCCGAAATAAAAGAATAATACAGTCCGAAAATATACAGTTTCCTAATTAATTAACAAATTAAACTAAGAAAGCTTTAAAATTGGCTTGCAAGCCAGGGGCTGCCTCGCTTCTGATGAATGATGTATGCTGGACTGTGTTGCGCGGAAATCCACTGGGATGCCCAATCTAGCCTCTGTTTGTAATATTTCTCGAAACGCGCGCCAAACTCTGAAAAGTTGTTGATTCCTTATCTTGCTGCAACAGAGAGCAGGAAAAGGGCATAGCAATGTATTTCACAAATATATGCATGCCTCGATCCTCATGCCACCAATCACGCATACCGATGCATGATGGCCGAGGAGTCGGATTGCACAACTCAATATAGGATGAAATGCATATGAATGCTACAACAAACCCTAACTCCATCATGGGTAATCCGGAGTGTCGATGACTGGGGAATTGAGACCCGTTCCGTCACTCGGAGTACGAAACGTGCCTCGTTTCCCGTGCCCGGGCTAACTCCTATCCCGAACACGATGCAATATGCATGGTATGTATGAAATGCAGCTAATATGCAATCCTAGCATGCACAATGCTATAGAAATGAGATGCCTCGAAATGCGTACACCCGGGCACGCAAACCGAGGCGATGGCCCTAAGGCATGAAATGGCATACGCAATGCAATTGGACTTACACTAGCATGAGAGAGCCTCAGCTACACTCACATAAGAGGCTGTCGGATAAAAATGAAGTGCCTCGAAATGCGTGCCCGCGGGCGCGCAAACCAAGGCGATGATATGAAATCATGAAATAGCATGAAAATGATATGTAATAAGACTAAAATGAGATGTCTCGAGATGCGTGCCCACGGGCACGCAAACCGAGGCGATGGCATGCGGAATGCAACGGGACTAGAATGTCATACGGAATGCAGAATGGACTTAGACCAACATGAGAGAGCCTCAGCCACTCTCACACGGGAGGCCGTCGGATAAAATGAGAAGCCTCGAAATGCGCGCACACGGGCGCGCAAACCGAGGCGATGCATTAGAGCATGAAATGACATGGAAAATGCAAATTGGGCTTACACTAACATGAGAGGGCCTCAGCCACACTCACATAAGCTGCCGTCGGATAAAATGAGAAGCCTCGAAATGCGTGCCCACGGGCGCGCAAACCGAGGCATGGCCCTAAGGCACAGAAATGACATGCGAATGAGACGTGACATATGGCATATGGAAAATGCAAATTTCAGCAGATAAAATGATGCACAAATAGCCCCCGAATTATGACCAAATTACAATCGATGCCCGAAATGCAATGCTATGCACCCGAAATGGCCTACAACTATGCCAAACATGCGCAATTGACACATGACATGTAAAACAGTAGCAAGGCAGCCCCTAAACTAGCATTTTTTTAGTACAAAGCAAGGCTAAACAACAACCACAAGTATGGCAAAATTAGCATGCAAAAATGGGGAAAAAGAGGGGGATTACAAAGCAAGTAGTATATACAATGCTCAAACCAAAAAACACAGTTCTACAAAATTAAAGAGGGGCCAAAAATATGCACATTTACAAGAGGTGACATCCCCCAATTCAGTAAGTAAATAGGCTAAACATAGCATGCAATATGATGAGCCAACAAAGGCTATAACATGAGGTACCATAAGCATACACCAAACAACTTTGGACCCCTTACAAAATATGAAGAATGGGCCAAAATAAGACACTTTCTAAGCCTGATGAAGGCTGAAAACAGAGGCTAAGCAAGCCTAACAAAGCATGCAATTTTACGGTAAATTGGAAGAATTTCAAGACAAGTGCATGATAGAACCATCAAACATGGTTGAGCCCTTCTTCAATGTTGAAGAGGGGCTCAAAATAGGCCCACTCACAGTTTATTGCATGCTCGAAAACAGATCACTCATAAGCTAAACAAAGCATGCAAAATATTGGCATAAAGAGTGATAATGAAGGAAGAGCATCATGGAGACACCAAACAGGGTTGAGCCCTTCTACAATGTTGTAGAGGGGCTCAAAATAAGCACAAAACCAGTAGGGGTCAAAGCCCAAATCAGTGAGCAAGTAGGGTAAAGATTTGAAGCAAAATTGTGCAAGAAAAGGGGAATTAGTGACTTACCCTTGAAGATCAAGCTTTTATGGCTTCTTGGCTTGAATTTGTTGGTCTTTAGCCTCTGAGAAAGCTTCCTTTGCTGCTGGAATGGAAGTGGTGATGGTGAAGCTTAGGGTTGATGAACAAGTAGGCTAGGGATTTGAAGCTTTTTTTGAGTTTTTGAGGATGAAAATGGAGGCAAATGGTTAAGGGTTCTTGAGATCAAAGCTTGTAACCTCAACAAAGGAGGAGGCCATCCCCTCAAATAGGCAAGAAAGGGGTGTAAAAGAGAGGGAAATGCACCCAAGCTTTCCCTCCCAAAATATCCCCCGGATGCTGAGATATTTTGGGAAAAACAGCTGGACAGCTGTAAAGTGCTCAAAAGCAGAAAGCTGGCCGGCCAGGTGGATTTCTTGAAGGTGGCCGGCCAGCCACCCCCCATGGCCGGCCAGCCACCTCCCATGGCCGGCCAGCCAAGGGCAAAAATGAAAAGTTGAATTAGTGGCCGACCACCATTTTTTGGTGTCCTCCCATGTGTGTAGAACAAGGTTCTAAGGTCAGAAATTGGCAACTCTGAAACAGGAAACACAACATTGCACTTGAAGGAGAGGCTCAAAAATGAAAACAACAATTACTGGCCGACCACCACTTTTTGGTGTCCTCCCATGTGTGTAGAACAAGGTTCCATGGTCGGAATGTGGCAACACTGAAGCAGGAGTCACAACATTGCATTTGAAGGAGAGGCCCAAAAATGAAACTCTGAATTGCTGGCCGACCATGCACTTTTAGGGTCCTCCCATGTGCCCTCATCACAGATATATGGTTGTGGTTAGAAGAAAATGGGCCTAGGGTGTTCAACATTAGCCCGGAAGTGAGCAAAACGGGCGCCGGAGGAGCGAAACTGGTTATCTGGGATAATTGCTGGCCTCCCCCCCCCCAGTGATCTTCCTGGTGCTGAAACAGAGGTACCTGCCAAAATTGAACAAAAACTAATGAGAAATGAACGCTCGGGCCCAAACCGCGCAATTCGGGGTCCCGAAAATGGGCTGCAGGCACCGGAAGTGGCATTCAGCCACGAAGTGGGTATCAGAGGCCCCAGTGTTCCTCGGAATGATAAAACAGAGGTACCTGCCAAAAATCGGAGAAAACCGATGAAAAAAATGAATGCTCGGGGGCCAAACCGCGAGGTTCGGGGCCCGAAAACCGGCTGTAAGCACCGAAAGTGGCATTCAGCCACGAAGTGGGTATCTGGGACCCCAGTGTGCCCTGTTATGATAAAACAGAGGTACCTGCCAA
Organism: Camellia japonica; assembly: GCA_030407325.1. Taxonomy (NCBI): domain Eukaryota; kingdom Viridiplantae; phylum Streptophyta; class Magnoliopsida; order Ericales; family Theaceae; genus Camellia; species Camellia japonica. Next base: position 54,756,672 of record JAPPVO010000036.1, read on the forward strand.
GAACCGGAGGAATCGGAGACGGTTGGGCGGTCCCGAACCGAGGCACACGGCCTGACGGCTCCGAAAACCGGGAACCGGGCTCCGAAATGGGCAAAATGGCCTACGGCCACGAAATGTAGCACACGGCCACCGAGAGATAGTCTACGGGACCACTCCCTCCCCTCAGGAAAGAAAACAGAGAAAACCGAGTCTGGTTCGCAAACCGAGACAAGGCACAGAAGAGGATTCAGAAGTTCGGAGGCAGGGCGCACGGCCGCGACTCTGAGACTTCTAAACGAGCACAGTATGCAACATCACCGAGCGCTCAATCGGTGACGTCTGAGTCTTAAGGTCGGTCAAAAATGGGGTGTCTACACATGACCCTAGCCATTTCTTGAACAACTCTGTTCTTCCTCTCAACCACTCCATTTTGTTGTGGAGTAATAGGTGCAGAAAACTCATGCTTGATTCCATGCATATCACAAAAATCCGAAAACGAACTATTTTCAAATTCACGACCATGATCAGTTCAGATTCTTATGATACGCCCAATGGAAACACCCTGTTCATTTTGGATTTTAAGGACTAAAGCCTGGAAAGCATTAAACGTATCAGATTTTTCCCTTAAAAAATTTACCCATGAGAATCGAGTAAAATCATCAACAGTTAAAAAAATGTATCTTTTACCTCCAATGCTTTCAGTGCGAGTAGGACCCATTAAATCCATGTGAACCAATTCAAGAGGACGTTTGGTTGTAAAGCTGTTCACTTTCTTATGAGGAGCACGGGTTTGCTTGCCAAGCTGACATGGTCCACACAGATGGCTCAAATTCTTACCCAGTTTAGGAACTCCTCTCACAAGCTCTTTGTTGGCTATCTTAGTTAGGTCTTTGAAATTCATGTGACCTAATCTTTGATGCCAGAGATCAATGTTACTTATGATGGCAGAATGACAAGTGAGATCATTAGTAGTAAGAATCCCATAGCAGTTATCAGATGTGCGAACCCCATGTAAAACAGTATTTCCCTTTTTATCCAAAATTTCACATTTATCTTTTGAAAACAATACTTCATGATGGGAAACACACATTTGACTAATGCTTAAAAGATTTGCTTTAAGGCCATCAACAAGTAAGGCATTATCTAGCTTGGGAAGACCAGCAACACTTATAGAACCCTTACCAATGACTCTAGAAGTGCCGCCATCTCCAAAGGTAACGATTCCTCCTTCATATTTTTCAAGAGAAGTGAAGTAGGATTTGTTACCGGACATATGACGAGAGCACCCACTATCAAGATACCACATGTGTGAGTCACGTGCTTTTAGAGCAGTGTGAGCAACAAAACAAGTCAAATCATCTTTTCTAACCCAAATCTTTTTAGTCTTGGTGTTCTGCCTAGACATATAAGGTTGTCTCCTAACCCAAAAAGTATTAGAATTTCTACCCTTTTGAGACACCTTACCAAACAGTTCAAAACAGTAAGGACGAATGTGGCCATACCTACCACAGTGATGACAAATAAAAACAGGTTTTACCTCCTTTTTGTTGATCTTACCTGCTTTTGCTTGATGAAGAGAAGGATCAACCTGGTCTATCTTCAAGTTGCCCTTTGCTTGAGTCTTCAAGTTATGTGAAGTAGAGGCTTGTCTTTTGTGAGCTGTCGCACCATAGCCTAGCCCTCTTTTGTCAGAACCCATTTGTTGAGACCCGAGTATGTCTTCTAGAGATCTGGAACCTTTGTTCCACATGGCAATTGTTGCTCTAGCAATACGGAGTTCTTCATCTTTCTGTCTGACTTTCTCTTCCAATGCAGCTTGTGACAGCTCAAGTCTTTCAAGCTTTTCTTCATATGTGGAATACACCTTCAGAAGTTCATTCCTTTCAGTTTCACAGGATAGAAGTTTTCCACATACGTCTTGCCTGTCACTTGAGATCTTGATGACATTCTGTTTTGCTGTCAAGAGTTCTCCTTTGAGCCGGACATTCTCACTCTCACATGTTTTGAGCTTGAGAGAGAGTTTGTCGTTGGTTTTAGACAAATTCAGAGATTCCTCATACAGCTTCTCGTAAGCTTGTTATAGTTCTTCGCCATTGATCTCATCAATGTCTTCAGATAGTTCATCGTCCTCTCTTTGCTTCTCATTCTCCTTAACCTCATCCAATCTAGCAACCAAGGCAGACAAGTTGTTGGATGGAGGTGGAGGTGAATCTCCTCTTTCATGGAATTGGCTCAGAATTTCCCATGCATCTTTAGCCTTTGTGCAGTGAACGACCCGTTGCTGTTCTTCATTAGAAATTGCTCCACGAATAATGATTAGGGCTCTCTGATTGCCCGGATTATCTGCACTTTCTGTATCTTCTTCAATGGTTTGCCAACCTTCTGGTTCAAAGGCTCTCAGAAAAGCCCTCATTCTGATTTTCAATACAGGTAGTTGGTCCCATCAAAGGTGGGAGCATGATGCAAGTTCTGACCATGGGCTGATTCCGAAGGCTTTGGAAGAGGTTGAGAAAACGTGGCCCAAAATGCCATGAAAGCACTATCCCCATCTTCACCAGATTCAGGTTCTTCGGGTTCTTGCTCTGACCCGGTTTCATCATCCCAAGTTACGGTGTAGACTTTCTTCCAATTCTTTTTCATAGGGCATTCAAGGGACATATGGCCAAACCCTTGACATTCATAGCACTTGACCCCTGGCCCCCTAACAACCTTCTTTTCAGTAGTTTGAGCAAATTTTGGTGGAAAAGTTTTTGGTTTGTCATTACTCTTATCTTTTGAAATAGGGGCTCTGAAATTAGGCTTCTTTTTCAGAAATTTTTTAAACTGTTTTGTAAGCATAGCCGTCATCTCAGACTCTAAATCAAATTCAGTCTCCGGAGGTTTTGCAGTCTCATGAGTACTTGTGAAAGCCATACTTTCTTTTTGCTTTTTCTTGGAAATTTGGTGTGCGTCATAAGTCTGCAAATTTCCAACCAATTGATCGAGCTTGAGGGTATCAACATTCTGAGCCTCCTCAATGGCCGTCACCTTTGATTGGAACCTCTCGGGAAGGGACCTCAAAATTTTTCCCACAACTTTTGCTTCCGGGATTTTTTCACCGAGAGTGAAACAGGAATTCACGATATCACTGAGTTTTGCATAGAAATCATCAAACGTCTCATCGTCGCGCATAAAAAGGGTTTCAAATGCGGATATGAGACGTTGAAGTTTTGACCTTTTGACAGAGGTGGTTCCTTCGTGAATTGTTTCAAGAATATCCCATGCCTCTTTTGCTATTTCACACGTACAAATTCGACGGAATTCTTCAGGTGTGACAGAGCAGAAGAGGGAGTTGAGAGCCTTGCTGTTCCAACTCGAGTTCTGGTAATCAGTTGTGTCCCATTTATCAAGGGGTTTAGGAATATCAATGCCATCTATAGTGACAATAGGTTCACTCCACCCAAAGACAACGCAGTGCCAAACTTTCTCATCGATGGATTTTAAAAATGCTCTCATACGAGCTTTCCAATAAGAATAGTTTGTACCGTCAAGTAAAGGGGGTCTATGAGTCGAGTTACCTTCACGAATAGAATCCATAATACTAGTCACACAAAATCACACTCCTATAGTTTTGATAAAAACAAAAGTTTTTTGATAAAACAAAGAGTGACCCGCTCTGATACCAATTGAAAATCCTATGTGATTCGTGATTAGATAAAGATTAAAATATTCCAAATTCCAAAAATTCCAAAACACTCAATCTAAAATCATCAAGCACTTACGAGAGTGATTTTAGTTTGTTTGTTTTTAGGAATAAATAATAAATCAACACAAATGATTTTTTACGTGGAAAAACCACAATTGAAGAACCTTCAATTGTAATCAAAAACCACGGGCGAACCGCCACTAATCAATCCACTACAGAAGGACTACAAGGTTACAAAGAAACCATACAAATTACCCAACCCAGTCAATTTGTCTCTGAATCTTCTATAACTCTTTCACCACGCCTTCGTCACGGAACTGATTCTGAAGTTGATTCCACACCACAACTTCACTTGTCGAATTAACGACTACGTAAAGAATCAAACGCCTTTTGAAACTTTACGTGTTGATCTTCGGATTCCACCGAAGAGAACACTCTTGAATATGTAGTATCAAACTCTTTGATGTATGAATCTCAACTCATGAGTTTAGAACTCTCTCAAGAACATCAAAGAAAACTCATCAAACTCTCAAAAGAACACTTCAAACTAAACTCTAGAATTCTTGAATCAGATCTAGAAAAAAAATTGGATTAGTTTTAGGAGAAAACTATCTATTTATAGAAAACCAAAAGGAGTCCCAGATCTGAAAGAAATCAATCACTTGAAGCCAATCCGGATTCTGAACCTCGCGATCTCCGCTCGAGCGCTCCACTCTCCGCTCGAGCTGACTGGCCAAAAACTGTGTGTAATTAAACTGAGGTACGCTCGAGCGCTTCCTCTTCCACTCGAGCGTGAAATCACATTCTTCAGTACTTCTGCAGCCCTGTCAAGATACTGAGTTCCTCCAATCTCAGCTCGAGCGCACATGGCCCCGCTCGAGTGGGAAGAACAAAAAAATAAAAATTACATTTTTATTAAGGACAAAATTTTGTCTCCGGATTTGACAAAAACGGGACCTAACAGCGACCATGTGAAGGAAGCCTTAGAATAAGAATTAAAACTACAGATTTAGACTGGAGATTTTCAGCTAAACTATCTTATTATAGGGTGGTTGTGTTGGTGGTTGCCATCAATGTTGTCGGTGACTTTTCAGCAGCTTGCTGGTAGATAAGATTGACTTTATGCTTTCCCATTTGTGTATAAATGGGGAGAGTTGGAATGCAACAAAATGTGAGAAACCAAGATAGCAGAATGAGAGAGTGAAGAGAGATTGGCCCTCTACGTAGGAGAGGGTACTCCCCTGGTGTGAGAGAGGGAGTTGTGTGTGAGTTGAGTGAGGATGAGTGTTCCTCTTCCTCTATTGTAATCTCTTTGTAGTCTCTCCATATATAGTGACATTTGATTACTCTCCCGTAGATGTTAGCATTGGGCTGAACTACATTAAATTTTGTGTTTTCTTTTGTGTGTGTGGGTTGTTTGTGCTTGTAAGTGATTTTTGGACATTCTGGGCAAAATTCCTGATCCCATCAGGGAGAACTTAAGAATAAACATCTATACTATTCTCAAGTTAAGGAAAATAAATTGGGCTAGAAAATCAGCTTATTGCAACACAACACCTATAATTCTTAAGGTTGTGACTTATGTTGGTCTTCCCCTTGAAATCACTAATTTATCTATAGGTCCTCAATTGTTTTAAGACAAAGGACAATTCTTGAAAAAATAGAGGCTAGATCCAATAAAAGAACAACAAATATATAACATGAACTTTGTGAGTATTTGGGAAGTTGTTAGTTTAGTAGGCTATTTTAGTAGGCTAAAATTTTTGTGTTTGGGAAGATAGTTGATTTTTTTGTAGTTGGATGTGATGTTTGTGAGAGAAAAGTGAAATAATTATGAGTTTGATGTGACATTTTATCTTATTAACTATTTTAACCTATTTTATTTTTTGGTAAATTTTAGTCCAAAAAACCAAAAAATAGCCTTTGCTTCCATGGGTTCTAAATCTCTACAATCTCTTTTTACTTTCTATTTTAGGTTGATTATGGATCTTCCATCAAACATTCCTTCCTTTCAATTGAAGTATTTCTTTCCTGTTTTTATAGAAGTCAAAGTTCTGGTTAAAGATGTAGAAAAGATGCATATTTAGTGCATTAAACCCTATCACTTGTGGACCAAAAACCAGATGAATCCTTTACATCATGACAAGGACAAGAATTGGACAGAAAACAAACTAAATAATAGGATAGCATATCAATTTATCTTAAATATAGCATATCAATAAAAATTTTTTTTTACATAATCTCATAATTATTTGCCCAATTGAAGAATCAATAGTTTAAATTTAGGAATAACTTGTCTCCATTTAAAATTTTAACTGGATCAGATAGTTAAAATTTCTGATTGGTAAGAGTCATTAAATAGAGCACTTATTAGTAAAAAATTTTGAAAAAATTTAACTGTGTCATGTTTTCATAGACTTTTACCGATAAGAAACTTTCATTTAATAACACTTATCGGTAACAAACCTTCGTTTAATGATTTTTACTGGTAAGAAACCTCAATTGTCTCATCCAGTTTAACTGGAGAAAAACTAAATCCTTAAATTTATTTTAGTCATCAATCATACATTTCATCAATTTAGGCCCATTTTAAAAAGATGGTTAAAAATTGACTTTTTAATTTTTTTTTTTTAAAATATGTAAAAAATATAAGAAATGATATAATTTAAAATAGATTAAAAGCTGACTTTTGGCCTTTTTGGCTCTTCCCAAAAGTGCCCTTAATCTCCAATACATATAACTCATTTTAGATAAATTCTGAACCCTAACCTTTTTTGCAAAATAAAATGCCAAGTGTGAAGTCCTCCTCTAGGTTACAGGGACACGTGTTACCTTTTCAAAGGTTAAAATCTTAATCTCGCAATAAATATTTCTTGAATTGTAACATACATTCACGACATTTATAATGTTTAGGTATGATATATTATAATATTAATTATGATTTTATTATAATTTAATTATACACATTATGATATTATTTATGACGTATTATAATATTAGTTATAATATTATTTTGATTACAATTCAAAAAGTGTTTAGTTATACTTATGTGTGTTTGGTTATGATTATTATTTTTGGATAAATTACACTTTGCCTCCTTAAAGTTTCACCCATATCCCACTTTGGCCTTTTAAATTTGATTTTTCCCACTTTGGCCTTTCATGTTTGGAATCCTTTCCACTTTGGCTCTTTAAGTTTGATTTTTTTTCACTTTTGCCCTTTATATTTGCAATCATTCCCACTTTGACCCTTTATGTTTTCCATTCTTCCCACTTTATTCATAGACTAACTTCCATCCAAAAAACTAACAGAATCTGTTACATCATCAACACATCAGCTCCACGTGTAATATAAAAAATTCACTAAATATGCCAAAAATAAAAAATAAAAAACAAAAAATTGGAATTTTTTTTTAGTCTTTGGTGAATTTTTTTTTTCAAACTTATTCATAAATATTATTACATTATAGATGTATCTAGATTAGATGCACCTAAAAAAACAAAAATAAATTTAACTAAAAAAGAAAAAAGTTCACTAAAGATGAAAAAAAAATGATAGTAAATTTTTTTATTTTAGAATTGACAATACAAGTGTTTGAGTCAATATATTTTCATTTTTTTCATCTTTAGTAAAAAAAAATTCTTTTTTTAATTAAATTTGTTTTCATTTTTTTAGGTGCATTTAATCTAGATGCATCTATAATGTAATAATGTTTATGAGTAACTTTAAAGAAAAAAAAAACTACTAAAGACTAGAATTTTTTTTTAATTTTTTTTCTATTTTTTTATTTTTTGCATCTTTAGTAAATTTTTTACATCAGTGTGTTTGGTTTGAGTTTTTTGGATTAAGTTTTTTGAAAACTAAGCTTTTTGGTTTTCGTGTTTTTTTTGTTTTTAGGGAATATTTTTAAAATTTTAAACATTTTTTTTTACTTTTTTAGATGCACCTTATTTAGATGTATCTAAAAAGTAAAATATTTGTGAAAAAATATTTTTAAAAATTAATAAATACATAAAAATACAAAAAATATACTGAATTCTCGTATTTTTTTTTTTGTATTTTTGGTATTTAGTGAATTTTTAAAAGGTTTATTTCAAAAAAATTTTACTTTTTAGGTATATTTATGTTAGGTATGTCTAAAAAAAGTTTTTGGAAAACTCTAACCAAGCATGCTAAAACATGAAAGTTAGTCTAGATGTAAAGAGAGAATGATTGCAAGAATGAAGGGCCAAAGTGAGGAAGATTGCAAACATGAATGGTCAAAGTGGAAAAAATCAAACTTAAAGGGCCAAAGTGAGAAATGGGTAAAACTTTAGGGGGCAAAGTGTAATTTACCCTTTTTTTTTAATTAAGACTTTAATGTTGTATTTGATTCATGGATTTGAATTGAAATTTAAAACAAAAATGAACAAAGTGTGTGAAATGTATGTAAAATATAAGTATATTTTATTCACATTTTACTTAATTTTTTCATTTTTTGTTTTTAAATCCATAAACCAAACACAACTTAAAAAATTTAATTATAATTACTAACCCGATAAATATCATAATTTGCATACATACTCTTTAAGGGTTAAGGGTATGCACCATAGCATAATCCTTTATTCTATTACGGTAAACTATACTATCATTTTAATTTTAGTGAAACTTCATTTTGGTTTTTATAGATTCAATTTGTTTTTCAATTTTGTTACAATGTGCTCTCTCTATTATGCGTTGCGTTGTTAATATTTTGAACGGAAAAAATCACATGCAAAGTTAAAGAAACTAAAGTGAAATTAAAAACAAACTATATTGAATTTCACTTTAGCTTCTCTAATTTTACACATGATTTTTTTTCCGTTTCAAATTCTAACGATGAGTGACAGAAGGATCACATTATAATAAAATTACAAATATAAAATTCAAATTATTCAAATTAAAATTATGAAAATTAAATTAACACTATAGGAATTAATAGTGTAATTTACCCTATTCTATATTGCATTGTGCAAAACCAATAATAAAACTACATTCTCAAAAATACAGAAATGATGAATATTCATAACTTTTTCACTTGTCGTGATTTTCTGCTAAAATGTAAAGGGCTCATTTGGCAATCTGACTTTGAAGCTGTTTATTGGTTTATTAGTTTACTTGGGTCACAATATCTCTCTATTTGTTTACCCATTTTTTTTATAATAAACAAAAAAAATCAGCTTATCAAGCATACTCAAAACAATCCAAATATTGATCCAAATGGATTAAGTACTCTAATTATCTAGATTTTCTCATTAAATATAAGTTTCATTGCCTTTATTAGTGTTACGTTAAAAATTGTTTTTTAACATAAGTTTTTTTTATCTTTAGCGTAATTACATGATATTTTTAAATTTTTAGAATATCTTTAAGACTTAAATATAGTACAAGTTGGATTTTATATAGAAAAACCTTTAATTTCAATTCTCAAATAAAAAAAAAATGAAAACTTTAATACATTCATACTAATATCTTTCCCCCCCCCCAAAAAAAAAATGTAAATACTTCAAATTATACATAATTGTCTCACTATTATTACTACCAAATAGTGCATTAATTATTTTCAAAATATGTAGCCAAGCAATTAGTAATCAATTGATCTCCAATTTGGTTGTGCAATTAATTTCTTTTTATTATTTATAAATTGTTCTTGAATACTATTGGTAAAACAAATATAATTTTACAAGTAAATAGCCTTACGAATATATGATATTCCTATTTGTCTCTACTAATTGTTTTAGTAAAATTATGAATTCTTTGAAGTACTAAACTGATTGCACGCATATGAACAATGTAGTTATGAAATTGATTCAAGGAAATTAATACAATTCTGTATTGAAATCTCCAATAAAACAACCACAATTATAATACCAAATTATTATACTAAAACTAGCATCCAAATATATATATATATATACACATCCTAAAAGAGAATTAGAGAAGAGGGAGATCAAAAAAAAAAAAAAAAATTAAAATGATTAATTCTAGATGTATACTGTTAGGTCCCTTAGACTTGTCAATCCCACGAACAAATTTGTGTAATCAAGTTATAAATTTCCTAGTTGATTTGCCTTGCTCGCTCGAGCGAAGGAGTCCTGGCTTGAGCGAAGGAGTCCTGCACCCAGAAGCTGCGTCTGTCTACCAAAAACTTAAGAAGGAAGATTGTACGCTTGAGCGAAGGAAGCTTGGCTCGAGCGACACCACTTAAGGAAAACAAGCATATTTGGTTCCTCGCTCAAGCAAGAGAGTATTCGCTCGAGCGACCATCGCAGTCTCTGTTTTCTATAAATACTTGTTTAAGTCAGTTTTAGGGTTATGTTTTTGAGATCATCTTTAAGAGTTTTAGGGTTTTCTTTTGGGGCTGTTTGCTAGTTTTCCTTGATGATTAATTGATTATTAAACTCATGTTTTGATAAGCACACATCAAGGAGTTTGATTATTCATCTTTAAGAGTGTTCTTCTTCGGTGGAATCCGAAGATTCAAGTGCAGAGGAGTCAAAGGAGTTTGATGCTGTGCACAGTCGTCGATTCGACAATAGATGTTGTGGATTCAACATCAATCTGATCAATTCCGAGAAGAAGGTTGTGGTGAAAGATTTATAGAAGATTTGAATACAAATTGACAACGGTTAGGTAATTTGTTTGGTATCTTTGTAATCTTTCTTTCTTCAGTAGTGCATTGATTTGTGGCGTTTTACCCGTGGTTTTTTTTTTTTTATCACAATTGGAAGTGTTTCAATTGTGATTTTTCGACGTAAAAATTGTTTGTGTCGATTTATTATTTTTTGAAACAACAATCTAAATTACGTTCGTACATGCTTGATGATTTAGATTGTTAGTTTTAATTGTTTGGGAACCAGTACAATTAAATCTTGATTTAATCACAAATCACTTAGGTTTTTCAATTGGTATCAAAGCGGGTCACTCTTTGTTTTTATCAAAACTATAGGTGTCATGACCCGAACCTGCCCCTATGGGTTAAGGACATAACCGGCCAGTAATCAAGGGATTACCTATGGCCTTAAACCAAACCAGACATAAGTCATCAGAGTAAAGGGGCCAAACGGAAGCAAACTTACAAATTGTCCATAGAGCTGTGCTTACATGGCACATCATAACAATCCATATACATACATGTTAATAACTCATGTCAAAATAAGTAATAACACAAAGTTCTGTACATACAGGATCATCAAGTCTAAGTCGGTCAAACCTAAAATTTATATACAAAAGTAATCCATTGTTTTCGCCAATATAACAAAACCATATCAAAAGAGCAAAAGAGGCGAAGACAAGTTTCGTGCGTGAGATGTTTGGGCTGACTCTTCTAAACCTTGACTGTTTCATACAAACTTCACTGAGGCTGGGTTTGGACCTCCCTTGGCTCACCTACAGACACATGAATGAGCGTGAGCGAAAGCCTAGTGAATAATATCGAATAAAGAAGATACACTAGAACAATATACAATAGACGGCCTTGGGCCCGATTCATATTTCTATCTAATATATATATATATATATAGGTCAAGTGACTGCAGTTCCAAACACATCAAACGGCCTCGGGCCCAATTCATTCATATCCGACGGCCTTTGGCCCAACCGTTCCTGTCCGACGGCCTTTGGCCTAATCATTCGTGTCAAACGGCCTTTGGCCCATTCATTCATGTCATACGGCCTCTGGCCCATTCATTCGTGTCATACGGCCTCTGGCCCATTCCTTCGTATCATACGGCCTCTAGCCTAATCATTCGTCATACGGCCTTTGGCCCAATCATTCGTGCCATACGGCATCTGGCCCATTCATTCGTGTCATACGGCCTTTAGCCTAATCATTCGTGTCATACAAATATTTGTCCCCAATGCAATGTAACAAACTTATAAGACTTATATAGAAGTGAGCAATTGGACAAATAACATACTTCAGATATCTTTATTAAGACATTACTCACAGTGTTCTGCTAGTGGATTCACCCTTGAGCTCGACCCTACACATTTCATAACACATATGGGTCACAAACGATTCAATCCGTTCTTAATTCATACATCCCTCTTAGGCTTCTTTCTTATCCTTTTAACTCATTTATGATGCTCAATGCATGCCTAAAAGTGCTTAGAAATGAAAGAGAACGGAAAACGAAACACAGAACACCTTTACAAAATATCTGAAACAGGGGTCCCCGCTCGAGCGTAGGTTTCGCCGCTCGAGTGGACCCTCATGGTCTGCAAAAGTATTGGTTGCCTCATTTTTACACTCGAGCGTGAACTCGGACGCTCGAGCTGAAAGTCTCACTATATGGCTCCCCGCTCGAGCGTGAATATCCCCACTCAAGCGGACACCCATGTCTACAAAACTTCTGGGAGCTCGCATTTCCCGCTCGAGCGGCGCTTTCCCCGCTCGAGCGGACATGCCAAATTCTGGAAAATCCAGAATTGTTCTTGATGCTCAAACTTGATATTCAAAGTCTCCAAAGCTCGAATTTAAGGTACCAAAAATAGGGAAACACATTATATATCATGAGTATACAAACAATATGAGGCCAATTGCTCAAAATCATGGTCCAATCTTCAAAATTAATCAATATTTCTTTTGTATAAGCAAGGCTCATGCATTCAAGTATATATCATGAGTATACAAACAATATGAGGCCAATTGCTCAAAATCATGGTCCAATCTTCAAAATTAATCAATATTTCTTTTGTATAAGCAAGGCTCATGCATTCAACCCTCATATAAGCTCCATATCTTCCACAATCAAACATGCATGTCAATTTTTGACTTCATTTCTATTTCACATCATACAAATGACACTTATTATAATGAAACCCATGAAAATTATGCATGCACCATGTTCAACATTATTCATGCTAGCTTATGCAATTTCATGGAAACTCATGGTGATTCATAGTAATTTCATGCATGCATGTGCATTCTAACTTCATATTCAACTCAATCTTTGCCATGAGCTACCATACCACTTGAATTCACAAAATTACATATTCAACTCATAAATTAAGAGTTGATTACTCACCTAAGAGCTTCAACTCCTCCAAATTATGGTTAATTCTTGAGTTGGTCTTCAAATTATTCAAGCTTCAAGATCAAAGCTTCAATCCTTCCACCCTCTCTCTCTCTAACCGACCCTCACTCTTCCTCTCTAGAGTGATTTTTTAGCTTTGAGCTCAAACAAATGAATAAAAGTGTAGTAGATCCCCTTATATAAGCTCTCTCTCAAACACATTTCATTAATATTAAATAATTGAGCACTATTCCATCAATTTAATCTATTTAATTTGATCCGAATCAATTTTCAATTAAATTTCACCGTAGGCTCTAAAAATTATACCGATCACAATGGCGTAGTCAATTTCAGTTTTTGTGGCCGATAAGGCCTTCAATTTAAATTCTAATGCACATAATCAAACAAATTTTCCTATGGTGAACAGATAGAAATCCAAAACCACATATATTCATATAGATGGCACTCAAAATCATATCAAACACATAATCACATTCGTAATTAAGATTAATTAGCATAATACGGAGCAGGGTTATCACAATAGGAGTGTGATTTTGTGTGGTTGGTGATATGGATTTAATTCGTAAAGGTAACTCGACCCATAGACCTCCGTTACTTGATGGTACAAACTATTCTTATTGGAAAGCTTGTATGAGAGCATTTTTAAAATCTATCGATGAGAAAGTGCGGCACTGTGTGATCTATGGGTGGAGTAAACCTATTGTCACCATTGATGGTGTTGATATTCCCAAACCTCTTGATAAATGGGACACATTCGACTATCAAAACTCGAGTTGGAACAGTAAGGCTCTCAATTCCATTTTTTGCTCCGTCACACCTGAAGAGTTTCGTCATATTTGCACGTGTGAGGTAGCAAAAGAGGCTTGGGACATTCTTGAAACAATTCACGAGGGTACTACTTCTGTTAAAAGGTCAAAACTTCAACGTCTCACATTGTCTTTTGAAACTCTTTTTATGCGTGATGATGAGACGTTTGATGATTTTTATGCTAAACTTAGTTACATCGTGAATTCGTGTTTCACACTCGGTGAAAAAATCCCTGAAGCTAAGGTTGTTGGAAAAATTTTGAGGTTTTTACCCAAGAGGTTCCAATCAAAAGTCACAGCTATTGAGGAGGCTGAGAATGTTGATATCCTCAAGCTTGATCAGTTGGTTGGAAACTTACAGGCTTATGAAGCACACCAAATTTTTAAGAAAAACAAAAATATAGTATGGCTTTCACTAGTGCTCATGAGACTGCAAAGACCCCTGAGATTGAGTTTGATCTAGAGTTTGAGATGACGGCTATGTTTACTAAACAGTTCAAAAAAAAATTTAACGAAAAAGAAGCCTAATTTCAAGGACCCTAGTTCAAAAGATAAGGGGAATGAAAAACCAAAAACTTTTCCATAAAAAATTGCTCCAAAAATTGAAAAGAAGATTGTGAAGGGGCAAGGTGCCAAGTGTTACGAATGTCAAGGGTTTGGACATATTGCTCTTGAATGTCCATCGAAAAAGAACCGAAAGAAAGTCTATACACTTGGGATGATGAAAGCGGGTAAGAGAAAGAACCCAAAGAAACCAAATCCAGTGAAGATGGAGATAGTACTTACATGGCATTCTGGTCTACTTTCACTCAACCTCCTCCAAAGCCAGTGGAATTTGCTCGTGGTTAGAATCTACACCGTGCTCTTACTTTTGATGGGAGTAATTACTTGTATTGGAAGATCAGAATGAGGATGTTTCTGAGAGCTTTCGACCCTAAAGGCTGGCAAGCCATTGAAGAGGATGTTGAAAGCACTGACAATCCGAGCAATCAAAGAGTTCTGACTACCATTCGTAAAGCAATTTTTGACGAAGAACAGCTACGAATTGCTCACTGCACAAAGGCCCAAAGATGCATGGGACATTCTAAGTCGATTTCATGAAAGAGGAGAGTCATCTTCACCACCGTCTATCAGCTTTCATGCCTTAGTTGCTCAACTGGATGAGGTCCAGGAGAAAGAGGATAAAAAAGAAGATGATGAGACCTCGGAAGACGATGATGAGACCTTGGAAGACAATGATGAGATTGATGGTGATGACCTACAACAAGCTTATGAAAAGCTTTACGATGAATCTCTGAATTTGTCCAAGATCAATGACAAACTCACTCTCAAGCTCAAAGTATGTGAAAGTGAGAATGTCAAGCTAAAAGGAGAAATTGCAACAACAAAGCAAAATGTCATCAAGATCTCTAATGACCGGCAAGACCTATGTGGGCAACTTCTATCTTGTAAGACTGAAATGAATGAACTTTTGAAAATATATGCCACATATGAAGAGAAGATTGAAAACCTTGAGATGTCACAAGCTACATTGGAAGAGATGGTTGGTCAAAAAGATGAAGAACTCAAAGATGGTAGAGCTACAATTGCCATGTGGAACAAAGGTTCCAAGTCATTAGAAAACATCCTCGGGTCTCAACAAATGGGTTGTGACAGAAGTGGTCTCGGCTATGGTAATGCAACAATTCACAAGGGATAGGCCTCTACGTCACATGACTTAAAGACTCAAACAAAGGGAAAACTGAAGGTGTAACAGGGTGATCTCTCTCTTCATCTATCTAACGGGGGTAAGATCAACAAAAGGGAGGTAAAACCTGTTTTTGTTTGTCATCATTGTGGTAGGTATGGCCACATTCGTCCTTATTGCTTTGAATTGTTTGGTAAGGTTTCTCAAAAGGGTAGAAATTCTAATACTTTTTGGGTTAAGAGACAACCTTACATGTCTGGGCGGAACACTAAGATTCATGAGGGTGTTCACAACGCTAAGACATTTACCAAGATCGCCAGTCTTGATTTTGTTGAGACCAAAAAGATATGGGTGAGAAAGGGTGACTTGACTTGTTTAGTTGTTCACATTGCTCTAAAAGCGCGTGACTCACACATGTGATACCTTGATAGTGGGTGCTCTCGTCACATGTCAGGTGACAAATCCTACTTCACCTCCCTTGAAAAATATGAAGGAGGAATTGTTACCTTTGGAGATGGTGGCATTTCTAGAGTCATTGGTAAGGGCTCTATAAGTGTGGCTGGCCTTTCCAAGCTTGAAAATGCATTACTTGTTGATGGCCTTAAAGAAAATCTCTTAAGCATCAGTCAAATGTGTGATTCCCACCATGAAGCATTATTTTCAAAAAATAAATGTGAAATTTTAGATAAAAAGGGAAATATTGTCATGCATGGGGTTCGCACATCCGATAACTACTATGGGATTGTTACCTCTAATGATCTCACTTGCCACTCTGCCATCATAAGTAATATTGATCTGTGGCATCAAAGATTAGGTCACATGAATTTCAAAGACCTAACTAAGATAGCCAACAAAGAACTTGTAAGAGGAGTACCTAAATTGGGTAAGAATATGAACCATGTGTGTGGACCATGTCAACTTCGGAAGCAAACCCGTGCCCCTCATAAAAAGGTGAACAGCTTTATAACCAAACGTCCTCTTGAATTGGTTCATATGGATCTTATAGGACCCACTCGCATTGAAAGCATTGGAGGTAAAAGATATATTTTTTTAACCGTTGATGATTTTACTCGTTTCTCATGGGTAAACTTTTTAAGAGAAAAATCTAATATGTTTGATGTTTTCTAGGCCTTAGTCCTTAAAATCCAGAATGAACAGGGTGTTTCTATTGGGCGTATCATAAGAATCCAAACTGATCATGGTTGTGAGTTTGAAAATAGTTCGTTCTTGGATTTTTGTGATATGTATGGAATTAAGCATGAATTTTCTGCACCGATTACTCCACAACAAAATGGAGTTGTTGAGAGGAAGAACAAAGTTGTTCAAGAGGTGGCTAGGGTCATGCTCCTTAGTAAGAAAGTTCCTCCAAAGTTTTGGGTTGAAGCCTTAAATATTGTTGTTTATGTCATAAATCGTGTATATCTAAGGCCCGGCACTTTACAAACTCTATAAGAATTGTGGCAGTGATTGAAACCTAATGTAAAATACTTCAAAACTTTTGGGAGTAAATGTTACATTTTCAAAGATAGAGAACCTTTGGGCAAATTTATGATGATCGGGTCTTTGTTTCCTCTCTTTTTCTTCTTCTTTTCCTTCACTTCGTTCTTTTGCTCTCGTTGAGTTTGAAAATGTCAGAAAATTTGTTCCAAATAAAGTTCTTATCCTTGTTTTGTTCAGTGATTGAATTTCACCCATTCCGGAGAGGGTGCGGTCGAGTCCGGGGTGCTCGGGGTTCGAGCCTGAGAATTTTGGTCTATTGGGCTAGGGCCGCACGTGCGGGGGCCTAGGCTGCACGTGCCCGCCCTAGGCCGCACGTGCGGGATGGGGGCCGCACGTACGGGAGGCCAAGCCGCACATGCAGGAAGAGGGGTTTTTCAGTGGGTTGCATTCTGCTAAAAAAGCACGTGCGTGAGGAGGTACGGGGAGGTGCTGCACGTGCGGGAGTGATGGCCATACGTACGAGAGGCACTTGCTGCATGTGCGGGAGTAGGCTCCGCACGTGCGGGAAAGGCCCAAATCCGAAGCTCTGTTTTTATTTCTCTTTTTGGCCAAATTGTATCTCATTTTTGGGTCTCTCCCTCTCTCTCTCTAAACCCTATTTTCTCCTCATTCTCTCTAGAAATCCTCACTAAAACACAAAAACACTTTGGTTCTTGTAAATCTTGAGTCAAGATCATCATATTTTTCTTCTAATTTTGAAGATCAAACTAGAGCTCCTCTTGGTGTTATGGAAAGTTGAAGGATCTTTCATCAAAGCTAGGGTTTCATCTTCTCTCTCTTCATCAAGCTTGAGGTAGGAACATTCTTGAGTTATATATACATGTTTCGCAAAGTTTAATGTTGATTTTAAGTTTATCTTATTTCCTTTATGAAATTGTAGTTTTTTTTTTCAAAATGATGAGATTTTTCGAAATGGGGGTTTAAACTTTAAATGTTCTAAGTTGATCCTTAAAGCCTTTTGCCTATGATATAAGAAAAATGATTTTGATGAGCTTTCACATGAAAATGGAAGGTGTTTTGGGTTTTGAGAAAGAACCCTAGAAATTGGGGGGTTTTGAAAACATGAGAAAAACTATGAAAATTCTTTTTTTCCTTGTGATTAAATAAGTAAATAAGTGTGGATTTCACAATGTGATATAAAAAAATGATAATTTTCTTGATATAAAATAGTGGAGGACTCATTTTTAAACTATTGATGAATATATGGAAATATTTAAGTGGAAGATGATAATTGTTGTACCTTATGGATTGTGAGAATTAATGTTTGAAAAACATTACATGTAGTCTTGATGAGATTATATTACTAAGAATTGTGGAAGGTGAAATTGTGGCTAAGTGTAGATAACATATGGTTATCTTGGGAAAGAGTAATGAAAAGAGGTAATGGAAAATGTTGTTATTGACATTGTTGTAGAGACTATGAAAATGGGAAATTATTTATGAAGTTATTATATAATACATGAGCATGCATGATTGAGGAAATGAAAAATTGGTTTGTGCCATGGATTGTGGGAATTACTATGAGTCGAAGGCATATATGTTGTTTTGTGAAATAACATTGAAGAAAGGAAATGAGAAATGAATTTATTCAATACTGTTATCATGTTACTTGAATGGAGAAATGTTATGGGTTATGGAAAATCATTGCATTGCATATTCATTCCATTATTATTTTTTCATTATAAATTCTGATTGAAGATATTTATTACATGAAAGAAAATAACGTTGTGATACAAATCATGGAAATGTGCATGGGGTAAATATAGTGGTAAGTCCGGTTAGGGGGTGTAGATGAATTTGATAAGTTGGCCTGAGTGTCCATGGTGAAAGACCAGAAAACCGCGCGGATAGGTGTCGAGCCTTCCAGTTAATACCGGTAAAAATGACAAATTGGTAGTACTCGTAGAGTCTACTTGCAGACACCAGCCTAGGGATTACCAGTGTCGTATTTACCGCTCCTATTGTTTAAAATTTGAAGTTTTGGAAATGTGTTGAGATTGCAAGCTTTTATTGAAAAATAGAAATCTTGAGTAGAACATGAAATGAAGTTTTCTTTAAAAAGGGCATTGCATGGCATTGGCATTCATAATTACATTGAGAATTGCATAACTATATATACTTTGTGAGAATTCTCTACTAGGCTTTATGCTCACGCCTATGGGATTTGGTGCAGGTAAAAATGTGGTGATCCCGCCGAACTAAGGGCGTGGATATTTTTGTGAAGAGTAAATAGCTCTCCTTTTGTTGTAATTTTTGTAAAGCCAAGAGCTAACATGTTTGGGTCCGAGAGACCATTTTGGGTAACCGGGCTATTGGCTTGGAAGATGTAAGCCCTTAAGGGCATTTTATTGTTTTGAGACTTGAGGCTTCACAAGCTATAGATTCATGTGCTCTTTTATTTTGTTGAATGTATACCGCATGTGGAACTTTTGTATTAAACTCATTTATTAAATATGCGAAGATGGAAGGATCATTGTTATTATTTAGTGAATGTTCATTAATGTGGGTAGTTCATGTTGAATTATTTCGGGGCGTTACAACTTGGTATCAGAGCTACCAGGTTTGAGGCCTCGTTTGGAAACAAGTTATTTTAGTAATTTTTTGGCTTTTTGGCTATACTATGAGTTAAAAAAACTAGTATGTTTGGGATGGTTTTTTAGCTTTTTACGAAAAGATGTGCGAAAAGTAAAGAGAAAGGGAATCTTTGACTTTTTGATATAGGTTATAGGCTTTTTGGCTTTTTTAGTATCTTTTTAACTTTTTGGCTAAAATGTTAACTTGCCAAACAAGGCCTGAATACTTGGGGCTTGCGGGAAGTGGTTGTCATGCCACAATGGGTTTGTTTCGCATGATTAGGAAAATGTTTTGCTTATCTGTGATTGTGTGATAACATGCTTATGTGACTATGTGGGTATGGGATTAGACTTTTGGGATGTTATTTGCGCCTATTAGATTCCTTGAGGTCTTATTAGAAGGGTACCTGATGAATACTCATTCTACTAAGAATTCTTGATTTCTCGTGGGACGAATCTCATCACTAAAGGATAATTCGTATGTGTTTACGTGACTACGTGCTTATGTGGAGTGAATTGAATTGTTTGTGTGTTAGAGTGTATATAATTGTATTAGTTTAACTTATGAGGTAAGTTATGAGCACATTTGGAATTATGTGCTAAGTTATCTATTTTGTTCCTTACTTAGGATGTCGAAAAGGATTCGAACACGAGGAAATAGAGGACGGATGAGTAATAGGAGTGTCAGTAAGGGCATGGCGGTTCCCCTAGCACCTGTCATTACAACATCGGCTGTCGGCGAGAAAGTTGCACGCGAGGTTGTGAGAGCGGTGCAAGATGCTCTAGCTCGCAATGAGGGGGACAATGGGCGTACCCTCAAGCTTACTAAAGAGTTTCTTTGCTCCAATCCACCGAAGTTTTTGGGAGAGGCAAGACCGCTGGAGGCGGAGAGCTGGTTGGAACAGATTACCAAGACTCTCGACATGCTCAGAGTCAAGGACGAAGGGTTGAGGGTTTCTTTGGCGACCTTCCAATTGAAGGGGGATGCGAATTATTGGTGGAAGTATGTGAAGGGTACCATGGGTGCCACGTGGGTTGCGTTTACCAAGGCCTTCTTGGCCTAATTTTTCCCTCCTTCTGCTCGGGAAAGATTAAGGAAATAGTTTGTTGAGTTACATCAGGATTTTACTCCTTTGGCTCAGTTTGAGATGAGGTTCACTAGTTTGTCGAGATTTGCTCCAGAATTGGTGGCAACAGAGAAGCACCGTTGTTATGAGTTTGAGAGGCAGTTGCGTAATGATATCCGGAAGAAGGTGGTTGGATCTATTTGGAAGAATTATTTTGATCTAGTTGAGGCGGAGGCCCATGCAGAGGCCATGGCTAGTGTAGGTGCGCCCTTGGGCCCCACTACAGTCCGGACTTAATTTTGTGTTACGGTTCTTAATCTGAACCAAAGAGTCCAAATCCGGCAAATCGTTTTGAGAAAAAACAGATTTTGAAAGAAGTGCCAAACATGGACTGCTTTGCCAGATACAGAGTCGCCAGCTAAATATTTTTTATGGGGGAATTTAGGAAACCCTGACTCGGTGCCAAAGGCCGTGTGTCCGTCATCACCAAAGTTGCCTCGGCTCGGGAACTTGGGTACGATTGGGGAAGGTCAGCTATGAGCACCCCCTCTCGCCCGATCCGAAGATCGGCCTCTACTAACCGTAGTATCTAATTTTGAAAACATTATATGTTCTTATTCCGGTTATTAGCCTAAAATTACTATGTTATGCGCACAGCAAACAAGTATAGACCAAATCGCCTAAATCGGAACAAAACATTTCATGTTTGTTTTGAAAATGGTTTGCTACTCGTAAGTAGGCTAAAATGCAGGTTTTGCCACCCTCGAGTGGGCTTTTTTTAGAAAGGATGGTTTCGCCACTATCTAGTGGGCTTAAAACTCACAGTTTTAATGCATTATTCCAATTCAGGTAATTCGACCTCCACCCACAGGCATTCAAGCAGTTATATCACATAAGCATCTAGGCTCATGGTAAGCATGTTGTCATGGCAACACTCACACGCATGCGATATGCTAAAGCATAAAAGCTTACCTAGTACTCCAAGCCAAAAACAGAAACCAGTTAGTAATCATATGCATGATCCTAGTTCATGTTTAAACTGGGTAATGTAACACACGCGAAGATGCAATCTAGACAGGCTCAGCTATCCTAATCATGGCATGTGAAATGCAACAGATAACACGTATTCAATTTGGAATTGAAATACAATGCAGTTAGCGTGATGCACCGAGCCTGGTGTATGCAATACAGATGAATGATGCATGCATGCATAGCATAAGGTATGCTAATTTAAATATGTCCTAGTCTAACCATTAAAAGTAGGTAAGTAAAAAGGAGAAAGAAGCAGGGGTTAGAAGACATGCACACACGCACCCACACTTATTACAATTCGCCCTCGCTCGAAGGGACCAAAAGAATATACAGGCCAAATAATAAATCAACTATCCTAGCTAATTAATTGTTACAGACCCTTAATTAATTAACGAAATAAATGCAGAAAGGAGGTGGCCGCAGCCCTGCCTCGGGATGCGTGGAAGATGCATGCTTGATCTGTCTTGCCCGGAAACTCGCTGCCATAGCACTGTTGCCTCTGTTTTCACTGCCTAGCTCCTCTGAAAACTACACAGATCTCAGGACAGATTCTATGCACACTTTGGAACACCACCGGCTGGGGGGAATTGCCACCGGCCACTGATAGATCTATCGGCCATTCATTGATAGCCGGTCGGTACTAGAGATGGCCGGCCAGCCAAAACTTCCTGCAGAAATCAGTTTTGACAGCAACAGAGGACAAGCAGTGTATGGCATGGAATTTCAAACAAATGTAAGCATGGCCACACTCCCTACCATGCAATGGACTCAAGGGAGCATGGCCCTCGGCTCTCGGGCCATCAATTATGCATGACGGCCTAAGAGACCAAGTTTGCTATTCAATGTAAATGCATGCAACAATCAAATGAAAGCTAATGTCTTATCATATTGAGATCAAAGACATTGGCGACCGAGGATTGAGACGTGTTTTGTCACTTGAAGTACAAACACTCCTCACCCCTCAAGTTTGGCTCGATACCCCAAACCAAACAAATGCAATGCATGTATGCAAATGTGGCTCAATTATGTAACATGAGGCTAAGATGCCAAAACATGCCAAATGTGATGCAAACTAAACATGCAAATGTGCGATGCTAGACATGTAAGATATAATGCAATGCGATCTAATATGTGAACTAAGACATGAGATGCAACTAGTCAATAATATGCAAGCCTGCGAGTGTGACATAATGCAAACATGAAACCGTAGTAATGCAACATGAGCATGTAATGGTGGACTTGAAACACAAAAGGGCAGACCTCAGCCCACCCCAAAATAGTGACCAAAAGTGATGCAAAAGGACACAAAATGTCAAGCAAACAAGCATGCCAATTGGTCCAAGGTTCAAAGCTAGTCAAGATGCTAGAACTAAGGTTATGTCAACCAAACCCCGCAAGGCCAAGATGACTGAAAACAGTCTAGGGGCAGACCAAAATATGGCTAGGACATGCATGGAAAATGGTCAAATCATGTCAAGAAATGGGCCCAAAACAAAAGACATGCAAAGCTACCAAATGGAACATAACTCTACACCTACCTCAACTACTCATGGCATGAACTAAGCAACCAAGAACAGATTTCCAATGCATCAAAATACACCCAAAAACCCTCTGATATGGCAGCCCAAATGACCTAGATACAAGATATGCACTATGACCCTCTTTAAGGCACAAAGGAACATCCCTTTAAGGCATAGAAGGGATGATGAATGCAAGCATATGAACATGAATTATGGACTAAAATGACATGTGAGATGACTCCAACTCATTGAAACATCCCACTTCAAGCATGCTTATGATTCACATCCTTAGGACTCACAAACCCAAATGCAAAGAGACCATACCAAACATGGCAAAGATGGTTAAAGCAGCACCTAATAGACCTTAAGCATTGAAAAATAGGACTAAAAACTTCACAAAGCTAGGCAAAAATATGAGGGCATGGTAGGCTACATGCATTATGCATTTCTAGGCCAAATAAGGGACTACAAAGCAAGTATATTAAGCATGCAAGGGGCCATTAATCTGACCAAAAAAAAGAGGCATAATATGACCCAACAACACCCAAAAACCTTTGAAATGAAGCCAAGAACAACTAATCATGCATGCTACCCTTAAAGCCAAAAACAAAGACAAAAGAGAGACAAAGGGAGAGGGGTGTCCCTCCCCTATGCAAGACCTCAAAACCCCTTCTTCACCACTGAAAATCCACTAGATTTCAGTGGTGAGAAGGCCAATACACAAAGGTAACCAAAGCTCAAAAAAAGAAGGCACAAAAAGGGCCAAATAAGGCCTAATAGGGGGAAATCGACCCCTAACACCAAAACAACCTTAATGAAGTATCTCAAGCATGCAAATACAAGACTTTTTTTAGTTATACACAAAGTCAAAAATAGTAAGCAAGATAGGCAAAAATCTAGTGCAAGATTGGGGAATCTAAAGTAAGTGTGTTACCCTTGAAAAAGCCTTGAAGAACAGCAAGGCTAGCCACCTTCCTCTGGTCAAAATCAAAAACCTTAAGAACAAAACCTCAATGCCTCTCAAAGTCGAAGCATGGTGTAATAGTGTGTGTTTGTATGCAAAACTAAGGATGAAATGCACTTTAGGGCCCTAAAACACACAAATGATGAGAGAGAGGGAGATATAGAGAGAGAGTGTATATATCAGATGTGTATATGTGTATTGCCCTGGTTTTTGCTCAACCCCCTACAATGGACAAGGAGGAGGTCTTATATAGGCAATGCCAAAGCTTAAAGCTTCTCAAAGAAGCTAAATAAGAAAGGGGCAAAGGGGGCAAGAAGGTCAAGGCTTCTGGAGGAAGCTAGGACAGCTGGCAAGCTTCTTGGGGAAGTTTTGACAAGGGTCAAGCTTCCTCAAGAAGCTTTGACCAAAAGGGTGCAAAAGGGGCAAAACAGCCACATGTATGCCCTGGGGCAGGTTTGGTGCATTCCAGCTGGCACAGTTGGCATGCACCATGCCTGAAAAAGGTAAAAAGGTGCTACCGGCCAGAAAATTAGGTCACCGGCCAAACAGATGGCCGGCCGGCCATACTGAGTGCCGACCAGCCAATAGTATACTCCACCAATGGCCGGTAGCCTCAACACATGGCCGGTGGCCTCAGGCCACGGCCGATGGGTCCCAGGGATAGCTAAAAAGTTACCTCGTACCCTCAGAAGCAAAAACACAAGTGTTTGGTGCAAAACCAAACACAGAACGGTCGAGTTGAGAGATCCTGAGGCAAGGCGCGTAGCCGAGACATCCGGGAACTCAAAACGAAACACAAACAAAGATGATCACCGAGCGTTCAAATGGTGACGTCCAAGTCTTGAGGACGGTCAAAAATGGGATGTCTACAGCTAGTAGTGTTGGTCAAGTTAGGGAGGAGGCCACTTCGGTAACTCTTACAGTTCATAAGCGCACTGGACTTAGCAAGAGGTGGAAGCGAGTGCATGCTCACTTCCAGACTCGGTCCTTGTTTTCATCAGGGGTTTCGAGCTCGTCCGTTGGGGGATCCAGTGAGGTTCAGGCTCCAAATCCGGTTCAGAGTTGGGAGGCCGTTGGTGGTTTTGATTGTGGTCAGCAGGGCCATGCTAAACGTTTTTGCCCTTTACATGTAGATCCTTCTGGTGTTTCAGAATCTAGTCGGACTTTGTCCCATCAGTCCAATCGGGGACGTTATCAGTATTAGACACAGAGAGGCCAGGCTTCGGAAGCTTCGCGAGGGTCGACTTTTAAACTAGCGCAGTAGTATCACCCTTGAGAAGGACTTTTGTTTTAGAAGATCTATGTTATAAATTGGGAAACTTTTGTGATTGATCGGTGTGTTGTAGGATGCTAAGGCACCGTGGTTATGTGTTGTGTATGTATTGTTGTTTGTTACCCTCACGTATTGGGCTTGCTAATGAAACTTGAATTCCTTGTTATGTATGTGTAATGAAATGTGTAAATGAAATTGGTGATCCTAGTACTATTGCGTATCAACTGTTGAATTTTGTGATGGTCTTGTGATGGCCTTTGATTTTTGTTTAGTTTAGAAATTGTGGATGGGAATTGAGAAGTCTACGGAATTTTTTTGGTGACAAACGTAGTGTTAGGATGAGGGCCAAAATTTTAAAAGCTTTATTGTGTTAAGTTTGAGGAAGTGTGAGAACTTAGAGTTTTGTGAAGATTGGTGGAAGCGATGTGGGAATGTCTAGGGAGTGTGAGATTCGCATCTTGGGGGAGTAATGAATGGTTGGTGTTTTTAGGTAACGAGTGTACCGTTGGTAAGAATTGTCTTGGGTAACCCGGATCGCGTGATCGCCGTTGACCTACTCGGTCTTGTGTTGGGTATAAGAGTGTGTTGGCTATCTAGGCATGTGAATAGAATTCCTTTGGGAATGGTATGTAGGTGTTTGAAGAACGGGAGCGGAAACTCTTGGGTGATTAGTTAAGTTGAGTGGTATCAAGGTGGGTGACAAATAGTCACTTTAAAACGGTTTAGATGTGGGTTGTAAAGTTGAGCTTTTGGAAAATTAGTACAATTGGGCTAGAAGGCGGTGTGGTGCCGTGGGTTGTGCCTAGGGCGTTGGGCCTTGCATTGTGTGTGGTTATCGGTGCACGCATATTTGTGTAAGTTTTTGAAGCCGTGAATCGAGCTAGAGTGTTAGCTACTGGGTTGGGAATACTCATAGGCTTTTGGGTACCGTCGCTCCTTTTAGTTAATGTTTGCGTTGGTACAGAACTTTCGGAGTTTGGAAAGTTATGTGTGTTGCATTGTTCCATTTAACACCGTGATTATTTCTAATTGTTGTTGTGTTGGAAGATGTGGTTGTCTCATTGTGAAAACACTGTAAGTGTGATGGATGTGATTGGGTGATGGTGGGAATTCACCGGGTGTTGTTGAGAAGATAAATTGATAAGTGATTGTTGGTTTTTGAAAACTTTCATGGCATTTTTATTTCAACTGAGACCCTTGGGGAGAGATTTTAAGGCTTGTTTTGGGAAAAATAATCACAAAATAAATTGTTTTACTCGAAGTTTATAACACAAATCCTTCATTGGAAAACAGCATGAACTCAAATAAAATTTTGGAGAAAATGTATAAATAAGAAAAAGATTTTCTTTCTTTTAAGATGACAAGAACAATTCCTATTTTAACTAGTTTATGTGATCATGTCATTATCTTGTGTGAATAATAAATTGTGTGGTAATAATAATGTTATTAGCTGAACGGAATGGTATAATTGTTGTATTCTGTTAATTAATATTGTGGAAATGCTATGTTATGTTGTTACGGTTGTGGCATCACCATGTGGGTGATGGTTGTTGTTGTTAACGGCAGAGATCTGCCGGTTGTTATGGTGGAGCGGAAATTAAAATGAACGAATTTTCGGTTTTTGCTTGGAAAGGAAGAAAATGCATTTTTGACTTGTGACCGGTGTGAGTTTGGAACACCTTTGAGAAAATGTTTTTCATGTAAAGAGATGACTTTTACCAATAATTGAGAAAAAGATGAAAACCTTCTTTTGGAATTTAGTTGTTAATTAATGTACCCTTATAGTTGTGATGGTGTAACCACTTTAATTGTATTTCTAAATCTCGAGTTTTGTACGTTCGGTTATGTGGATTGTTGGGCGTTGTAAGAACTTGCTAGACAGGAGTCTTATTTTGAGCCGAGTTTTGTTGTAACCTTTTTCCTTAGATGAGGTAACCAAGGATCTTGTGGTAAAAATCTAGTTTCCATCTTGTTGGAGTGTTGAGCATGGAGAGTGTTTGAGTTAGTGGTGGTGGATACCCGGGGCATGCGTATGGTTACCATGGTTGTTTGTTGTTCTTGTCTCATTGACCCAATGAGTGGTCTAAATCGAGGGGAAGTCTGTGACCCTTTTCTTGTGTTCTTGACTAATTCGGTATCCTTGGCATTCTTAAAGTCGGGGTAGTACTCCAAATTTGGCTGTGGCCGAAAGTGGTGTTGCGTTTCCTTGGTTGGGATGTCTTCCTTGGCACCGTTCGAGGCCTTGTATGGCCGACCTTGTAGGTCACCAGTTTGTTGGGCTGAAGTAGGGGATGCACCATTGTTGGGTCCGAAGATTGTTAGGGAGACAACCGAGAAAGTAGCTCCCATCCGAAAGAGGTTAGCTTCGGCCCAAAGCCAACAGAAAAGTTATGTCGATAAGAGGAGACGACCTTCATTCTTTGAAGTGGAGATCGTATGTTCCTTAAGATCTTACCTAGGCCAAGTTTGATGAGGTTCGGTAAGAGTGGCAAGTGGTCTCCGAGGTTCATTGGGCCTTTCAAGTTATTGGAGAGGATTAGGGAAGTGGCATGCCGGTCAGCTTTACTGCCACAACTTTCGGGGGTTCACAACGTGTTTCACGTGTCTATGCTTAGGAAGTACGAACCCAACCCTTCTCATGTGTTAGATTGGGTTGATTTGGAGGTAGAAGAAGATGCCTCTTACGAGGAACGACTGGTCCAAATCCTAGACACCCGAGAACAAGTGCTACGGGGTAAGACCATACCATTAGTGAAGGTGTTGCGGAGACACCATGGGATTGAGGAGGCCACTTGAGAAAGGGAGGCGGAAGTCCGCTCCAAATATCCGGATTTATTTGAGCATGTTTGATTGTTTTATTTTAATTGTAGTATTCCCTAGTGATGATGGGGAGGGTGTTAAATTGTTGCTCACATACTGTTATGTGTATTGTTATCCAAGCATGAAGTTGTGTACAAACGATATTTTACCAAAAGATGATTTTAGTTCATATGTCTACTGTAAACAATTGTGGCTTTGAGGAAATGATGATGGGAAGAATGGCAAATGTTGATTAAATATAGTTGTTGCAAGTTGTTAATGTTGTTAAAATGAGTACGTTGTTAGAATGCTCTTATTTGGTGAGTTTATTTAATTTTGGGGAGCTTTGTTCAAATTTCGAGGACGAAATTTCCTAAGGTGGGGAGGTTGTGATGATCGGGTCTTTGTTTCCTCTCTTTTTCTTCTTCTTCTTCTCCTTCACTCCGTTCTTTTGCTCTCGTTGACTTTGAAAATGTCGGAAAATTTGTTCCAAATAAAGTTCTTATCCTTGTTTTGTTCGGTGATTGAATTTCACCCATTCCGAAAAGGGGTGCGGTCGAGTCTAGGGTGCTCAGGGGCCGAGCCTGAGAATTTTGGTCCTTTGGGACAAGGCCGCACGTGCGGGGCCCTAGGCCGCACGTGCGAGATGGGGGCCACACGTGTGGGAGGCCAAGCCGCACGTACGGGAAGAGGGGTTTTTCAGTGGGTTTTATTCTGCTAAAAAACACGTGTGTAAGGAGGTACGGGGAGGTGCCGCACGTGCGGGAGTGATGGCCGCACGTGCGGGAGTAGGCTCCGCACGTGCGGGAAAGGCCCAGATCCGAGGCTCTGTTTTTATTTCTCTTTTTGGCCGAATTGTATCTCATTTTTGGGTCTCTCTCTCTCTCTCTCTCTCTCTCTAAACCCTATTTTCTCCTCCTTCTCTCTAGAAATCCTCACCAAAACACAAAAACACTTTGGTTCTTGCAAATCTTGAGTCAAGATCATCATATTTTTCTTCTAATTTTGAAGATCAAACTAGAGCTCCTCTTGGTGTTGTGGAAAGTTGAAGGATCTTTCATCAAAGCTAGGGTTTCATCTTCTCTCTCTTCATCAAGCTTGAGGTAGGGACATTCTTGAGTTATATATACATGTTTTGCAAAGTTTAATGTTAATTTTACGTTTATCTTAGTTCCTTTATGAAATTTTAGTTTTTTTTTTCAAAATGATGAGATTTTTCGAAATGAGGGTTTAAACTTTAAATGTTCTAAGTTGATCCTTAAAGCCTTTTGCCTATGATATAAGAAAAATGATTTTGATGAGCTTTCACATGAAAATGGGAGGTGTTTTGGGTTTTGAGAAAGATCCCTAGAAATTGGGGGTTTTTTAAAACATAAGAAAAACTATGAAAATTCTTTTTTTTTTCTTGTGTTTAAATAAGTAAATGAGTGTGGATTTCACAATGTGATATAAAGAAATGATAATTTTCTTGATATAAAAGAGTGGAGGACTCATTTTTGAACTATTGATGAATGTATGGAAATATTTAAGTGGAAGATGATAATTGTTGTACCTTATGGATTGTGAGAATTAATGTTTGAAAAACATTACATGTAGTCTTGATGAGATTATATTGCTAAAAATTGTGGAATGTGAAATTGTGGCTAAGTGTAGATAACATATGGTTATCTTGGGAAAGAGTAATGAAAAGAGGAAATGGAAAATGTGGTTGTTGACATTGTTGTAGAGACTATGAAAATGGGAAATTATTTATGAAGTTATTATATAATACATGAGCATGCATGATTGAGGAAATGAAAAATTGGTTTGTGCCATGGATTGTGGGAATTATTATGAGTCGAAGGCATATATGTCATTTTGTGAAACAACATTGAAGAAAGGGAATGAGAAATGTATTTATTCAATACTGTTGTCATGTTACTTGAATGGAGAAATGTTATGGGTTATGGAAAATCATTGCATTGCATATTCATTCCATTATTATTTTTTCATTGTAAATTCTAATTGAAGATATTTATTACATGAAAGAAAATAACGTTGTGACACGAATCATGGAAATGTGCATGGGGTAAATACGGTGGTAAGTCCGGTTAGGGGGTGTAGATAAATTTGATAAGTTGGCCTGAGTGTCCATGGTGAAAGATCAGAAAACCGCACGGATAAGTGTCGAGCCTTCCAGTTAATACCGGTAAAAATGACAGTTTGGTAGTACTCGTAGAGTCTACTTGCAGACACCAGCCTAGGGATTACCAGTGTTGTATTTACCGCCCCTATTGTTTAAAATGTGAAGTTTTGGAAATGTGTTGAAATTGCAAGCTTTTATTGAAAAATGGAAATCTTAAGTGGAGCATGAAATGAAGTTTTCTTTAAAAAGGGCATTGCATGGCATTGGCATTCATAATTACATTGAAAATTGCATAACTGTATATACTTTGTGAGAATTCTCTATTGGGCTTTATGCTCACCCCTATGGGATTTGGTGCAGGTAAAGATGTGGTGATCCTGCCGAACTAAAGGCGTGGATATTTTTGTGAAGAGTAAATAGCTCTCCTTTTGTTGTAATTTTTGTAAAGCCAAGGGCTAACATGTTTGGGTCCGAGGGACCATTTTGTGTAACCGAGCTATTGCCTTGGAAGATGTAAGCCCTTAAGGGCATTTTATTGTTTTGAGACTTGAGGCTTCACAAGCTATAGATTCATGTGCTCTTTTATTTCGTTGAATATATACCGCATGTGGAACTTTTGTATTAAACTCATTTATTAAATATGCGAAGATGGAAGGATCATTGTTATTGTTTAGTGAATGTTCATTAATTTGTATAGTTCATGTTGAATTATTTCGGGGCGTTACAAAATTTGACTCCCGAAGTGATGAAGGTATTTTTTTTAGGGTATTCAACCACTAGTAGAGCTTTTCGTGTCTATAACCTGCGAACTTTATCTTTAATGGAATCAATCAATGTGGTTATAGATGACATAGGTTCTATTACTTCAGCGATAAATGAGGAAGAAAATGGTGAGTCTTCAATCCCTGATACTAAACCACAAAATCGAAGAGAAGCTGAGGTCCAAGCACAAAAAGGTGAGACAACACCAACTTCTCGGGTAAGTCAGAGTCCAAAGAGTGCACAAAGAGACACCACTCCTGATGCCTCTGTCAGCACAAGCCCAGAGTTCAAACCATTAGCAAGAGTGAAACTGAATCATCTGGCTCAACATGTGACTGGAAGTGTCTCGGATCGAATGAAAATCCAAAAATAAATTCGGGAGGAGGTATCTCATATGTGTTATGTTTCATTAATTAAA
Organism: Camellia japonica; assembly: GCA_030407325.1. Classification (NCBI taxonomy): domain Eukaryota; kingdom Viridiplantae; phylum Streptophyta; class Magnoliopsida; order Ericales; family Theaceae; genus Camellia; species Camellia japonica. The sequence continues at coordinate 54,787,918 of JAPPVO010000036.1, forward strand.
CCTAAGAATATAAAAGAGGCCTTACTAGATGATAGTTGGGTCAATGCTATGCATGAAGAATTAGGTCAATTTGAACGTAACAATGTTTGGACTCTTGTTCCCAGACCTAGAGACATTAATGTGATAGGTACCAAGTGGATCTTTAAGAATAAATCTGATGAGAATGGTACTATAGTTAGAAATAAAGTTAGGTTGGTTGCTCAAGGCTATACTCAAGTAGAGGGTGTTGACTATGATGAGACGTTTGCCCTAGTTGCACGTCTCGAATCTATTCATATTTTACTTGGTATTGCATGCTTTCTTGGTTTCAAATTGTTTCAAATGGATGTGAAAAGTGCCTTTTTGAATGGGTACTTGAAAGAAGAGGCTTATGTTGAGCAACCGAAAGGGTTTGAGGACCCGAAATGTCCAAACCATGTCTACAAGTTAGACAAGGCTTTGTATAGGTTGAAATAAGCCCCTCGGGCTTGGTATGATAGACTTACTACCTTTCTTCTTCATAATGATTTTCAAAAGGGAAGTGTGGACAAGACTTTATTTGTGAAACATACTAAGTCTCATATACTTGTTGCACATATTTATGTTGATGATATTGTGTTTGGATCCACTACTGATCATCTTGTTAAATACTTTTCGGATTGCATGACACATGAGTTTGAGATGAGCATGATGGGAGAGTTGTCTTATTTCTTAGGTCTTCAAATTAAACAATCTCCTTCGGGTATGTTTGTTTCTCAGACTAAGTATGCCAAAAACCTTGTGTCAAAGTTTGGTCTTGAGTCGGCCAAACATACACGCACTCCCATGAGCAACAGCCTTCATCTTTCCAAAGATTCCTCTGGTACTGATGTTGATCCTACCCTTTATAAGAGTATGATAGGGAGTCTCTTGTACCTCATAGCCAATCGTCCTGACATTGCATTTAGTGTAGGTGTTTGTGTTCGTTGCCAAGCCTGTCCTAAAGAGTCTTATCTGATTGCTGTCAAACGCGTCATTAAGTATGTGAATGGGACATTGGGTTATGGGATTTGCTTCTTGACTGACACTACAACTGCAATCACTGGTTTTTCTGATGCTGAGTAGGTAGGGTGTGCTGATGATCGAAAGAGCACATCTGGGGGTGTTTTTACCTTGGGAATAATTTGGTTGCCTGTGTAACGCCCTAAAAAATACACCCATAATATATATATCATTAACATGCATTGATAAAAGAAAACCAATTATCATCTCATCCATCAGAGTAATCTTATTAAAAGACATTACATATAATAACGAAAGTAAATGCCCTACGGGCTTACATCTTTCCAAGCCAACACTTGGACACAAAAATATGAGTACTAACTCATTTACACATTAAGCCCTAGGCTTGAGTTTACATGTAACATCAAATTAAAACAAAATAAATAACTAATCTAAACTGAGTCTTCAACTCCAAATCCATCCAAGCTAAGTCCTTGGAGGTAGCACATCACCTGAACCTGAAAATGATGTTCCCATATAGGGTGAACCACAGCCCAGTAGAAATATACTAAACCAAATATAAGTATTGAATAAAGCAATAGCATTCAATAGATGGTTAACACAACTATTCATTTAACCAACATACAGTTTCATGACCTTTATGTCTATGACACGTTTCACTTTCCATTATTCCCATTTATATCAATATGGCTCAGAACCTGGCTAGACTATAACAGTGAACTACATATCACATTAACATTTCTTCCATTTATCAACAAAACAAATGAGACTAAGGATCATATCAAAACACTTCCATACTTCTCATTTGATACACATTTTAGTGTTGTATCAACAATATGTAAAAACACTTCTATAAATCAATAAGCACACATAATAGTGATGCTAATGGAGTCCATCCCCTATCTCCTCCCAAACAAAATCCGATTTAGAGGTCCATCCCCTATCTTCCCCTAAACAGTGGAGTACATCCCCTATCTCCTCCCAAACAACATGTATATGCAACACACAATCAATACATGTATTTTCTGTATTAATTCAGTAGTCAAAATCAATGACTTAACCAATGTGATTAGTTTCAGTTTTCCCTAATCCACATGCAATGTCTACAACAATCACGACTATCCTCCACCGATAGCCCAAAACAATTATTTCTAAACAGGAAATAAATGCATCAACAAATGTAAAGTTAACATTTTCATAGGTGAGTAATTAAACTAACCAGCTACACCATTAAATCACTAAATTCTCCAATTCCTTGAATTAAACTCAATTCCACATTTTCTCCTAAATTAATTATGCAAATTAATTTATCTCAACCACTAGGGTTTTTCCAAAAATTACCAAACAACTCCCAACATATCAAAATACTAGAACTTAGAACAAAACCTATAACATGGAGTAGGAAATCCCTACCTCGAAGCGAAGAACCTGAAAGGAGAAGATGACGAAAATCCAAAGTGCTCCAAACCCAAGATTGTTCAGATTAAAGTGAAGCCCTCGCGAAGCTCTACCTTTCTTCCAAAGGAACTAGTGTAGAAGACCACCGGGAGTAGATCAAATCTTAGAGAGAAGGTAAGAGTAGAGAGAGAAACTCTCAAGTGGCGGTTTTTAAAAGTTAAGAGAGAAAAAGTAGGTCAAAAAGTGATCCTGAAAGTGAGATCTCGGACTGATGTAGTCGACTCCCCGCTCGAGCGTGGAAAGCCCCGCTCGAGCGTCAGACACAGACTCACGCTCGAGCGTGAAAGGAGCCGCTCGAGCGTCGATCGCACACTTCCAGAAGTTTTGCAGGTGAGGGTCCCTGCTCGAGCGTCAAACTCCCCGCTCGAGCGGAGAGACAAAATAAAAGGGTCGCGCTCGAGCGTCAAAACTACCGCTCGAGCGGACGAACTGCAGAACAAAGTACTGGGAGATGGAAAATTACGCTTGAGCGTCAAAACTCCCGCTCGAGCAGAGAAGCAACAACGAGGGGCCCGCTCGAGCGTCAAACTCCCCGCTCGAGCGTGAAGGCCAAAATCTGGGCAACTAGACTTGGTTCCTAAGCTCAACCAACCTGCTCCAAATCTTCCCAACACAACCCAAGACTCAATATAAGGAGTAAAGGATGCAAACGACATACTCTCAACAACCAGCTCCACAGAACCTAAGTCCGGATATAACAAATAAAAAAAAAAGGGAAACCGAGATCGTTATAACCTCACCCCCTTAAAGAATTTCGTCCCCGAAATTAAGCATAAGTTTTCAAAAACAGGTTTTCCTCAATTTCCAACAATATGACATTTCAATATTTAAACAATCTGACCCAATACCGGTCATTCCATCTCTTATCAAGAGGCATCTCACAATATATAAAACAACATATATTTCAATTTGCATTATCAACATGCATTTCCTTTCAATTCAACAATATTTTCAACATACGCAATGTTCCATTAAACTTCCATTATGAGGCAAGTTTCAAAATACTTCCATCAACTCAAAACATAAACCATGTTTCACAACCTAAGTTATATTCAATACACTTAAGGTTCAATATTACAACAAAATAAACAACATATGCTCAAGTATCTACAAACAGATCTGGATATTTCTCTCGGACCTCCAACTCACGTTCCCAAGTGGCTTCCTCTACCTCGTAATGTTTCCACAAAACCTTTACCAAAGGGATGGTCTTGCCTCGCAAAACTTGATCCCGCCTATCCAACACCCGAACCGGCCTCTCCTCATACGAGGCACCCTCATCTACCTCTAAGTCGGTCCAATCTAATACATGCAATGGATCCGGCTCATACTTCCGAAGCATACTCACATGAAACACGTCATGAACTCCGGATAACTGTGGTGGCAAAGCTAAACGATAGGCAGCCTCACCAATCCTCTCAAGGATCTCAAAAGGACCAATAAACCGAGGGGACAACTTCCCACTCTTCCCAAACCTCATCAATCCCCGTCTAGGTGATATCTTCAGAAAGACATGGTCACCTACCTCAAACACCAAAGGTCTCCTCCTACGGTCGGCATAAGATTTCTGACGACTCTGGGCTGTAACAAGCCTCCTACGGATAAGCTCAACTTTCTCCGTCGTTTCCCTCACCAACTCCGGACCCAACAAAGGTGCATCACCCACCTCGGCCCAACAAACTGGAGACCTACACGGTCGGCTATACAAGGCCTCAAACGGTGCCATACCAATACTAGACTGGAAACTGTTGTTGTAGGCAAACTCCACCAAAGGCAAGTGCCTCTCCCACGACCCATTAAAGTCAAGAACACAACCCCGAAGCATATCCTCAAGGATCTGAATAGTACGCTCGGACTGCCCGTCAGTCTGAGGATGATAAGCCGTGCTAAAGGTCAACTTAGTGCCTAAGGCACTCTGTAAACTCTGCCACAACCTAGCAGTAAAACGAGGATCTCTATCTGAGACGATCGTCACTGGGACCCCGTGCAATCTCACTATGTCCCGAATGTACAAGTCAACAAGATGATCTACCGAATCTCTCACGCGCATAGAAATGAAGTGCGCCGACTTAGTCAACCGGTCTACAACCACCCAAATAGCATCACTATCCCGCTGAGTCCTCGGAAGGCCTACAATGAAGTCCATAGTGACATGCTCCCACTTTCATTCGGCAATAGGCAAGGGTTGTAACAAACCCGCTGGCCTCTGATGCTCGGCCTTCACTTGCTGACAAGTAAGGCACTTAGACACAAAAGCTGCCACATCTCTCTTCATACCCCGCCACCAAAACTGGCGACCTAAATCCCGATACATCTTAGCGCCTCCCGGATGTACCGTAAGACATGAATGATGAAACTCTCGGAGTACCTCCTCTCAGCAAGACTCCGGCACAAACAAACGGTCTCGGTATCTCACACTCAGGTCGAGATACACCATCAAACCCTTCTCAACCTTCCCATTGGAGATCTTCTCTCGGAGGAAATCTACCTCAAGGTCACCTCTCTGTGCCTCTAACACCCGAGTCACAAGTGTAGGCTGTGCAACAACAGAAAACAAGGCCGCAGCCTCAACAGATTCGCCCAGAAGCAAATCAAACTCCCCAAGTGCACCCAACATCTCCCATTCCCGGATGGCTATACTAGCTACGTCACCAACAGATTTCCTGCTAAGGGCATCGGCCACCACATTGGCCTTCCCCAGATGATAATGTAACTCGAAGTCATAATCCTCAATGAACTCCATCCACCTCCTCTGCCTCAAGTTCAGATCTTTCTGTGTAAACAGATATTTTAGACTCTTATGATCCGAGAATACCTCGAATCTCTCACCATAAAGATAATGTCTCCAAATCTTCAAGGCAAAGATCACAGCTGCTAACTCTAAGTCATGGGTAGGGTAATTCTTCTCGTGTATTTTCAACTGACGTGAGCCATAGGCTACCACTTTCCCCTCTTGCATCAACACACAACCCAAACCCTCTCGTGAAGCATCACAATAAATAGCATAACCCAACTCTCTCTCCAGAATAATCAAAACCAGAGCGGTGGTCAATCTAACCTTCAACTCCTGAAACGACTTTTCACAAGTCTCACTCCATACAAATTTGACTCCCTTCCGAGTCAATCTAGTCAACGGCGAAGCTAACCTGGAGAAATCCTTCACAAACCATCGGTAGTACCCAGCTAATCCTAGAAAACTGCGGATCTCAAACACACTCTTAGGCTGTGCCCAATCTTACACTGCCTCAATTTTGGATGTATCAACAGACACCCCTTTCCTGGAAACCACGTGGCCTAAGAACTTCACCTCCTCTAGCCAGAACTCACATTTCCCAAACTTAGCATAAAGCTTATGGGCTCTAAGTAACTCAAGCACTACTCTCAAGTGCTCCTCGTGCTCCTCCTCCGAAGGTGAATAAATAAGGATATCGTCTACAAAGACTAATACAAAACGATCCAAGAATTCCCGGAATATCCGGTTCATCAAGTCCACAAAGACTGCAGGTGCATTGGTGAGCCCAAATGGCATCACCAGAAACTCATAGTGGCCATACCGCGTATGGAATGCCGTCTTCGGAATATCCTCCTCCCTGACTCTCAACTGGTGGTAACCCGATCTCAATCTATCTTAGAGAAACAACGGGAACCCTTCAACTGGTCAAAAAATCATCTATACGAGGCATTGGGTACTTATTCTTGACCGTAGCCCGATTCAACTTCCGGTAATGTATACAGAGTCTCAAAGCACCACCTTTCTTTTAGCAAAGAGGGCCGGTGCTCCCCACGGCGAAACGCTAGGACGAATATAGCCCTTATCTAACAACTCCTGGAGCTGAATCTTCAACTCAACTAACTCGGCTGGGGCAAAACGATAAGGTGCCATAGAAATCAGCGCCGTGCCGGGCACTAAGTCAATAGAGAACTCAATCTCTCGATGAGGTGGTAAACTAACAAGATCCTCAGGAAAGACGTCCGAGTATTCACAAACTACTCTTGGCAACACAGTCTGGGTCTCATCACACTCACCACTGTCAAAGCTAGCAAGTAGACCACTAAGCTCACTCCGCCCTCGCAGATCATACCCCGGTGGCAAAACACTACCAACCCGGTCCCCCAGAAAATGAAAACACTCCCCGCTCACGGTACAACAAGTGACCCTCTGGCGGTAGCAATCAATAACTGCCCGGTATGACGATAACCAGTCCATATCCAAAATAACATCAAAGCCCTTCATGGGCATAACTACAAAAGGAAATGGAAGCCTATGATCAGCAACCTCTATGTCGCAACCCCTAACACCTTGTTTCAAGATCAATTCACCCCCAATAGGTGACACTACACAAATAGGAGATGCTAACTATGCTAACTCCAACTCCAAAACAGATGCAAATGCAGCAGACACAAAGGAATGGGATGCACCCGTATCAATCAAAACACTAGCAACTGAATTGCAAAACAAGAAGGTACCTCTCACAACAGATGGAGCCGGTACAAGATCCTGCGCGGTAACAGCATACACGCGCCCAGATGGTCTCTGATCAACCTGTTCACCCTAGGAGCATAAGATTGCTGCACAGACTGGGACGATGAAGCCCCTGATTGGCCCTCGAGGCCTGAACTGACTGAGCTGCTGATGACTCTGAGTCTGCCTCAAACCAGATGCACCAGATGTGCCACTCAACTGCGGGCAATACCTCTTCATGTGCCCTGCCTGACCACACTGATAACACGAGAGCGGCTGGCCTCTACCCTGACTCTGGCTCTGAGATCGAGCCGAAGATGACGCTGCTCTCTGTCCTCCTCCCTTCTGCGGGCAAGCTGGAGACTTGTGGCCCAGCTGACCACACTTGAAACAGGTAATGTCTCCCTGGCTGCCTTTCCCAGAACTAGCACTCGGCACAGGAAAAGTCGATCTAGAAAAGCTACCCTGAGACTGCTGAGGGTTAAAACCCTTCTGTCTCCTACCATCACTCTGTCCATCCTGACTCCTCTTTGAGCCTTTCTGCCCTTCCTCTTCCTCCTGCATCATGATCTCAGTATGGGCTGCAGCATCAACCAGACACCCATAATCTCGAATCATAGTTCCTACAACTCTCAGCTTGAGGCCACGCCTCAACTTCTTCTCGAACTCAATACAACGGCATTCCTCAGACGCCACCAACTCAGGTGCAAACCTAGACAAGCTAGTAAATGCGGCCTCAAACTCGGCCACTGAAGAACTGTTCTGCTTAAGCTGGCAGAACTGCTCTCTCAACCTCTCCTTAACAGCTGAGGACAAGAACTTCTCCTGGAAAGCGTCGACAAAAGCCTTCCAAGTCCCTCCTATACGACTCTTAGTGAACTTCCACCACAGACCCGCATCCCCCTTAAGCTGAAAAGATGCCAAGGTCACCTTCAGTACCTCGTCTTCGATGCCTAGCATCTCAAACGTCTTCATTGTTTGTTCGAGCCATTCATCTGCCTTAAGTGGCTCTTTAGGATCACCTAAAAATTCGTCCGGGTTAGACCGGAAGAACTCCCTCTTCAGAAAAGAAGGCCCTGCATCCGCAACATGAACTTGATCCTGATTCTCAGCTCTGAGAATGCCTACTGACTCCCTGAATGCCCCTGCTATCTCCTGGGCCAAAGCGCCCATAGCCTGTTGTCCTACTGGCTCAGCCACATTGGCCTGGCCAACTCCCTCCTGTACTGCGGAATCTCATCCGGTATAGGCATCTCCTACCCACCACGCCTACCACGTCCTCGTCCTCGTCCTGACATCCTAATAAAGTAACAAAGACGTTAGCACATTAATAAGTGTGCCAAAACTATAACACTTGCGTCCTAATGCATTGGACAATAGTAATTCACTCCACGTAAGCACATAATCACATAAGCACCTACGAATTTCATTCCTGGATAATGATAGTCCCGATGCGTCACTAAAGTTCCGGTTGGAAACAACATTGATCAAGTGCCTTTCCAACAAGACTTTCAGAAACTCAAGGTTCCAATCAACATCCTAGAAACTACATTCCATACCCACATAGTCACATAAACATGTTATCATATAAGCATATAACAGTACATCTAAGTCTCTATCAAGCGAGACGAACCCATTGTGATACTAATCACTTCCCACGTACCCAAAGTATTCGAACCCGGTATGCTCTGATTCCAAGTTGTAACGCCCTCAAAAATACACCCATGATATATATATCATTAACATGCATTGATAAAAGAAAACCAATTATCATCTCATCCATCAGAGTAATCTTATTAAAAGACATTACATATAATAACGAAAGTAAATGCCCTACGGGCTTACATCTTTCCAAGCCAACACTTGGACACAAAAATATGAGTACTAACTCATTTACACATTAAGCCCTAGGCTTGAGTTTACATGTAACATCAAATTAAAACAAAATAAATAACTAATCTAAACTGAGTCTTCAACTCCAAATCCATCCAAGCTAAGTCCTTGGAGGTAGCACATCACCTAAACCTGAAAATGATGTTCCCATATAGGGTGAGCCACAGCCCAGTAGAAATATACTAAACCAAATATAAGCATTGAATAAAGCAATAGCATTCAATAGATGGTTAACACAACTATTCATTTAACCAACATACAGTTTCATGACCTTTATGTCTATGACACGTTTCACTTTCCATTATTCCCATTTATATCAATATGGCTCAGAACCTGGCTAGACTATAACAGTGAACTACATATCACATTAACATTTCTTCTATTTATCAACAAAACAAATGAGACTAAGGATCATATCAAAACACTTCCATACTTCTCATTTGATACACATTTTAGTGCTGTATCAACAATATGTAAAAACACTTCTATAAATCAATAAGCACACATAATAGTGATGCTAATGGAGTCCATCCCCTATCTCCTCCCAAACAAAATCCGGTTTAGAGGTCCATCCCCTATCTTCCCCTAAACCGTGGAGTACATCTCCTATCTCCTCCCAAACAAAATGTATATGCAACACACAATCAATACATGTATTTTCTGTATTAATTCAGTAGTCAAAATCAATGACTTAACCAATGTGATTAGTTTCAGTTTTCCCTAATTCACATGCAATGTCTACAACAATCACGACTATCCTCCACCGATAGCCCAAAACAATTATTTCTAAATAGGAAATAAATGCATCAACAAATGTAAATTTAACATTTTCATAGGTGAGTAATTAAACTAACTAGCTACACCATTAAATCACTAAATTCCCCAATTCCTTATATTAAACTCAATTCCACATTTTTTCCTAAATTAATTATGCAAATTAATTTATCTCAACCACTAGGGTTTTTCCCAAAATTACCAAACACCTCCCAACATATCAAAATACTAGAACTTAGAACAAAACCTATAACATGGAGTAGGAAATCCCTACCTCGAAGCGAAGAACCCGAAGGAGAAGATGACGAAAATCCAAAGTGCTCCAAACCCAAGATTGTTCAGATTAAAGTGAAGCCCTCGCGAAGCTCTACCTTTCTTCCAAAGAAACTAGTGTAGAAGACCACCGGGAGTAGATCAAATCTTAGAGAGAAGGCAAGAGTAGAGAGAGAAACTCTCAAGTGGCGGTTTTTAAAAGTTAAGAGAGAAAAAGTAGGTCAAAAAGTGATCCTGAAAGTGAGATCTCGGACTGATGTAGTCGACTCCCCGCTCGAGCGTGGAAAGCCCCGCTCGAGCGTCAGACACAGACTCACGCTCGAGGTGAAAGGAGCCGCTCGAGCGTCGATCACACACTTCCAGAAGTTTTTGCAGGTGAGGGTCCCCGCTCGAGCGTCAAACTCCCCGCTCGAGCGGAGAGACAAAATAAAAGGGTCGCGCTCGAGCATCAAAACTACCGCTCGAGCGGACGAACTGCAGAACAAAGTACTGGGAGATGGAAAATTACGCTCGAGCATCAAAACTCCCGCTCGAGCAGAGAAGCAACAACGAGGGGCCCGCTCTAGCGTCAAAACTCCCCTCGAGCGTGAAGGCCAAAATCTGGGCAACTAGACTTGGTTCCTAACTCAACCAACCTGCTCCAAATCTTCCCAACACAACCCAAGACTCAATATAAAGAGTAAAGGATGCAAACGACATACTCTCAACACCAGCTCCACGAAACCTAAGTCCGGATATAACAAATAAAAAAAAAAAGGGAAACTGGGATCGCTATAGCCTGGCATAGCAAAAAACAAAATACCATTTCTCTTTAGACTGCTGAGGCTGAGTACATTGCTGCAGGGAGTTGTTGTGCTCAAATGTTGTGGATGAAGCAAATGCTTCATGATTATGGTATAGACCAGCACATTCTCACCCTTTTCTGTGATAACACAAGTGCCATTAACATTTCTAAAAATCCTGTCCAACACTCTTGCACCAAACATGGACATCCGTCATCATTTTATTCGAGAGTTAGTGGAAGAAAGCCTTGTTGTTCTTGAACATGTACCTACTGAGCATCAAAAAGCTGATATTTTTACAAAACCCCTTGATCTTCTTAGGTTTGAATTCCTTAGAAAGACCTTGGGTGTAATACTCAGTCACTAGGGTGTTACTTGTTACTTGAGTGGGTGTAAGTGATTGTTTTTATGTGCACTTGGATGCTATAAATCTCATTCTCATTAATTCTTGTCATCTCTACATTTAGACTCATATGAACATCTTTCATGCTGCTTGCAAGATTTCATTCTTCTTTGTTCATAGCTCATTCAAAATGCCCATGCTTATTGCCTTCATGATCTCATTCTGTACACATTCTTGAGATAAACTGTTGCAGGGGTTTCCGCACAAGTGATCAGAGTTCTCTATGGACCACTAGCAGTGTATTTTTTACATTATTGGAGGAATTGACCTATACTGGCATATCATGGGTGATGTTGAGTCTCTTAACCGTCTACCATCATTTTTTCACTTCCACGGTTCCTCCCTCAATTCATTGAAGTCCGGGCATTAGGAAAAGGCTACCTCAGAGGCACCAACCAGGCCATCCTTACTGATTTCATGCTTCTCTGGTTTGGTTTTCCATACTCTTGAGCGTGCATGCCACCTGTGAGTGCCCATAGACAGAAAAAGTCACAAAGGAATATATATATATATATATATATATGTATAAAAGGACTCATTGATTGAGGGGGAGCCTCTGCATTTACTCAACAAATACCCCTTGATTCCTAGTGGTTTGACTTTTCTTTGTAATGTCTAGTTACTCTTGCCAGAAGTCCAGCCATCCGATCACTACAAGGATTAACTCTAGCTCTGTGGCCTCTCAAGGATTGCACACACACACACATTTTTTTGTGAGCTCTCATGATTGATTTTGAGTTGTGCATTCTCATGTAGCCTGTGCTCATTGATCAATATTTATCTGATTTGCTTATGATATTATGCTTCATATTGTCAATATTGTAAGTTTACAGGCTTCATGGTTTGTAGATTATTTCATTTTAGTGTCACATTCATGCTACTATGCTCACTTCCTTTTGTTTCAGGTTCCTCTTAATAGTGTGAGTTTTTTGTTTTTGCTCAGAAAGGTGTTTTTAAGTGTGTTATTTTTTTTCCTCGCTTGAGCGAGGGAGTGTGCGCTCGAGCGTGCTTTTTGCATATGGATTAGATTCTGAGAGCATGTTTTTTGGGCTCGAGCGACAAGTTCTTGGCTCGCACCCTTGTGCGTGTAAGTGTCTTAGCTCGAGCGACAAACTTCTCGCTCGAGCAACTTGTTATGGTTTAAATAGAAACTTCGTCTTTTCAGACTCCATTTTTCCATAATTTGCTTCGATTGCTCTCTCTCTCTCTCTCTCTCTCTCCTGGGGCGTTTACGTCCCCATTGCTGTTCATCTGCTGAAAATTACTCATTTTTGGGGGCGTCTCTCTTCCATCCATCTTGCATCGTCATTATTGGTAAGTTTTTTTATTTTTCCGTCTTCATTCTGTCTGTGTGTTTTGCTTTACTTCGTGTGTGAGTGTCTAGGGTTCTTCATTGTTGATTTTGTTTCTTCCATTATGGATTACTGGCTCTCTATTGATTTTTGGTTTTGAAATTTGGTACATCTTTGCTAGGGTTTTACTAGGGTTCATTGTATGGATTTTGTTCTTAGGGTTTTAATTTCTTCTTTCCCTTGTTTTGCCATGAGATTTACTTGCTAATTTGTGCTATTCTCAATTAATTGTTTTGCTAATTTGTGATGTTCGCAGTGATCTCATGTCTTTAGCATTGCTCGTACTATCATGGATATCATGCTTTGGTTTTTATAACGCTATTAGACTAATGTTTTGTTCTATGATCTTATGTTGTTTTTGGGGGTTCTAATGGTTTTTTTTTTTTTTGGGTACCTTGTGTTGTGGTTTGTTGGGTGGTTTCTGTGGTTGTTTTGTCTCCTTGGTGGTCAGTCATGGCTGAGCCTTCGAAATGTCGTAAACTCACCGTGTCTCGCCCCAATTTCAACACTGAAAAATTTCAATCCAAGGAAAAATCAAATCTTTTTCGAGATATCTATGCTTCTAGGAAAGTTCACTTAGAACGCAACGTCCATCCTAGTGCTTTTGAGTCTATTCCCATCCGTTCTTTGTTTGATGCGTTTGGGGGTGATCAAGTCTTGATTTTCTGTGGGCCTCAAAATCTCAACTTGGTCCAAGAATTTTATTGTAATATGCATTCCATTAGTAAGGACATATCTCCCTCTTTTCACACCTGGGTTCGGAACAAAGCCTTGGTCATCGATGACGAGGCCTTTAGGCAGTTTCTTGGTCTTCCGGAAGTCGAAATTGTCATTTTCCTTTCAATACTCGGAGTGGTGTTGATTTTAATCAAGTGGCCACTGAACTTTGTAACACTACCCGGAGTTGGATTACTGGGGCGCTCATTCAGCAAAATGAGCTGCTTCCTCGTTTTCGTCTCCTTAACATCATCATTTGTGCCAACATCCATGTTACTACTCATTCTTCTCACATTACCCAAGATCAGGGTTATGTGTTATGTTGCATTGATCACCGTCTTCCCATTGACCTACTTGAGATGATCGTATCCAAAATGATTTCTGTTTTTGAGGGTCGCAAGTTCTTGGGTCTTCTTTATGGGTGTTTCATCACTCGGTTTCTCACTTCTCTTGGTGTCCCCATCTTTGAGGATGACGAGTTTGCCTCTCCCATTAAACCCATCACCAAGTTGACCGTGTCTCAGAGTCAAGCTCATGTTCGGAGGGGTCCGTTGGGAGTCAGGGTTTCTGATGCAAGTGATCATCCCCTAACCGAGGAGGCTGAGATTGATGCAGCCACTGCTAGTGCACCTGAGATGCGTCCTCGTTCCTTTCGTGGCCAGCTGCAGCAGTTTGAGCAGTCTGTTACTCAGCACCTTGATCAGCTCAATGCCCGGCTCGATACACTTAATGGCCGCCTGTAAACGTCCCCGAATGTCCCGAGAGGGACAATCTCGTTTTGTTCATTGGGCTCACTACAGTTCGGACTCAAATGTCACGATTCTGAATCTAATCCCGCAAAGTGCAATGCGAGACCGATAAATCACCAAAGAGTCCAAATCCGGCAAATCGTTTTGAAAAACTGATTTTAGAAAGAAGTGCCAAACATGGACTGCTTTGCCAGATACAGAGTCGCCACCTAAATATTTTATTTTGGGGGAATTTAGGAAACCCTGACTCGTTGCCTAAGGCCACGTGTCCGTCATCACCAAAGTTGCCTTGGCTCGGGAACTTGGGTACGATTGGGGAAGGTCACTTCGTGAGCACCCCCGCTCGCCCGATCAAAGATCGGCCTCTACTAACCATGATATCGAGTTTTGAAAATATTATGTGCTCTTATTCTGGTTTATTAGCCTAGAATTACTATGTGATGCACGCAACATACAAGTATAGACTGGATCGCCTGAGTTGGAACAAAACATTTCATGTTTGTTTTTTAAAGCGGTTTGCTACTCGCAAGTAGTAAAATGCGGATTTTGCCACCCTCAAGTGGGCTTAGAAAACATGGTTTTGCCACTCTCAAGTTGACTTAAAACTCTCAATTGGTGAATTGTTCCAATTCAAATAACCCAACCTTCACCCACAGGCATTCAGGCAGTTATATCACATAAGCAAAAAGCCTTATGGTAAGCATGCTATCATGGCAGTCACTCACACGCATGCAAGGATGCTAAAGCATAAATACTTACCGAGTACTCCAAGCCAAAACAAAAACTAGTTAGTAATCAATGCATGATCCTAGTTCATGTTAAGATGGCTAATGCAACACATGCAAAATGCAACTAAGATAGGCTCGGCTATTCTAAACATGGCATATGAAATGCAACAGATAACATGTATTCAACTTGGAATTGAAATACAATGCCGTTAGCATGATGCGCCGAGCCCGGTGCATGCAATACAAATGAATGAATGCAAGCATGCGAACATATAGATGCTAATTGAAACATGCCCTAGAACTAACCATCATAAGCTGGTAAATAAAAGGGAGAAAGACGCAGGGTTGGAAGACATGCATCACACGCACGCACACTTATTACACCAGTTGGCCCCCTCGCCGGTGGGGGGGTCCGAATAAATAATACAAACCAAATAAATGATTAACTATTCTAGCTAATTAAATATTACAAACCCTTATTTAATTAACAAATTAATTACAAAATAAACTAAGTATGAAATTCGAGAGGCCACCGTAGCCCTGCCTCAGAATGATTAGACGATGCATGCTCGATCCCTCGCTCGGAAACCCGTTGCCATGCTTATGTTGCCTCTCTTTGCACTGTTCTGCACCTCTGCGAACTGTGAAAATCCTTGAGATGCCTCTGAATTACTCCCTAAGCATTGTGGGATGTCACTGGCCAAAAGATAGGACCACCGGCCATTAGGAAGTGGTCACCGACCAAAAGTGGGGCCATCGGCTGGACTTTGGTAGCCGGCCGGCACTGAAGAGGGCCGACCGGCCATCTGTTCCTGCAGAACTTTGTTTTTGCTGCAGCAGAGGACAGACAGTGCATGGCAAGGAATTTACAAGACAATGTATGCACGACCACCCTCCCTATCATGCTATGAACTCAAGGGGGTTTGGTTCTCGACCCTCGAGCCACCAATCACGCATTTCAATGCGTGATGGCCAAAGGAGCAAGTGTGCATATCAATGTAAAATGGATGCACAAAACAAATGGATGCTACACACCCTATCATGTTGGATCAAGAGTGACAGCGACCGAAGATTGAGGCACGTTTCGTCACTTTAAGTACGAACGTCCCTCATTCCTCACGTTTAGTTTGACACCCCAAACCAAACACCATGTAATGCATGTATGCTAAATACAATGCGATATGTAAATGCAATACAAGGTAATGCAATGTAAGCATGCCAAATGTAATGAGACTCGAGTATGCACACAAGACTAAGGTAGCAAACATACCGGATGCAATGCAACCTAAGCATGCAAGTTAAACTAATGCAACATGAACATGCCAAGCATACATCAAGGTTATATAATGCAACTGGCTAAGCATCATGCAATATACTAAACATGCAAACATGATATAATGCAAGTATGCAAATAATGTAACGCAACATGAGTGTGCCTACTCAATGCAACTTGCACAAGCATGTAACAAAGTGTAAACTAGCAAGCATGTAACAAGATGCAACATGTCAAACATGCAACTATATACAAGGATGGGCTTAAACCGGAATGGGAGACCTCAGCCATGCCCCAAAACAGTGGCCAAAATACCAAAACTAAGGCACCGAAATGCGAGACAATCATGCACACATATTGGTCCATCACTTAGGCCACAATGCACAACCTTCAAACATGAACGAGATGTGATGAATATGAGAATATAGCATTACAATAAGCTCTGAAATCACATGAAGAATGATGCCAAATTGACTACACAATGCAAACATGGCATGCTAATGGAGTTAAAGTTCAAAGCTAGCCAAGGGACTTGAACCATGACTATGTCAACCAAGCCCCAAAGGGGGAAGGTGACCCAAAATAGTCCCGAGGCAGACCAAAATGAAGCCAAAACACCTATGGAATGAGGCCAAAACATGCTAGAAAGGTGAGCACAAAACAAGACGTATACAAGGCCAAAAAGGGCAAATGCACTACACCTCTAACAACCGAACATGGCATGACTTAAACCAATAAAGTCAAACTTAAAACACACATCAAAATAAGCCCCAAGACCCAATGAGAAGGTCTCCCAAAGACCTAATCATGGAGGGACATGCAATGGTCCAAACATGGAGCATAAAACAACACCTCCCCAAAGCATTGAATGGATGGCAAATGCAAGTATACAAGCATGAAACATAGACTGAAATAGTATGATAAGTGATCCCAAATCACTGAAATAGCCCAAATGAAGCATGCTCATGACTCACACACCCAAACCTAGCAAGCTAAAATGCAAAGTGGCTACACAAAGCATGGCAAGCATGACCCAAAAGACCAAAAACAGAACATAAGCATGTCACAACATAGCTAAAAGCTTCATGAAGTCAAGCTAAAACATGCATGCACGATGGTCTAAATGCATGATACATATTATGACAAATAGAGGGGATTACAAAGCAAGTGCATGATGCATGCAATAGGCTATTAATCCAACCAAAAATAGAGGTATAATATGACCAAATAACACCAAAAAACCTATGGAATGGGGCCAAATAAAGCTAAGCAAACATGCTACCTTTATGAGCCCTAAATGCAAGCAAATAAGAGACAAAGGGAGAGGGGTGTCCCTCCCCTATACATGACTTCAAAACCACTTCTCCACCACTGAAAATTCTCTGGATTTCAGTGGTGAGAAGGTTGAAATAAGGGGGTTCCAAAGCCCAAAGAGAAAGGCACAAAAAGAGGCCAAACAAGGCCTAAGAGGGTGTAAACAACCCCCAACCCAAAAGCAACCTTAAACAAACATCTTAAGCATGAAAATACAAAACTTTTATCAGCAATACACTAAGCTCAAAATAGCATGCAAAATAGGCTAAAAGCTAGTGCAAGAAAGGGGAATAAAGAAGGTAGTTCTCACCCTTGAAGAACACTTCAAGAACACCAACTCCAGCACCTTCTTTTGACCAAAACCAACTCAAAAACTCTGAGATCAACCCCTTAGCACCTCCACAACCGAAGTATAGTGTAACACTAGGTGCCTTAGTGCAAAACTAAGAACAAAACACCCTGTAGAACACTTTTACACACACAAATGTAGAGAGAGAAAGAGATATATAGAGAGAGGGATATATAAGCTATATATAAGATTTTTCAACCTCTGGATGGGGAGGGGAGGCCCTCCTTTTATAGGAGATGCAATCCAAAGCTTCCAAGGGAAGCTAAGTAAATGATGAAATCCCTCCATACACGTGTATAGAGGGCAGGTTCTGTGCTCACCAGCTAGCATGCACAAAGCCTGAAAAAGGTAAAGAAAAGGTCCCGTCCAGAAAAGGGGTCGATCGGCCAAAACAAAGGCCGGCCGACCAGAAAAGGGTGCCGATCGGCTAAACATTTGGCCGATAGAAATAATACATGGCCGGTGGCATCATGCCAAGGCCGGTGAGGTGTGGGGATGGCCAACAAGCCATTCCCTGCCCTCAGAAGCAAAAACACAAATGTTTGGTGCACAACCAAGTGCAAAACAAACAAGTCGAGAGGTCTTGAGGTAAGGCGCGTGACCGAAACCTCTGAGAACTCAAGACGAACACGAACATGGATGATCACCAAGTGTTCAAACGGTGACGTCCAAGTCTTGAGGACGGTCAAAAATGGGGTGTCTACAGTTGCGTCTCTTTGACAGAACTCGAAAGTCATAACAATGACGGGAGTGAATGTCAAAGCCCAGAGACGACCCATTTTTGACATGGCCGAAGACTTAGATAAGCATACAAGATAGTAAGATATGTGCCCGTAGGCAGGGGCAAGATGCAAGACAATGCACAATGCCTAACATAACTTATGATCATGCAAAGAAAGCTGTAACGAAGCAAATACATACAATAAATGCAATAGTTTAAGCATTCAAACACAAATCTAACTACATTTCATGCAGAAAGGGTGTAAGAGAATTATACAATTCTCGGTACGTCTCACGCGGAGAATACAATACTTCCGCGGTTCGTCTGGTCGTGCCAGCTTCAAATGAACCGTACAGACAATATTGTGCCTGAAAAGGAAAGAAAACTTAACAGGTACAACATCGTTAGAAAACATGCATAGCAATGCAAGTGAAAAGTACGCGACAATGCAGGTGGAGTGTGCATAACAATGCAAGTGACGTGTGAGATAACGCAGGTGAAGAGATGCAAGACAATGCAACCTAAGGATGACGCATAACAATGCGGATGGACGCAAAACAATACAAGGAGGGCATGCGCGACAACGCAAGCTGAGTAGGACGCATAACAATGCGATTTGAAACAAGCATAACAATGGTAGGTAGGCACAAACACATATAAGTAAAGCATACATGACAACGCAAACAATGTGTGAAAGTGTAGATAATTATGAACACATGTGAGTAAAGTACACGCGACAACGTGTACAATGCGTATGATAAGGAACTTGAACACATATAAGTAAAGTACACGCGACAACGCATACAATGCGTATAGGAACTTGAACACATATAAGTAAAGTACACGCGACAACGCATACAATGTGTATAGGAACTCGAACACATATAAGTAAAGCATAACGCGACAACGCATGCAATGTGTATAGGAACTTGAACACATATAACTAAAGCATAATGCGACAACGCATGCAATGTGTATAGGAACTTGAACACATATAAGTAAAGCATAACGCGACAATGCATGCAATGTGTATAGGAACTTGAACACATATAAGTAAAGCACACGCGACAACATGTACAATGTGTATAGGAACTTGAACACATATAAGTAAAGTACACGCGACAACGCATACAATGTGTATAGGAACTTGAACATATATAAGTAAAGCATAACGCGACAACGCATGCAATGTGTATAGGAACTTAAACACATATAAGTAAAGTATACGTGACAACGCATACAATGTGTATAATAAGGAACTTGAACACATGTAAGTAAAACATAACGTGACAACGCATGCAATGTGTATAATAAGGAACTTGAACACATGTAAGTAAAACATAACGCGACAAGGCATGCAATGTGTATAGGAACTTGAACACATATAAGTAAAGCATAACGCGACAACGCATGCAATGTGTATAGGAACTTGAACACATATAAGTAAAGTACACGCGACAACGCATACAATGTGTATAGGAACTTGAACACATATAAGTAAAGCATAACGCGACAACGCATGCAATGTGTATAGGAACTTGAACACATATAAGTAAAGTATATGCGACAATGCATACAATGTGTATAATAAGGAACTTGAACACATGTAAGTAAAGCATAAAGCGACAACGCATGCAATGTGTTTAATAAGGAACTTGAACACATGTAAGTAAAGCATAACGCGACAACGCATGCAATGTGTATAGGAACTTGAACACATATAAGTAAAGCATAACGCGACAACGCATGCAATGTGTATAAGAAGAACTTGAACACATATAAGTAAAGTACACGCAATAACGTGTACAATGTGTAAAGCAAAGAATAAATAATGTTCAGCATAAGTATGGTGAAGGCATACCATTCGCGATATTGAGATGCAACCAAAACAAGACGAGACATTGTTCAAAGAAAAATGTGTAGCGAGTGCGCTCATTCAACCACTCTTTCGTCCAGGAAGAGGATTCGGACGGATCCCTGTGCTTGAGATGATTGATGCCGATTCAGACATCTGCTGCTTTTCTTCCTTCCTCCTTCCTTTTTTGTTTTACTTTTCTTTTTACTGGTAGTTTGAGCACATTACGCTGCCTCAGGTAGGTTTTTGTTTTCTCAGAACTATGTACTTAAAAAGATGATGGAATGAAACAAGCTTTTTGTTGAAAAAGTTTTGCATTTGTACATCCTATACATCACATCGCATTGCATCAAATTACATAACAATGTAAATGAGATTGAACTTTGTTTTGAAAACTAAGCACTTGCACCGTAATAATCCGGTAGTGAACCGACTAACGACAAAACAACTCGATAAGCAAAAACGAAGACCTTAACAAGTTAATCAAGTGTAAATACAACTCGATAAGCAAAACAAAGACTTAAAGAGGACGAAATACAACTCGATAAGCAAATGTACAACAACTCAATAAGCAAATAGGTGTGACTTCGTAAAATCATCACCTGCGGCACCGGTAATGGAACCAGTCATAAATTTTCAGCATATTCATCAAACAAGCAGTCTTGAGGATAAAAGGGAAGACCATTGGCCAAAGGAGGAGGCGATCGGCCACAATAAATGGCCATCGGCCATAATCACAAGCCGATCATCCAAAATGGTGGTCGGCCGGCACTATTTTTGGTCGACCGGCCACAAATGGCAAGGACCACCAGAATGCTGCCATTTGTCTTCCACTCACATCTTATCTTCTACAAAATCCCCAGCTTCGTGGTTTTCCTCATTTCAACACTGGTTTGCACCAAATGGAAGAGTTTCTTGCCCAAAATCTTGCAAATTGGATTGCTAACTTGGATGGCTCAGAAAAGCTGAATTTCCAAGGTTTCGGCATAAATGCACTATTCATGCTGAGTCGCACCCTACTGCATTTTCCGTTTCTCCATGCCGCGGTAAGGTTTTGGAATCCGGTAACGCATGTCTTTAGTTTTGGCTGGCAAGAGATATGTCCTACCTTCGAAGACTTTCGAGCTTTGATGGAATCCGAGCGCAATGAAGAAATCTTGCCCCAGCTCCGCTTCGGTCACGCCAAAGCCTTAGGTCGAATGTGTGGCCTTACTATGCATGATGCTCGATCTTTGATTTGTGACGAAATGCTGGATATTTCGAGTTTGATTTGTCAGTTTTCTGATGTCGGCGACCGTGGTGACCATCATTGGCAAGGCTTTCAATGACATGCCCTTTGTTTGTGCATGCTATCTCATTGCTTGCTTGCCTCAGGCTCTGGTGGATCTAGCGTCCGGTTGATCGAGGTTGCCCAAGGCTTAAGGGAGGGCAAAAGCTGCATTGCCATGTCGTTGGCCGAGACATTGATGGGCTTGGATGCTTTTCATCGCCGAGAAACGACTAGATTCGCGAGGAGTCCACTACTGCTGCAGGTAATGTTTCCCACCTTATCTCACATATATATTGCTCACATCACTCAGCCCTCAAGCTCGGTTTTTCTCACAAAGCCCTTTTCTCACTTTTCTCTCATCGTACATCTCTCTATTCTTTAATCTCTCATTTTTCATCCCTCCCCAGGTGTGGTTAATGGATAAGTTGCGGGTTGTGGACTCTTGTCCAGCATACTCAGATCGCGGCTACTTCTTCCGACTTCGTCTAGTCGATTCCCTGGATGAAGGATGGTGGTTTGATTGGATGTGCAATTTGTCTGCAGACCGCATCGCTTGGCGCTGTCCTTGGCTCAATCTACCGGCAATGAGCTACAACATGTCCCGGCAGATTGGGATTCAGTTGATTGGTCTGACGCACTGCGTGTTTTACTTTCCTTTCCGGTTCCAATACCAATTCGGCCATGATCAGATTTGCCCGGCAGAGGGGATAGAATATCCAGCTGCATTCCCGGTCCGAGGCGCGCAGCTTGCTCGGTATGCCACAGCATGGAGGACGAAAGAACTCCTGGCCCCCGCTCCCACTTTCAGTTGCACTTTGTCTGATGAGTGTATAGATTGGCTCAATGAAGAGGCACAGATTGGGCCCACTTTGGCGTCAGAAGCTTCGACTAGCTCTGGGAGGGGGCGCAGGAACACCTAACTTAGCCATGCCCCGGATTTATTGCTTTATTAGTACTTTCAAGTTTTCTTTATGAATGTAACCAAAAGTAACTTCAATTTGTATTCAAGAGCAGGAGAACTCCGCATTGAAATCAATAAAATTGAAGATTGTGGGTACTGAAAGTTTTCCGCTTTGGTCCAAAAATGGTCTAAGTCGTAAAAAGATTAATTTGAGCAAAATCAACTTTTATTAAAACTTTTCAAAACCATTTTCGACACGGATCAGAACTGGACACGCCTGAGATCTGTCACTGAGATGCACAACCCCGAATTCCAGCAACTGGAAAGTTGCCCCTAGTCTGAATAGCACTACACCGGAGATAACAACCGAAGCTCTTGAATGCTGAATAGACAAAGATAACCGAGATGATCAAATGGACAAAGTTGATCAGGGAAAAGTTTATGGCTGAACTTCAGGATGAAGTTGCCTTCGTATCCCAAAGATGGGAATCAAGCCTTACGTAGTTCAGGCTCGGGTTCACTCGAATATTTTCACTCTCCTTTTACGCTTTAACTTTTGCCAAGGCCGCCCTTTGCGGGTTTTCAACCTTGCGAGCTCAGTTTTTGTAATTTCAAATTTTTCATGCTCTAACTTTTGCCTAGGTCGCCCTTTCAGGTTTTCGGCCTAGCGAGCCTCTCAGGTGTAATATTTCTTCAACTTGTCCATGTTGATCGGTTGTGAGAACTCTAGGCCATCTAGGTCCATCAGAACGACAGCTCCACCTGACCAGATAGACTTGATGATGTAAGGACCAGTCCAATTAGGTCTAAACTTGCCCCTAGGGTCGTGGATGGGAGCTCGGCTATCTTTGAGACCAAATCTCCTTCTTTCAGATTCCTGGACTTAACTTTCTTGTTGAAAGCCCTGGCAATTCTGCGCTGATAACCTTGAACATGGTACAGTGCTTTCAGTCTTCTTTCGTCAAAGAGCATGAGTTCCTCAAATCTGCTCTGCTGCCAATCTGCTTCGGCTATCTGACACTCAGCCAACACTCTCAATGACGGAACTTCAATTTCAATAGGTAGAACGGCCTCCATCTCATAAACTAATGAATACGGGGTCGTCCCAGTAGAAGTTCTAATTGAAGTCCGATAGCCCCACAGAGCGAATGGCAACTTATCTGGCCAATCCCGGTAGGTTTCCACCATCTTCTACAAAATGTGTTTGATGTTCTTGTTGGCGGCCTCAACTGCTCCATTAGTCTGCGGCCGATATGTGGACGACTTATGAAAAGCCACGTTGTATTTTTTCAACAAGTCAATCACTTCCTTCTTGAAGTGGGAACCATTATCTGAAATAATCTCGTTCGGGACTCCATAGCGACAGATGATATTGTTCCTGATGAACTTCGCAACATATGAAGCCTTCAACACCGCGTAAGATTAGGCCTCAACCCACTTTGTGAAATAGTCTATCGCGACCAGAATGAACTCATGCCCATTAGACCCCTTTGGAGTGACACCCCCGATCACATCGATTCCCCAAACTGAAAATGGCGATGGTGAAGTCATATTGTATAGCTTCGACGGCGGGATGTTCATGTGGTTTGCATGGATCTGACATTTGTGGCATCGCCGAACAAAGCCGATACAATCCTTCTCCATGGTAGACCAGTAATAACCTTGTCTGAGGATCTTTCGGGCTAGCATCACCCCATTCATGTGCACTCCGCACTCTCCTCCATGTATGGCCTCCATCAGGCGCTTCGATTCTTTGGCATCAACACACAACTTATGCATTCCTAGATGACCTCTTTTGTACAGTTTACCCCCGCAGATGATGAACTGAGTAGCCATTCTTCTGATTGCCCTCTTATTCTTGGCATTTGCTCCTGGTGGATACGCTTCTTTTTCCAAGAAAATTCCAGACATCGTAATACCAGGGGTTCTCATCTTGAACCTCTTCTATGGCAGCAATCGACTCATAAGCCGGCACAAACTTCTGGTCAATGATGATCGGACGCATCTGGACTCCAAAAGGAATGTCTATCATGGAAAATAGAGTTGCTAGTGCATCTGCGAACCTGTTGTTCTCTCTTAATAGATAAGCGAAGTTCAGCTTCTCAAACCGAAAAATCAGCAGGTCCAAGGTTTGGTGGTACATTATCATCTTTTCTTCTTTGACTTTCCAATCTCCTTTCGCTTGAGATACAACAAGGTTTGAGTCCCCGATGACGTCCAACCGTTTTGCCCCTAGTTCTAGGGCGGCTTCTAAACTAGCAATGCATGCTTCATATTCTGCTTCGTTGTTCAAGACTTTGAACCGGAGTTTAAATACTAGAGGGATACAGGACTTGTCGGGTGCTATCAGTAACACTCCTACCCCATACCCGTACTGGTTTGATGCTCCGTCAAAATACATCGTCCAAAACTCATCATCGATATGCAAAATGGCCTCGTCTGGGAATAAATACTCAACTGCTTCACCTCCTTCCACTGGATGATCGGCTAAGAAATCCACTACCGCTCTTCCCTTGACTGACTTGCGCGTCACATATTTCAGATCGAATTTGGAAAGCAACAGCAACCAACGAGCTAGCCTACCCGTAAGTGCTGGTTTTTTGAAGAGATATTTGATGGGAACCGTAGACACCCCATTTTTGACCGTCCTTGAGACTTGGACGTCACCGTTTGAACACTCGGTGATCATCCTTGTTTGTGTTTGTCTTGAGTTTTCGGAGGTCTCGGCCACACGCCTTGTCTCAAGACCTCTCGACTCGACTGTTTTGTGTTTGGTTTTGCACCAAACACTTGTGTTTTGCTTTTGAGGGGCAGGGAATGGCTTGTTGGCCATCCCCACACCTCACCGGCCATGGCTTGAGGCCACCGGCCATTGTTTTGTTGCCATCGGCCAAATGTTTGGCCGGTCGGCACTCTTTGTGGTCGGTCGACCATTTATTTGGTCAATTTGTCATTTTTGGCTGGCCGACCATTGTGCATCTGCTTTTGGCAGATATTTTGTGCCAGCTATGATAGTTGGCACCCACTTTGCACCCCCTCCATACACTATGGAGGGATTTCACTCTTGCATAGCTTGTTTTGTAAGCTTTACAAGAGTGAATCTCTATAAAGGAAGGCCTTCTCCTCCCTCCTCAGGGGTTCCAAGAAAATTCCAGAGGGTCTTAGATTAGGGTTAGGGTTTGTGTATACATCTATCTCTATATCTCCCTTTCTTGCGAGTTTTGTGTGTGTTTAAGTGTGTTTAGTCTTACTTTTGTGCACAAACACCTAGTGCTACACCTTCCCTTAGTTGCTGAGGCATCAAAGGGTTGTTCTTGGAAATTTTGGATGGATTCAAGCTTGGAAAACCAGCTGGAGCATTGTTCTTGAAGAGGGTCTTCAAGGGTAAGAACCTTACCCCTTTGTTCCCCATTTTTGCATAGGCTTTTAGCCATCCTTGCATCTGTTTTTAGACTTTTTATATAACTAATAAAAGTCTTTTTTTTCAGTGCTTTAAATAGTTGTTTAAGGTTGCTTTGTTGTTTGGGGTTATTTGACCCCTCTTAGGCCTTGTTTGGCCCCATTTTTTTTTTTCTATTTTGGTGAGCTCCGGGACCAACTTGTCTTGGCCTCCTCACCACTGAAATCCAGAGGGATTTCAGTGGTGGAGATGGTGCTTTAAGGTCCTAAGAAGGAGAGTGCCATCCCCTCTCCTTGTTGCCTTCAATAATTGTCATTTTAGCCTCATGTGTGAGCACCTTGTTTAAGTTCATGTTGGCCATGTATTAAGTAGTATTTGTGCTTATTTTGTCATGATATAGCATTTCTTTTAATTGGTTTAGACACACCATGCTTGCTTTGCATACTTGTCTTGTAATGCCGTGAATTTGCCTTAACATGTACTTAGCATCTAGACCACTATGCTTACTTGTTTTGGCCTAGCTTTGTGAAGCTTCTATGCATATTTTGATGTGCTTGAGGTCTGATTTTGATCATTTGGGCCATCCATGGCATGCTTTGTATAGCCACCTTGCATTTTGGCTTGTTAGCCTTGGGTGTGTGAGTGTTGAGCATGCATTACTTGGCTTGTTTCAGTGGTTTGGCACCACTTATAGCATCATTTCAGTCCTTGTGGTATGCTTGTATGCTTGCATTTGATGCCCCTTTAATGCTTTAAAAGGCTTGTGTCTTATGCTCCATGTTTGGACCCTTTTGCATGCCTTTAGACTTAGGCCATTTAGATGCCATCTAGGTGTGCCTTTGACCTTGTTTTGGTCTGCCTTGGGGTGGTTTTTGAGTCCTCATGGCCCTTTGGGACTTGCTTCATGTAGCCATGGTTTAAGCCCCTTGGCTTGCCTTGAGTTTTGGGCTTGGTTACATGCTTTGCTTGATTTGTTTAATTGGTTTGACACCTTTTCTAACATGATTTTAGAGCTTATAATGTATGCCATTTGTCCATGTTCATCTTCTTTTAAGTGTGCTTAAAAGTCCCCTCTTTATGCTTAAGTGTTAGACCATGTTTGCATGCATGTTTGTATGTAAATTTGACCTCATTTCCATAGCATTTGGCTACTGATTTGGACATGGTTGAGACTTGTCCATATTAGTCTAAGTCCTCCCTTTGCATGTTGCTCAAATGTTGTTACATTGCTTCATGTTTGCATGCTTTGGTTGCATAGTGTTTTGCATGCTCATTACTTGCATTGTTGACACATGCTTAACCATATTGCATTTAGTTGCATTGCTTGAGCTATATGACATGTTGTTGTATACTTAGGTTGTAATGCATTTTGCATGCATTGTACTTAACATGTTGTCCATGTTGCATCTTGCATGCTTGCATAGTTAAGTTACACTTTGCATGTTTGTTAGCTTGCATATTTGTTCACATGTTCATGTTGCATACTTAGCCCGCATGCTAGGATTGCATTTGGCATACATGCCATGCCTCTTGAATTGATTATGATAGAGGTTGGGCCCCTTGTTTGTTTTGTGTGCATCTCATTCCATATTGAAATAGCACACTTGGTTTCTTGGGCCATCACGCATTGAAATGCGCGATTGGTGGCCCGAGGGTCGAAGACCATCCTCCTTTGAGTCATGAACATGATAAGGAGGGTGTTGGTGCACACATTTGCTTGAAATGCATTGCCATGCCATGTTTTCCCTCTGCTGCTGTCAAAACAGGATTCTGCAGGCATAGATGGCCGACTGACTACACTTAGTGCCAGCCGGCCATGAATTGGTGGCCGAGAGCTCAATATATGGTCGATGACCACTTTCCCATGGCCGGTGACCATTCCTCATGGCCGGTGGCACCCCACAGTGTCCAGAGAGTGCTCCTTGGGACTTGTGCAATTTTCAGAGGCATAAAACAGTGCAAACAGAGGCAGCTTGTGCATGGTGGTGGATTTCCGAGCGGAGTCGAGCACGCATGTATTGGATCCTCTTCCAGAGGCTGTTTTATCGCTTTATTAGCTTAGTTGATTTGCTTAGCTAGTTAATTGGTTTGTAACTATTTAATTAGCTTGTTAGTTGATTAAATTGTATTATTTTTTCGGTCCCTCCAAGCGAGGGCAAATTTGTAATAAGCGTGCGTGTGTGCGATGCATGTCTTCCAACCCCCACTTATTTCTCCCTTTTACTTACTTGCTTTTGATGGTTAGTATTAGGACATGTTTTGATTAGCATCCTTATGCTATGCATGTATGCATCATTCATCAGTACTGCATGAACCGGGCTCGGCGCATCATACTAATTGCATAGTATTTCAAATCTAACTTGAATACATGTTATCTGTTGCATTTCACATGCCATCCATAGATTAGCCGAGCCTATTCTAGCTGCATTTTGCATGTGTTGCATTAGCCATCTTAACATGAACTAGGATCATGCATATGATTACTAACTAGTTTCTGTTTTGGCTCGAAGTACTCAGTAAGTGTTTATGCTTTAGCATCTCGCATGAGTGTGAATGTTAACATGAAAGCATGCTTGCCATGAGGCTAACTGCTTAGTTGATTTACTGCTTGAATGCCTGTGGGTGAAGGTTGGATTGTTTGAGTTGGAACAACTCGTTGAAATCCGTGTTTTGGCCTACTTGCGAGTAGCAAATTTCAAACTGTCTTTCAAAAGAGCAGATATGCAATGCTTTGTTCCAAATTAGGCGATCTAGTCTATACTTTTATGTTGTACGTATCACATAGTAAGATTAGCTAATTAATCGGAATAAGAACGCATAATGTTTTTAAAACTAGATATCATGGTTAGTTGAGGCCGATCTTTGATCGGGCGAGCGGGGGTGCTCATAGATGACCTTCCCCAATCGTACCCAAGTTCCTGAGCCGAGGTAACTTTGGTGATGACGGACACGTGGCCTTAGGCAAACAAGTCAGGGTTTCCTAAATTCCCCCATAAAAAATATTTAGGTAGCGACTCTGTATCTGGCAAAGCAGTTCATGTTTGGCACTTCTTTCAAAAACTCTGTTTTCCAAAACGATTTGCCGGATTTGGACTCTTTGGTGATTTATCGGTCTTGTATTGCACTTTGCCAGACTAGATTCAGAACCGTGACTATTTGAGTCCGAACTGTAGCATGAGGCCCACGGACACGTCTACAGGATCTAATCTTGAAACCAACATTACGGAGTGAGCTAACAGGTAGTGCCGCAGCTTCCTGGTAGCCCATACCAAGGCCAAACAAGCCTTCTCGAGTGGAGTGTAGCGGGTCTCGTAATCCAACATCTTCTTGCTCAGATAGTAGATAGCTTTCTCCACTTTATCCTCTGATCCCTGCGCAAGCATGCAACCCATCGTAGTTTCAGTCACTGAAAGGTACAATATCAACGGTTTTCCCGACTCAGGTGGTGACAACACGGGTGGGTTCTGTAAGTATTCCTTGATCTGTTCAAAAGCAACTTGGCATCGGCCGTCCCATTGGAACTTCTTTCTTTTCTTCAGGAGACCAAAAGTGGTTCACAAGTCAAGGTTAATTTTGAGATAAACCGTCTTATGAATTGCACTTTACCTAGAAAGCCTCGCACCTGATTTTCAGTCCTTGGTGGTGACATTTCTAAGATGGCCTTGATTTTGGAAGGGACAACTTCGATACCTCTCTGTGTAATCAGAAACCCCAACATTTTCCCTGCTGTAACACCGAATGTACACTTCTGAGGATTCAGCCGCAACCGAAATTCTCTAATCCTTTGGAAGAACTTTTGCAAGGCGGTGTAGTGGCCCTCTCTTTCTTTGGACTTGACAATCATGTCATCCACATACACCTCAACCTCTTTGTGGATCATGTCATGTAATATCGTGGTCGCGGCCCGTTGATATGTAGCTCCAGCATTCTTCAACCCAAATGGCATCACCCTGTAACAGTAAGTCCCCCACGGGGTGGTGAAAGTAGTCTTCTTCCGGTCTTCAGGTGCCATCACTATCTGATTATAGCCCGAGAATCCATCCATGAACGAAAGCAAAGCATGCCTCGCTGTGAAGTCCACTAACTCATCAATATGCAGCAAGGGAAAGTCATCCTTCGGACTGGCTCTGTTCAAATCCCTGAAATCCACGCATACCCGGATCCTGCCATCCGTCTTCGGCACCGGAACAATGTTGGCCAACCAAGTTGGGTATTCGGATACCAGCAGGAACCCTACGTCAATTTGCTTGGTGACTGCTTCTTTAATCTTGAGGGCCCAGTTCGGGCAGATCCTTCTGAGTTTCTGTTTAACGGGTCGGGCCTCGGGGTCAAGAGGGATCCGGTACTGTACAATCTCAGGATCGATTCCAGGCATGTCTTCGTAGGACCACGCGAAAACATCTTTGAAATCTTTTAATAAAGCGACTAAGCACTCGCGTTCCTCCGAAGACAACGTGGACCCGATCTAGACCAGCTACGGGTCCTCCTCAGTACCAACATTAACAGTAGTGATTTCATCAACTAAAGGTTTAACAAATCTTTCCTGCTCTTGATCAATTAAGCGTTGCAAAACCGGAGGAATTTCTTCCTCGTCGTTTTCATCAAAATTTTGAAAGTCCTGATTAATACAATAAATCAAGGGCACAGAAAAGTACTTAGAAACCACATCCATTCCATTCTCATTAAGCATTTCCAAATCGTCCGATTCTTCTGTTACAACAGACTTAAAAGAGAAAGAAAAAGACGACCTGGACAGGACTGTGGCATCCAGGTTATCACCCCCAGGATTACCAGACTCGACTCAGACTCAGACGAGCTGGAACTTGATTCCGACTCTAAAGATTCAATGGAATCAGATTCCGGCTCACTACCTGACCCGGTGCTGCTTGACAAAAATCCCTCCTCGTACTGCCAGATGAGAGAGGGTGCGATGGATGCATCCAAAATGTTTGACGGTAGGCCCGCAGCCGTTTCATTCCCGATCATGGACACCGAGAAGTTATCCCCCAAGCACTTCTGTACGATCGGAGGATCTGAAAGTAGACAAGCTAGCGCTACCCCCATTTCGATTTCAGCGCTCTCGGAATCCACATTTTTACACTGCTCAACCTCAGCTGATGGGTCTATCTGCTCTTCGGCAACATCATCCCCGGATAACTGTAGGTCAAAGAAGATCTCAAACCCCGGCAAGCGCCTCCTCTCGACATTCAGCCATGGCTCTAGGAAGCCACAAAATGAAAAGTCCTCCCCCTCTCGGACGAAGCGTCCATTTAGGGTACCCTGGATGGGTCGGTGCATCAACTCAAAAGGCTTCCCCGCCTTCTTTGCTCTGGCTCTCCCAGCCATCTCCTTGCCTTTCCTTATCCAATCCTCTTTGGAAGGCAGATAACCCAAACCAAAGGTATGCGGGTTGTGCGGCACTTCGGCGATATTGCAACGCCTTTCCGGCCACTATTTCCCAATCCCATCCTGGGGATGTGTTGAAGCTTGTTCATGAGGTATATCGATTGTGCGCTGACATACACCCCCTCATCATAACCAAGATGTTTTGCACGACTCGAGCCTCAGCCAGAGTAAACCCGACAAGAACACATCCTCCGCGCCGTGCTCGATTTCCAAGACTAGTGTAGACACTTCTGGCGGTGGATAGATTGACGAATTCCCGAAAACAATAGCCACCCCCTTCCCGTGGGGGTATTTCAACATCTGGTGCAAGGTGGAAGAGACCGCCTTTACCTAGTGCAGCCACGGCCGCTGCAAAAGTAGATTGAAGGTTACGGGAACATCCAGGACATGAAAGTCAATCCCGTGTTGTCCCGGACCAACCTGGGTCTAAATTTTGACAGTCCCCATCACCTCTCTGCTTGTGTTATCATATGCCCTTATCACCTGGGCTGTGGGCACGAAGTCCACGGGCTTCAACCCGATTTCATATGCCGTCCTTGACAGGCATACGTTAATAGTGGATCCCGTGTCGACAAGAACTACCGGTATCCATTTGCTTCTACATTCCACAGAGATGTAGAGCGGTTTGTTATGATTCGCGCCCTCGGGCGGCAATTCTTTGTCAGAAAAGGTCAACGTCAGGGAACCTCCTCCCGGAAAGACCAATCCCACCTGTTGTTCAGGCGTGGTGTCTATTGAGAGTTTGGCTTTATCCATTGCTGATAGGACAGCTTGTCTATGAACACGTGAAGCCATAAACAGTCCCCAGATGGAGATGTCTGCCTGCATCTTTTTCAACTGCTTCAGTACAGCCTCTTCTTCGAGTTGCTTCTCTTTCTATTTCTCCGCCTCCTTGTCCTTCCCGAAGGCCTCTGGTTGGTCTGGGTGTAGGGGCTTGAAATACCGCCCGCTCCTAGTCATATGGTCAACTTCACCAATGTACCAGGTATCATCCGGTTGATTGCTTCCACAGTCCTCATCCGTGTGGGCAAGACATAGATCATCGTCCTCCTACCACATTCCATCGGCAGCCGACAGACACCTGTCCGGCTCCGTTACCACTGTCCTTGTACTCACGGTACCTTCTGTCCACATGCTCGCAGCATCCTCTGTCCTCATGCACACGGCACTTTCAATCCCCGCGGGGCCTTGGCTATTTCTGGCTCTTTCAGAGTCTTCGATTCCTTCTTGTTCCAACTGTGTCAGTACAGTTTGCTATTCATCATTCCCTGTATTCAAAATGCCCAAATCCCGAGTGAAATTCTTGGCACCGGCGCTCTCCGGCGATGTATTCTGATCCCCGGCCCTTCTGGCCACAATTGATGTCCTTGCCCCTGACGGGCCCTTTTCCAGCTGAGATTCTTCAACAATATCTGGTTGGTCGTCAAGCCACCCTGTGACCTCTGCCGACTCCTCAAAATCGAACCAGTTGACTGTCATGTCCCCAGATCTTGTTCATTGAAAATCTAGAGGTCAGCGATGTCCCCTACCAGAACTGCTAAATCATCTATCCTCTGATCAAGTCCATCCCCCGCAGTACGCAAATTTCTGCCCCTACCGGCAATTCCACATTTGGCCTAATCTGACCCGCTGACGTAATGTAGCTACTCGGATTGTACACTTCCTCAGCAAAGTCCCCAATTTCTTCAGACCCTGAATCAACGACGCCACTTTCCTCCGAAATCATCCCTATTCCATCTTCGATGGTCACCACCATTGGTTCAGGTTAGGCTCGGGAGATGTCCAACATGCACAAGTCAGTGCTGTCGGGCAGGAACACCTCCGGCTTGGGTAGGTGAGATGGGGTGATATATGTGCTGGGGTCATATGACATGACCCCGGTCTGGATAAAGTTGATGCGTTTGGGAAGTGGAGCTTGGTTGTGTGGTGGGAGAGGGATTGGTTGTGACGTTGGGTTTCTCTGGAGGCACAATTACCCTATTATCAATGAGATCTTGAATCTCATGACGTAATCGGAAGCATTGATCGGTGTCATGACCGTGCTGTTGGTGGAAAGTGCAGTACTTGGCTGGATTATGGTAGGGGGGAGTTTTTCTGGTAACGGTCGCGGCTCTAGGGGCTTTAAATGCCCTTTCCTAATCAAAACTCCTAAAGCCTTGGACAAGGACATATATAGTGGAGTGAAAGTTCTTTGGTTTTTGGTGGGTATCTGGCTGTTTGCGAACTACTACCGGACGCGCCGGTGAATGGCGTAGCTGCAAGGTTTCTTGGGGGATTGGTGGTGACCATGCTTACTTCTGAAGCTCTGGTAGTTGCGGTATTGCTTGTGCCTATATTGGTGTTGCGGTTGAAGGTTCTCCTGGGTTGCTCTCTGTCTTGGTCAATCAGACCCTGTTTCATCGCATCCTCGATTTGTACCCCCATCTTATGTAAATCCGAAAAGGTGGGGAAAGGGAGCATGATCATTTTCTACATTAGTTTGGGTTGGAGATTGCGCACAATCATCCGAATCTGATCCTTGTCAGTGAGCCTAGTGGTCATTATTGAGGCCTTGGCCCTCCAGCGGGTTACGAATTCAAAGAAACTCTCCTTAGGCTCCTGCCTTGTTGTCTCGAGATCACGGGTGGTAATCTCGATTTGCGTGTTATAGGAGTACTGCGCAATGAAAGCCTCGGCCATCCCATCCCAATTCCGCTTGACATCGTCTTCCAATTTTGCGTACCAGATGGCCGCCACACCCGACAGGGTCCTGCCAAATAATGAAAGCTTCTGTAGTCTGGTGAGGCCCATTGGCCTTAGTATGTCCGAAAACAGACGTAGATGCACCATAGGATCCCCGGACCCATCGAAGCGGTCGATTTGTGGCATCTTGAACCGGTCTGGCAGCGTCACAGCCGCGTCAGTATACCCAACCTCAATGTCTGGGATGGACTTTACCCCTTGGGATTTCTTGAACAACTTCTCAAGCTTACTCAACTTCAACACTGTAGGGTCCATCTCGAACTCAAAGGGAGAGTCTGGTTGGTTGGTGGGTGTAGGTGCCTTGGATAATTGAGGTAGAATCGGGGGCAGAGCCGGCCCCGTTGGGATGTCTGTATCCTCCTGGACATTTGGTGCCTCCCCGGGTGCTGGAACTCCTGGTAGGGAAGGAGCTTGGTGTGAAGCATACGCCCCGGTTTGTTGTTGCAGCCTGGCAATTAACTCTGCCTGCTGGGCCATGATCTCGGCCTGTTGTTTGGCAAATTCATCTCGACGAACAGCGTCCCGCTGCATGGCTCTCATACTTTCTTAAAGTTAGCGCACCATGTCCTCCATCCCTGCCATGTTATGCTGTTTCAGCTGACTGACTGATATATCTATCTCTGTGGTAAAAACTGAAGCCTCAGCCTGACTGTCCACTGACGGGGTAGACCACTATTCTGGCAGCCTCTGCTCGGATACACTGCGTCTTCTCGACCTCTGTCTGATAACCGGGGGTAAGGAATAAAACACTGGTTGTCTGTCGACCAGATCCTCAGATCGATTGAGTCGGCGACCTCTAGTCCACAGTGCTTGGGAAATATCTGCTTGGTCTGAAGCAATTGTGCTAAGCTACCCCTAGCAAAAACATAAATAAAGCAATAATAAGGAAATAAACGACCAGACAAACGGACAGCATAACAGCGTAAATAAACACACAACACACAGTTGGGTATCACAACACACAGTTGATAAGCTGAATACACTGTTCTCAGACACTAATCATTGTTCCCAAATCACTGCCCCCAAAACTGAATCTGATACCCATAGATAACTGATTCCCAAAATACTGAACTGGTGCCTGCAGGCCTGATACCCAAACTTCTAAACTGATACATGCATTCCTGTAGAGGCTAACTCTAAAACACATAACAGACAAGTGAGAGTCAAAACACCCCTATGTTGGGGTAGGGTTTCCCTGTCCTATTTTGTCAGGAACTAGGGTTTCACTACGCACGCAGCGGTTTCAAACAACCTATAATCGATAAGCAACCTGTCCTAGCTTGGAATGGTCACTATGGATTCCAAATATGCACTAGGTCGAATGGTCAAAAAGGGTGCCTCGGTAAAAAACCGGGGTTTGTGTTCCCATCGTGGCAAGCCCGTAACCGGTCAGCCTTATGGCACGCTTCTCAAAGCGAGCCTCCGACAAATAGTTTAGGAATAGCAGACGGCAAACAGGGTGTCCTAGGCGCACCAATGCAAATGCAATGCAAAGAAACACATGAGTGTAATCAAAACAAGATATCATGAGTTCGAGTCAAGTTCTCAAACTCCCCAGCAGAGTCGCCAGAAACTGTAGACGTCCCCGAACGTCCCGGGAGGGAAAATCCCGTTTTGTTCATTGGGCTCACTACAGTTCGGACTCAAATGTCACGATTCTGAATCTAATCCCGCAAAGTGCAATGCGAGACCGATAAATCACCAAAGAGTCCAAATCCGGCAATTGTTTTGAAAATTATTTTAGAAAGAAGTGTCAAACATGGACTGCTTTGCCAGATACAGAGTCGCCACCTAAATATTTTATTTTAGGGAATTTAGGAAACCCTGACTCGTTGCCTAAGGCCACGTGTCCGTCATCACCAAAGTTGCCTGGCTCGGGAACTTGGTACGATTGGGGAAGGTCACTTCGTGAGCACCCCGCTCGCCCGATCAAAGATCGGCTCTACTAACCATGATATCGAGTTTTGAAAACATTATTGCTCTTATTCCGGTTTATTAGCCTAGAATTACTATGTGATGCACGCAGCATACAAGTATAGACTGGATCGCTGTAGTTGGAACAAAACATTTCATCTGTTTGTTTTTTGAAAGCGGTTTGCTACTCGCAAGTAGTAAAATGCAGATTTTGACACCCTCAAGTGGGCTTAAAACTCTCAATTGGTGAATTGTTCCAATTCAAATAACCCAACATTCACCAACAGGCATTCAGGCAGTTATATCACATAAGCAAATAGCCTCATGGTAAGCATGCTATCATGGCAGTCACTCACACGCATGCAAGGATGCTAAAGCATAAATACTTACCGAGTACTCCAAGCCAAAAAGACTAGTTAGTAATCAATGCATGATCCTAGTTCATGTTAAGATGGCTAATGCAACACATGCAAAATGCAACAGATAGGCTCGGCTATTCTAAACATGGGCATATGAAATGCAACAGATGTATGCACGACCACCCTCCCTATCATGCTATGAACTCAAGGGGGTTTGGTTCTTGACCCTTGGGCCACCATCACGCATTTCATGCATGATGGCCAAAGGAGCCAAGTGTGCATATCAATGCAAAATGGATGCACAAAACAAATGGATGCCACACACCCTATCATGCTGGATTAAGAGTGACGGCAACCGAAGATTGAGGCACGTTTCATCACTTTAAGTACGAACGTCCCTCATTCCTCACGTTTGGTTTGACACCCCAAACCAAACACCATGTAATGCATGTATGCTAAATACAATGCGATATGTAAATGCAATACAAGGTAATGCAATGTAAGCATGCCAAATACAATGTGATGCAACCTAAGCATGCCAAATGTAATGAGACTCGAGTATGCACACAAGACTAAGGTAGCAAGCATGCCGGATGCAATGCAACCTAAGCATGCAAGTTAAACTAATGCAACATGAACATGCCAAGCATACAACAAGGTTATATAATGCAACTAGCTAAGCATCATGCAATATACTAAACATGCAAACATGATATAATGCAAGTATGCAAATAATGTAACGCAACATGAGTGTGCCTACTCAATGCAACTTGCACAAGCATGTAACAAAGTGTAAACTAGCAAGCATGTAACAAGATGCAACATGTCAAACCATGCAATTATATACAAGGATGGGCTTAAACCGAATAGGAGACCCAGCCATGCCCCAAAACAGTGGCCAAAATACCAAAACTAAGGCACCGAAATACGAGACAATCATGCACACATATTGGTCCATCACTTAGGCCACACAATGCACAACCTTCAAACATGAGCGAGATGTGATGAATATGAGAATATAGCATACAATAAGCTCTGAAATCACATGAAGAATGATGCAAATTGACTACACAATGCAACATGCATGCGCTAATGGAGTTAAAGTTCAAAGCTAGCCAAGGACTTGAACCATGACTATGTCAACCAAGCCCCAAAGAGGGAAGGTGACCCAAAACGGTCCCGAGGCAGACCAAAATGAAGACAAAACACCTATGGAATGAGGCCCAAAACATGCTAGAAAGGTGAGCATAAAACAGACGTATACAAGGCCAAAAAGGGGGCAAATGCACTACACCTCTAACAACCGAACATGGCATGACTTAGACCAATAAAGTCAGAGTTAAAACAAATCAAAATAAGCCCCAAGACCCAATGAGAAGGTCTCCCAAAGATCTAGTCATGGAGGGACATGTAATGGTCCAAACATGGAGCATGAAACAACAACTCCCCAAAGCATTGAATGGATGGCAAATGCAAGTATACAAGCATGAAACATGGAACTGAAATAGTATGATAAGTGATCCCAAATCACTGAAATAGCCCAAATGAAGCATGCCATGACTCACACACCCAACTTAGCAAGCTAAAATGCAAAGTAGCTATACAAAGCATGGGCAAGCATGACCCAAAAGTCCAAAAACAGAACTTAGCATGTCACAACATAGCTAAAAGCTTCATGAAGTCAAGCTAAAACATGCATGCACGATGGTCTAAATGCATTGATACATATTATGACAATAGAGGGGATTACAAAGCAAGTGCATGATGCATGCAATAAGCTATCAATTCGACCAAAAACAGAGGTATAAATGACCAAATAACACCAAAAACCTCTGGAATGGAGCCAACAAAAGCTAAGCAAACATGCTACCTTATGAGCCCTAAAGGCAAGCAAATAAGAGACAAAGGGAGAGGGGTGTCCCTCCCCTATACATGACTTCAAAACCACTTCTCCACCACTAAAAATCCTCTGGATTTCAGTGGTGAGAAGGTCGAAATAAGGGGGTTCCAAAGCCCAAAGAGAAAGGCACAAAAAGAGGCCAAACAAGGCCTAAGAGGGTGTAAACAACCCCCACCAACAAAAAAAGCAACCTTAAACAAACATCTTAAGCATGAAAATATAGAACTTTTATCAGTAATACACTAAGCTCAAAACAACATGAAAGATAGGCTAAAAGCTAGTGCAAGAAAGGGGAATAAAGAAGGTAGTTCTCACCCTTGAAGAACACTTCAAGAACACCAACTCCAGCACCTTCTGTTGACCAAAACCAACTCAAAAACTCTAAGATCAACCCCTTAGCACCTCCACAACCGAAGTATAGTGTAACACTAGGTGCCTTAGAGCAAAACTAAGAACAAAACACCCTTTAGAACACTTTTACACACACAAATGTAGAGAGAGAAGGAGATATAGAGATAGAGGGATATATAAGCTATATATCAGATTTTTCAACCTCTGGATAGGGAGGGGAGGCCCTCCTTTTTTAGGACATGTAATCCAAAGCTTCCAAGGAAAGCTAAGTAAATGATGAAATCCTTCCATACACGTGTATGGAGGGCAGGTTCTGTACTCACCAGCTGGCACAACTGGTATGCACAAAGCCTGAAAAAGGTAAAGAAAAGGTCCCGGCCAGAAAAGGGGTCGATCGACTAAAACAAAGGCCGGCCGACCAGAAAAGGGTGCCGATCGGCTAAACATGTGGCCGATAGAAATAATACATGGTCGGTGGCATCATGCCAAGGCCGGTGAGGTGTGGGGATGGCCAACAAGCCATTCCCTACCCTCAGAAACAAAAACACAAATGTTTGGTGCACAACCAAGTGCAAAACAAACAAGTCGAGAGGTCTTGAGGTAAGGCGCGCGACCGAAACCTCCGAGAACTCAAGATGAACACGAACATGGATGATCACCGAGTGTTCAAACGGTGAC
The DNA here is from genome assembly GCA_030407325.1 of Camellia japonica. NCBI lineage: Eukaryota > Viridiplantae > Streptophyta > Magnoliopsida > Ericales > Theaceae > Camellia > Camellia japonica. Next base: position 54,826,923 of record JAPPVO010000036.1, read on the forward strand.
GTCCAAGTCTTGAGGACGGTCAAAAATGGGATGTCTACACCGCCTAGATCAGCAGACCGCCATGTTGACTCAGATTCTCTCTTTGTTACAGATGTTGTCGCCGCCTCCACCAGACTCATAGTTCTATTTACTCTTGGACAGTTTTTGGATAGCACTTTCTTTATTTAGCTGTATATTTTGTTTCTTTTGTCTTTTCCGGACATAAAGGAGGAGCATTTTTGGGATAGGGATGGGGAATATATTTTGTTTGCACGATGGTTGGGATATTTGGGATATGTAGTCTTGCACTCATTGTGGATTTTGCAGACTGGACATACTACTACTGGACATACTATTTTTGCATGATGATATAGTTTTGATTTGTTATGTCTTGATATGTTAACTATTTTCTCTATTCTCATGGTGTTGTTTATTTATTTTTGCAGATATTTCGTCAAGGTTGTTTCGTTAGTTGGGTTGGCTGTTTTGAGTTGGTTTGTTTGTTTAGTTAGTGCGTTTGTTTTCTAGGAAATTGTGTTAGAAAGTTTTGTCCGGAAATTGACAAAATGGGAGATTGTTAGGTCCCTTAGTCTTGTCAATCCCATGAACAAACTTATGTAATCGAGTTGTAAATTTCCTAGTCGATTTGCCTTGCTCGCTCAAGCGAAGGAGTCCTGGCTCGAGCGAATGAGTCCTGCACCCAGAAGCTGCGTCTGTCTGCCAAAAACCTAAGAAGGAAGATTTTACGCTCGAGCGAAGGAAGCTTGGCTCGAGCAACGCCACTTGAGGAAAACACGTTTATTTGGTTCCTCGCTCGAGCGAGAGAGTCTTCGCTCGAGCGACCGTCGCAGTCTCTGTTTTCTATAAATACTTGTTTAAGTCAGTTTTAAGGTTGTGTTTCTTAGATCTTCTTTAAGGGTTTTAGGGTTTTCTTTTGGGCCTGTTTGCTAGTTTTCCTTGATGATTAATTGAGTATTAAACTCATGTTTTGATAAGCACACATCAAGGAGTTTGATTGTTCATCTTTAAGAGTGTCCTTCTTTGGTGGAATCCGAAGATTCAAGTGCAGAGGAGTCAAAGGAGTTTGATGCTGTGCACAGTCGTTGATTCGATAACGGATGTTGTGGATTCAACATCAATCTGATTAATTCCGAGAAGAAGGTTGCAGTGAAAGATTTACAGAAGATTTAAAAACAAATTGACAATGGTTGGGTAATTTGTTTGGTATCTTTGTAATCTTTTTTTCTTCAGTAGTGGATTGATTTGTGGCGTTTTGCCCGTGATTTTTTTATCACAATTGGAGGTGTTTCGATTGTAGTTTTTCCACGTAAAAATCGTTTGTGTCGATTTATTATTTTTTGAAACAACAATCTAAATTACGTTCGTACGTGCTTGATGATTTAGATTGTTAGCTTTAATTGTTTGAGAACCAGTACAATTAAATCTTGATCTAATCACGAATCACTTAGGTTTTTCATAGACGTATATATTCATACAAGCGGTGGGTGTAAACGTAATACGTTTGTAATTTTACATTTAAATTTGTTAGTAAATTTGATGAATGAGAAAGATGGGTTGAATTTAAAATTTAATAATAGTTATATACTAAGCAATTAACAACTTGGACATTCTTAGAAAGAATAAAAATAGTGACAGAATTTAAAATTATTATGAGTTCCGTACTTTAAATAATAGAATAGATTTACTCAACTATAAAAATTGAACTGGAAATTCTACTATACAAATACTTGAAAAGGGTGTACCATATGCACCTCTAATTATGTTATTTTCTTCTTTAGTTATGATCAATTTTTTATTTAGTTATGACATTATCACGAGATCTTTGGTTATGCCTCATGTGGTGTTTGGTTATATTTTTTTTTATTTTTTAGTTTTGATTAAGAAAGTATGGAGTTATGCCGCTTTTTTCTTTAATTATAAGGGCATATATATGGTACACACTCTGTCTTTCCCAAGTTGAAAGTATATAAAAATTACCATAACAAACTATACATAATAGTCTAAATTATTAAACAAAGCTACTCAACTACGTATTCAACTAACCACACATAAATAATCAGGAATTAAATAAATTAGACTCAAATAAAAACATTTAGATACACAATTGACAAAATAAAAATTTTAAGGACCAAAGTGATACAGAATAGATATTTGCAATATTAATTTAGATATAGATATGGATAGGTGGCAATTATAAGGTGGCCAAATTATGCCCCCAAACTGTCAAGTCATATGATCTCTGAGGAGATAATTCCTCCCTACATTTCTCAATAAAAGGTTTAGTGATAGTCTAAACTTGATTACTACATTTCTTATGCATAACATTAACTCTAAATAATAAAAAAAAAATAGAAAGAAAAGAACAAAATGGAAACACGACAAGAAAGAATGTATGATCATATGTTTTTCTCAATTAGAGTTGCATAGTTGTGGTTATCATGAAATAAGTCTTAATAACATAAATCCAATACACTATCTTAGCAAACAACAATAAAATAAATAAATAAATAAACCATAATAAACATGTCCATGTTCGCAGATATGACAATTTTTATTTTTTTTGCAATCCAAAAAAAAAATAAAACAAAAAAAAAATCAACGGTAAATAAAAAGGGATTTGCTTAATCATGAGGTGATTAGATGCTTGGAGTACTTGAATTCTGGGTGTCTCTACAATTGAACTTCCTTCAACCGTGTGCATATGCAGCAAAAGACCTAATAATTACAAAACACATACTAAATGTAAGGAGGTGCAATATATCAATGAACAATATAAGCACTAAAAGTATAGGTGATTTAGACTTTGCTTGTTTCAATAGAATTTATTTATTTATTTATTTTTTTTTTTTTTTGTATTTGATTCCGACCTTAAAAATGATGGTGTGTTAATTGTAATAGTGGTGGTGTAGCGATGGGAGAGTGAGCGGAGTAGTGGTGGCAGAAATGGCAGCAATCTTAAGAATAATGGTATGTTAGAGCAACTAACTCTTTACTTTTATTTTTGTCAAATTTAAATTTGATAAAAAAGTGATTAAAAGTCATATTCAATCTATTTATCAAATGGTGGGTAGGGCTATGGTACACATTTTTGTAATATATGTTATCCATTTTTCGGATAAATGTTATGTAATTTTTTCGTATGGTTATGACAATTTGTATTTCAGAAATAAAATTACATATTTTGTGGTAATGTTATAAAAATTTTTGTTAGAAAATGTTTTTAAGTTAATTTCTAAACCACAAATTGGTGTAATTCTACTAAAAAATTACATAATATTTATCACAGAAATCATAATATTTATCATAAAATACATAACGTGGTGCATAAAATTTCTCTCCAAATATCTATCCAATCAAGAGAGAAACAAATTTTTTTTTTTTTTTTGCATCAAATTAAAATTTGATAAATTTTTTTAAAAAATGGAGTATTGAAGTTGTTTTTTTTTTTTTTTTTCCATCAAACTTTGACGAAACGATAAATAAACATTGCAATTGAGTTGGGGGACAAATCTAGAATTGAATTGAATTGGCAAACAAAACAAAAAAAAAAAAATACAACTCAAATCATGATTTGAAAACTTAAAATTTGAAAAAAGTTTTTAATTTTTTTTTATCCTAATCATGATTTGAAAACTTAATCAAACGCTACCGTTATCTTTCAAAACACAATTCAAAGCTCGAAACTCATTTCTAAAAATTAAACCAAAAAGAGCCATATTTTTTTGTGAGTATGTTTAACATGAAAATAATGGAAGTAACAAGGAAAATATAAGAAAATTTAAATTTTTTATAAAAATAATTATTTATAATAAAAATTCTTATTTTCTTGTAAAATTTTCATCCTAATCAGATTCATACAAAAATTTTATTTTATTTTATTTTCCTTTTCTTTTTCTTTTTTTTCACTTCACTTTCTGTCATTTTCACTTTCTATCATTTATTTCTTTCTAATCAAATAGAGCCTAAATAGTATGATAATTTATTTTAAAATGTGACATTTTTAGTCCCTAAAATATATATTATTTGTTATTTTAATCCCTTAAATTTTAATTTTATCATTTTAATTATCAAAATTGTCAATATAAAAAGTAAAATAATAAAATTAAAATGACAAATAACGCATCCTAAAAACTTTCCTATCCTAAATCTAGCCTTCTGAACTCCGAAATAAACAAACACAGCAATTCAATTGGGGGCAAACCTGAAAGTTAATTGAACTGGCATTCAACTTTGAGATTCATTTTCATCTTCCCTAACCCTTACGTTTTCCACCTTCCGATTGAAATGTTCTTGAAGACTGCCGATTTTAGTAATAACATATTGTTTTCGGATTCGGGACCAGAGCTCGACATGAGGGATATGCTCGACGATCCAGTAGTCTTTTCCTTGGTTGGGTTTGGGTTCCATTCTATCTATGAATTCTTCTGGCATACCAATAAACTCAAGAGTTTTGAGGTTTCTGAGGTGGTGGATGCCAGATGGTACCTCCTTTAGTTGTGGACTAGGCTCAATCGTTAGCTCTTCAAGAAGCGGCAATGCTCCTTCCTCTATTATCATTGAATTCAATCCCTTCAACCCTACCAGAGATAGTCGCTTAAGTTTTTGAAAGCTTCCGACCTCAAAATACAACTGCTCCCCATCATATGCATCCCAAAGAACAAGACGTACTAAACCAGGCAAGACTTGAAGGGCTTTTACTGTATCATTCTTGGTCATACCTGAACCCGATAGAGCTAATGTGACTAGATTTTGAAGTTTCGGGATCCAGCCGGGCAACTTCTCTGAACGTCCAACCAAGAAGAGACTTCGAAGATATTGAGGTGGAGATGATATATCCTGTAAATCCAGAATCTCATCATCACTTAGGGCCAATACACTCAAACGTTGAAGGTATTTCATCTTCTCAATGGCTGCACATAGACCCCTCCCATGTTCTCTTTTCAATTTCGTAATTCCCAACTTCCTTAGCTGCCTCAATTTCTCAAGCTGTTTAATTAGGCCATGATTTGTCTCCACATACCACAAACTTTGCAACTCCTCTAAACCCCCAATCCCTCCCTGTATCTTCACTCCTACTATATCGTCCACCAAGGATTCAGATTGTGAGTTATAAGAACGGGCAAGAAGATGCCGCAACTTAGGGAGCCTACTGATATCAAATGGGAGCTCTCTCACGAAGGAATATTTCAGATCCAAAGTCTGTAGGTTTTGCAACTTGCTTATGGACTTTGGTATTGTCTCCACTCGTGTGCTCCTTATGCTTAGGTATCTCAAAAGAAATAGATTTCCCACTTCTTCATGAAGTTCATCCAAAGGAGCATCCTGAAGATCTAGTGTTTTCAAAAGCTTGAAATTTGCAGCTAGTGTACCCAATAAGGGCTTCTTTGGCAGCTCTCCCACTTGAAAAAGAAAAACAGAACGAACTGGAGATTTAATAATGCTTTCCATAACTTTATCCATACTGCAATAATGCATATGCATAGATAGTCGGCGAGTTGTGTCATTGAAACTTGAATTCTCTTCTTCCATAAGTTGACTGAAACTAAACTCCTCTAACATTGAGAGAATAATTTCACGCACTACATCATGTACCCGACACTCTCCAACTTTTCCGTCAAATTTTGTTGTTGACACTTGAACTAAGCATCTATCAATCAACTCATTCAGGTATTCTTCTGCAACTTCTTCCAATGTATTTCCTTTCCGCTCTTCAACTAAACCCTCAGCAATCCACAACCGAATTAGTCTTCCACTGCTGATAGAGTAGTCCTCCGGTATTATGCCAAAGCACAAGAAACATGATTTCAGGTAGTGCGGTAGATCATTGTAACTGAACAACACAATTTTTTTGATGCTTGCAAGATTCCTTTCTAACTCAGAGCCCAGGCTGTCACAGAATTTTCGCCATTCGGATATGACCTTTTGTTTGATGGACAAGAGACCACCTATTGCCACAATTGCAAGTGGCAATCCTTCACATTTTCTAACAATTTCATGTGATACTTCCTCCAACTCAGGGGGGCAATGACCCCTAAAGGCTTTCTTGCAAAAGAGTTTCCAAGCCTCCTCTTGGGATAGGGGTTGAAGTTTGTAAACATTTTTCATTGAAGGTTCTACGCTTGAAGCAGCGACTTTTTCATTACGTGTGGTGATAATTATTCTACTGCCTTTGCTATTTTCAGGTAAAGCACATCTTATGAATTTCCAAAAATCAGCTTTCCATACATCATCAAACACAATGACATATCTCTTTTCCTTTAAATATTCTCTTAGCTTGTCAATGAAGGACTCCTGGTCCATTGAATCAATTCCCTTATCAAGTGGAACTTCTTTTTCTGATAGCTTCTTTATCATTGTTTTGAGGAGCTCTTCTGGCTTGTATGATTGAGAGATGCTGAACCATGCCTTGCAGTCAAACTGTGCATCCACTTGTTGGCTGTCGTAAACTTTCTTGGCAAGTGTGGTTTTGCCAACTCCAGCCATGCCTACTATTGAGATCACTTCCCGTTGTGATTCTTCTTCCAACAATTCTTTTATCAGTTCATCTGTGGCGTATTCAATGCCAACAACTTCGTCTTTTTCAGGGTAAAGGGAAGCTAATCGAGGGTCATGCCAATTGTCGTCTTTGGTGCCGCTGCTTTGCTCTGGGGCACTACTACTGAATTTATATCGATCAGCTCTTTCCTTGATCTCACAAATTTTAGTCTTGATGTCTTGGATTTGTGAGGCTATTTCATGTCGTTGCTTTAATCTAGTGATTGAGTGAGTGACTTTACGAAAGTATCTGATGATGAAACTGAAACGTCGAGGCTGCTGCTTTGCCAAGTGAAGAAGTATGTATTCATCAATAATGTCTTCTATCTGATAAGCAATCCCCCTTACTTCTTTCACCCATATTTTCGCTCCTTCCTTTCCTGTTTCTGCCTTTGATTCTGCAGCTTTCAAGAAACATTGTATGTACTCCAATTCAGATTTGATAGTGGCAATTTCCTTGTGGACACCCTTTAACAGCTCTACTTTATGGGCTAACAATGATCCCAAATATTGAATAACAGAGCTCACTGCACTTGCTGCCATTACTTCTCCCTGCACTGCACTGAAGACACCACCATCACGATTAGTTTTGATTATGTTTATTAGTAGTGTGTGACTGTGTCCATGTAAAACACAACTTAGATGATGGCGGATTTTCAATTCAGTGCATGGCTTTGTTTACCAGTTCATGAGCTGATGAAGAAAACTCACAACTTTTTTATTACTTCGGCACATTTTCCTTCAAAAAGTTATCTATGGAGAAAAAGTACACATGCTCATGCCCTTTATATTTTAAAAAAATTAAGTGGCCTCCTCTCTATATTTATGAAACATGGGAGTCAAAATATAAAATTAAAAAATTTAGACAAACATATTAATTTCTCATAAGAAGGTATAATGTGTGGAGACGACAAGAAGTTGGAGGAGGATTCTGGAAATTACTAAATCACATTCATTGAGAAAGTTTTAATCTTGATTCTATCATAGATGTCTCTAGTGTCGTAAAAGAGAGTCGAACACGACTCATAATGTCTCACTATAATAGACAAATTGTTTTACAGTTGCTAAATTTCATAACTCAATGTAAATATAAGAAAATGTGTTTATTTATATATATTTTCATATTATTTTTCACTTTTTATGTTAGTAGAAATTGATCTTGTAGTCTATACATTTAAGAAAAATATATTTTCGGAGTATACATTAGAATTTTAGTTTTAATGTTGATTAAAAAATTTAGACAAAATATAACAAAAGAAATTAATTTATCATAACTAGGGTCGAAAACAAACCTTGGCCAATAGATGGAGGAGAATATAACAAGTTACCTGATCACATTTATTGAAAAATATTTTGATTGGAGTTTTAATGTCAATTCTATCATGAATGTTCTTAATAAAATGAAAGAAAACATCTTTCGTAGATAAGACTTACAATTATTATCTTCCATAACTTAATATGGATACAAGAAAACATGCTTATAAAAGACAGTTTTAGTCTTTAAAATTTGTGTTTTTTGTCACTATAGTCCCTCTAATTTCAATTTTGCCATTTTGATCTTCAAAATTGTCAATTTGAGTCAATTTAATCCTGTCTCTAAAGTCCGTTTACATTGATAACGAAAAAAGTGTTTTATCTTTGAATAAAAAATAGTTCTATCTTTGCCAATCCCATTTGATGGGACTTAAGGCTTAGTTTGGTTTGGTTTGGTTTGATTTGGTATAAAAAACAGTTTTGATCCCTAAAGTATGGGTTTCTTGTCATTTTAGTCCCTTAAGTTCTAAATTTTGTCATTTTGGTCATTAAAATTGTCAATTTGAGTTAGGATCAAATTCACTCAAATTGAGAATTTTGAGGACCAAAATAACAAAAATTGAAACTTAATGGATTAAAATGACAAGAATGTATACTTTAGGTAGTAAAACTATCTTTTATTTATGTTCTCGTTAACAATTTAGACGGTCATTAGAGATAGGACCAATTGACTCAAATTAATAACTTCGAGGATCAAAATAACAAAATTAAAACTTAAAGGATTAAAATGAAAAACAACACATACTTTAGAAATTAAAACTGTCTTTTATCCCATTTTATATATTTATCTCATTCTTTTTCTCACTTTTTATCCGTGTACATATTGGTGTGGTAGTTCATACTCTTTTTTTTTTTTTTCTTTTTAAACAAAATAGTATATATATTGACCTCCCTATGTTAAAATTTTAGATTCGTCCCTGGTGCAATGGGCGATCGCCCCTACGTTTTCAAATCACTCCATGATTAGTATAATTCCATCACACAAGAATTGAAAGTGGACCATACATTATTTATTTTCAAATTTTGACTAAAATTCTAAATAATTAACTTCAACCAAATGCAAAAGTTGAATGTGGACCATACATTATTTATTTTCAAATTTTGGCTCAAATTCCAAATAATTAACTTTAACCAAATGCAAAAGCTGAAGTAACGTTTAAGATTGTGGTTAGATTACGGATTTGGGTAGTGTTTAATAAAGGAAATGGAAAAAGATGGATAAAATATAGATGAAATAGAGTTAAATTTCATCCACATTTTATCCGTATTTTTCTTTTTCCTTTCTAAATTTTTGATCCAAATACAATCTAAAAATAAAATGTTCTAAATTTGTTACACATGATTTAGCCAGCATTAATTCCATCAATTGCACCACTATATTTAAGACTTAAGGTAGGACATTTATTCTCTTGATTATGAATTTAAGTTGTTACATGTATTGTCCATGAAAGTTTTATTGAAATTATGTTCAATTGGTGATTAGAGTCAAGAATTAGCTCAAAGTGTTGATTTGAGAGTGAATTCATACATGCATGATCATATCATAGAGTTTTGAAATTGTTTTGCATGAAATTCTTCCATGCATGTCTAGATTATAGTTGTAACCTAAGAATTCATCATGTTCTTGGGAAGAATGGCTCATTTGATCATGTGTTAGAAGCTTTGAATTCAAATAAACACATGCATGGCATATATTACATCATGTTCTTGAATTTTGAGTTGGATTTGTGTTCAATTGGCACACTTTTGGGCTTTGATTTTCTAAAATGATTTCCAAAACATGTTGTATTATGAGTTTCTATGTGTTTTCCAGAAAATTGGCCCAAAAGATTGAGTTTTGGCATGTTTGATTCTTGGTTTGAGCTTTGGAAGCAAATCTGGAAAACCCAGATTTTGGCTTTCACGCTCAAGCGAAAGATTCCACGCTCGAGTGACCACCTTTGTGTTCAGAGCTCCGCTCGAGCAACAGAATGTTGGCTCGAGTGTAGATTGCAAGCTCTCAGGTTTTTGCGTGTGCAGACGCACACTTGAGCGACGAGACCTATGCTCGAGCGAGGAACTGTGTCTCACGCTCGAGCGAGCATCGAGCGGAGAATTTCAGCAACCAGTACTTTTTGCATTTTTACAGACCGCTCGAGCGACGGAGTCTACGCTCGAGCGACCCTTCTGTTTTGGTAAGCTCGCTCGAGCGGAGAAAGCCACACTCGAGCGAGACCCCTGTTTTCAGCAAATTTTGAAAAGTGTTTTAAAGTACATTTTTGCATCCTCATTCCATCCTAGGCATTCCTAGGCCATGTTTAAGGCATCTTAATGAGGATAATGTTGTAGAACCACACCAAGTCAAGTTAAGGGGCTAAGTTATTAATTCCAAGTGTGTAACTTGGTGTGTGTTCGTTCTACAACTATGTAGGGTTGGCACCCGAGGACGCTGATTAGCCTGTCTATAGCCCAGTGATCTGTGAGTAACAATGTTGTAAAGATACGTTCAATTATAATTATTTTTGAACGATTGACTGTACTGCTTTCTGAAATGACATTGTTTACTGAATGAATATTTGTCATATTTGTAAACTGTACTCGTGGCATCCATAGCAACTTACTGTTACTGCCACTGTTACTGCTACTGTACTGCCACTGTTACTGCTACTGTTACAGAGATCTCTGTCAATTCCAATGTTTGGAACTATTACTGTTTACTGTTTGGAACTATTACTGTTTACTGTTTGATGGCCATCAACTGACTGTTTGGTCTATTAAGACCTACTGTACTGTTCTGCTATTGGATGTACCACGTATGACTGCTATGATTTCTAATCGACTGATGTGGCATAAAATATGAGCCACTGATGCAAATGACTGTTTTAACTATTGAAAGGACATTCATTCTTAACCCCTTTACACAGTTGTTATTCACTGGGCTTTAGCTCACAGTTTATATATGTATGTAGGTGGCCAGGCACCGGACCGAAGCTAGAAGCGTCAAATTAAGCTCATGTTTTGTCAAGCCAACCATTGTGCCTCACTTCGAGGTTCCGAGTCCGTTCAAGCCAAGGCTGTTTTGGGGTGTCTCAGATTCGCCCTTTTGTCTCGATTTTTGTAATGAATGTTTAAAGACCTTTGACTGTACAGTTATCGTAAAGGGATTAGATCCCTAACCTGTATGTTATGTGTTTCCGATATGTATATATGTTTATGGTTATGAATGTAGACTAGTCCATAAAAGTCTTTTTCCATCCAGATTTCCACAGCTCATTGGACATCTTTTATTTACTGTTTGGCTTCCGCCAACCCCTTACTCTGCGCTATTGTTATTACTGTTAAGCAGGCCTTTGGTAATCACGGATTACTGGCCAGTTACGATGCTAAACCCTTATGGGCGGGTTTGGGTCGTGACAGATTAAGAAAGTATGGAGTTATGCCACATTTTCTTTAATTATAAGGGCATATATATGGTACACACTCTGTCTTTCCCAAGTTGAAAATATATAAAAATTACCATAACAAACTATACATAATAGTCTAAATTATTAAACAAAGCTACTCAACTACGTATTCAACTAACCACACATAAATAATCAGGAATTAAATAAATTAGACTCAAATAAAAACATTTAGATGCACAATTGACAAAATAAAAATTTTAAGGACCAAAGTGATACAGAATAGATACTTCGCAATATTAATTTAGATATAGATATGGAATAGGCAGCATATAAGGTAGCCAAATTATGCCCCCAAACCGTCAAGTCATATGATCTCTGAGGAGATAATTCCTCCCTAAATAAAAGGTTTAGTAATAGTCTAAACCTGATTACTACATTTCTTATGCATAACATTAGCTCTAAATAATAAAAAAATAGAAAGAAAAGAACAAAATGGAAACACGACAAGAAAGAATGTATGATCATATGTTTTTCTCAATTAGAGTTGCATAGTTGTGGTTATCATGAAATAAGTCTTAATAACATAAATCCAATACACTATCTTAGTAAACAACAATAAAATAAATAAATAAATAAATAAATAAATCCATAATAAACATGTCCATGTTCGCAGATATGACAATTTTTATTTTTTTTGCAATCCAAAAATAAAAAAATAAAAAAATCAACGGTGATAAAAAGGGATTTGCTTAATCGTGAGGTGATTAGAAGCTTAGAGTACTTGAATTCTACGTGTCTCTACAATTGAATTTCCGTCAACTGTATGCATATGTAGCAAAAGACCTAATAATTACAAAACGCATACTAAATGTAAGGAGGTGCAATATATCAATGAACAATATAAGCACTAAAAGTATAGGTGATTTAGACTTTGCTTGTTTCAATAGATTTTTTTTTTTTTGATTCCGACCTTAAAAATGATGGGGTGTTAATTGTAATAGTGGTGGTGTAGGCAATGGGAGAGTGAGCGGAGTAGTGGTGGCGGAAATGGCGGCAATCTTAAGAATAATGGTATGTTAGAGCAACTAACTCTTAACTTTTATTTTTGTCAAATTTAAATTTGATAAAAAAAAAGTGATTAAAAATCATATTCAATCTATTTATCAAATGGTGGATAAGGCTATGGTACACATTTTTGTAATATATATGCTATGCATTTTTCTAATAAATGTTATGTAATTTTTTTGTATGGTTATGACAATTTGTATTTCAGAAATAAAATTATATATTTTGTGGTAATGTTACAAATTTTTTTGTTAGAAAATGTTTGGATAAAAAAAGTGTAACATTACCACAAAATATATAAGTTAATTTCTAAACCACAAATTGGTGTAATTCTACTAAAAAATTACATAATATTTATCATAGAAATACATAATATTTATCATAAAAATACATAACGTGGTGCATAAAATTTCTCTCCAAATATCTATCCAATCAAGAGAGAAACAAATTTTTTTCTTTTTGGCATCAAATTAAAATTTGATAAAAATTAAAAAAATGGAGTATTGAAGTTGTTGTTGTTGTTGCTGTTGTTTTTTTTTTTTTTTCCATCAAACTTTGACGAAACGATAAATAAACATTGCAATTGACTTGGGGGACAAATCTGGAATTGAATTGAATTGGCAACAAAAAAAAAATAAAAAAAAACACAACTCAAATAACATGATTTGAAAACTTAATCAAATGCTACCCTTATCTTTCAAAATACAATTCAAAACTCGAAACTCATTTCAAAAATTAAACCAAACAGAGCCATATTTTTTTGTGAGTATGTTTAGCATGAAAATAATGGAAGTAACAAGGAAAATATAAGAAATTTTAAATTTGTTATAAAAATAATTATTTATAATAAAAATTCCTATTTTCTTGTAAAATTTTCATCCTAATCAGATTCATACAAAAAATTTGTTTTATTTTATTTTCCTTTTTTTTTTTTTTACTTCACTTTCTGTCACTTACTTCTTTCTAATCAAATGGAGCTTAAATAGTATGATAATTTATTTTAAAATGTGACATTTTTAGTCCTTAAAATATATATTATTTGTTATTTTAATCCCTTAAATTTTAATTTTATCATTTTAATTATCAAAATTGTCAATATAAAAAGTAAAATAATAAAATTAAAATGACAAATAACGCATCCTAAAAATTTTCCTATCCTAAATCTACTTTTTTTAACTCCGAAATAAACAAACACAGCAATTTATTTGGATTCACCTCCTCTCCAGCGCTTTACAATCCGGCTTCCTCCAACCATTCCATCAGATGGAGACGCGTGGCGACAACGGATCCGACGGGCGAGAAGGGAGCCACGTCTGTGAAGCTCAAGAAACAAACAAAACGACGCCAAGTTCTATCATTTTGGCCAGATGGAGGTATGTAACGGAAAGTTTTTTTTATTTTTATTTTGAATTACATATCCAGATTCAGATCCCTTCTCCCGCCTTTTTCATAAACTCAAAACCCAATCCCTCCTTCCCTCTCTCTCTTTCTCAGAACCCAGTCCCCTATCTATGATTCAGTTTTTTTTCCATTTATAATCGATCGACGGTAGAAGGCTTTGCCATCCCTGGACTCCATCATTTGAAAATCTTTGTTTACCCAAACAATTGTAGACACCAAAGGTTAGATTTGTAGTATTTTATTTTTCGTTCTTTTTTTTTTTTTTTTGGGGGGGGGGGGGGGTGGGTTCAAATCCATTCCAATTGTATGATGAAATGCCTCAATGAATCATGGACTTGGGTGTGAATCATGGTGAAAATCTGGAAGTCAGATGCTCATTTATATATGTTTGCTAGTCCGTTTGAGAACCCACCTAAAATCTGGAAGCAATAGTTTTAATGCTCATTTATATATATGAGCATATATAAACCTCATTTATATATTTCACTGAACAAATTAGCAATAGTCTGTCTGTTTGAGAACTCATTTATATATGCTCATTTATATATGATGCTCATAAATCTGGTAATTTTAGAGAACCCACCTAAAATCTGGTATGTATATGATGCTCATATTTCACTGAACAGATTTTTTTCACTCTTAAGCAGAAACAGATTTGTCATATCAATCAAGGTTAGGCTTTTAGATACTTCTGTAAAGTTTTTATATTGATTTAGGAGAAGACAATCATTTTTCCACAAATCAAATATTTAGAAAAAGAAAAAATTGATTTTGTAGATAGTATGAGACAGAACATTAATGTGTAAAACAGAGCTTCAATATCATTTAAGAACATTAAACCATGTACTACTTTCACATATTTCTTAGATAAAAAATTATGTTTACTTTTTTGCATTTTAGGTATTGGATATATCGAAGATGGATGATTTAACAATTGCTACCCAAATGGATGTTCATGGCGAGGATGATACACAATGTAAATCCATATTAGGTATGGAATTTGACTCTAAACAATCAGCTTATGAATTTTATAATTCTTATGGAGGAAGAGTTGGATTTAGTATTAGAAAAGAATATGCTCACAAAAGTAAGACCGGTGAAATTACTTCAAGGACATTTGTTTGTTCGAAGGAGGGTCTTAGAAAATCTGATAAAAGAGATTTTGTTGTAAGGATTCCTAGGGCAGAGACAAGGACCGGTTGTTTGAGATGAAAGGAATATTGTGTAGTCATGTTATTAAGGTTCTTAAAGATGAAATGATCATAATGGAAATTCCAAGCCACTATATCTTGAAAAGGTGGACCAAATTAGCAAGAGCTGAAATTGTCCAAGATTACAAAGGGCGCGACATTCAAGCTGACCTTAAGTTGGAACAGAGCAGCAAATACAAGTCATTGTGCTCCCTCTTTACTATGATTTCATCCCAGGCATCTGAATTGGAAGAAACATATGAAGATTGTGTTCAGGAAGGGAAAAAATTGCTTGCATTTGTTCAAAATAAGTTGCGTATACGTATCACCAATGGACCACTAAACTTAAATGATGCTAGCTCTACAATGAGAACAAATGAGGGCAGTGAAAATGTCATTCAAGCGAAGGGACTGAAGAAAAGGATTAACCCCATTCGTGGAAGGCGACGGATTAAAAGTAGCTTGGAAAAGGCATTGGAGACTTCAAGAAAGAAAAAGCAACACGTTCAAGTATTATTTAATTTTTATTTTTATTTTTTTTATGATCTTTACATTCTTTAAATTTTTCAATTTATGTTACTTGGTTTCATCTAAGTTCTTATCTTGATAGGATGTACAAACATCTTCAAATATGCTCCCACATATGATGCCACCATATGTTCAAGTACCAACTTCAATGCAGGTAATACTTAATTTTTTGTGTTCTTATCTTTACATTTTTAAATTTATTCGAGTTCTTTTCAAGAAATTTCAATTTCAATTTCAATTTCTAGGATGTACATATATCTTCGAATATGCTCCCACATATGAGGCAACCATTAGTTGAAGTACCAAATTCAATGCCTTGGACATGGAATGGAAAGCCTCAATATGCCAACTTCCGAGCCTTACTTCAAGGATCTACTTTGCTTAACTCATCACAATGCTCAACTAGCACACATTACAATCAGGTATGTAACCTGAATTATGGCGTATATCCTTCAATTCTATGCTTTGAACTCATTCTAATTATGTTTTTTACTTATAGGTTCCCAATCTAAACATTATTCGGAATTCCCCTACACCAATATATCCAGAAATTCTTGGAGACCGATGAAGATTGTTGCAAGTGAAAGATTTTTGTTAACATTAAATTTGGGAATGTTTATTGTGAACATTAAATTTGGGAATGTTTATTGTCAATTTGGATTGTGAATATTTCTATTGCTATACGGTCCATTGAATCGTAGAAGTGATTTTTTTTTTTTTTGGTATGAAATTTTATTTTTGGGACAATGAAGAATATATTGCAAGAGTTGATTTTGTAGATATTGTTGCTGATAAGCATATTTGATCAGGTGGGTATGAGATTGTTTACAGGGACGTATTGCAGGACAACACTAATGTGGTTGAGTTGAATTCACTGAGATTGTGCAATTGGATTGTTTACAAGGATGTATTGATGAGCATTTCTGTCTGAATATATGACTTCTAGATTTTGAAACTGTCACCATCATGTTTCATAAATTATGGTTGCTTTTGTGCTGTTTCATAGAGTTTCCTTTAACTTCAGTCTAATATGCTGCAATTCATGTGGGAAAACCAGAAAATGAAATCTAATCTCAAAGATAGTCTTTGTGTAAATATCTCCTACCTGATATTCAAAGATAGTCTTTGTGTAAACTATCTTTGAAGACTATCATTGAAATCTGATTTGTTATAAAATAGATTGGCTTAGACTAAGGGAACATCAAATTTCAAAGACTATCATTTGTTACACAAAGACTATCTTTGAAGAAGCCAATCAGTTTATTAGCTGAACATCATTTGTTATGTAATTGATTCAGGCAGGGAACATCAGAATTTAAAAAACAAATCTCTTTGCAGTCCTTGGAGCTCTCAAGAAAAAAAATAAAATGAAATAAAATAAATAAATAAATTGGTCTGACCGGTTGATCGCCGGACGTCCGGGCGGTCAACTAAATTTTTTTATTTTTTTATTTAAAAAAAATTAACTTGTTGGGATTTTTTTTACTTAAAATTTAATTTTGGGTTTGAAATTTTTTATTAAATTAAATAATTTATCTATTTTATTTATTATAAGTGTTGAATCAGTATGTTAGTCCAAACGACTAATTAACCCAAAACGACTAATTTCGGTGTTGTTTTGTTAACTCAGCAACTCCTTGGTGCCTTCAGATCTGCCAGACGCCACGCATCTCCATCTGGTGAAATGGCTGGAGGAAGCCGGACTGAAGAGTGCTGGAGAGGAGGCAAATCCAATTCAGTTGGGGGCAAACTTGAAAGTTAATTGAACTAGCATTCAACTTTGAGATTCATTTTTATCTTCCCTAACCCTTGCGTTTTCCACCTTCCGATTGAAATGTTCTTGAAGACTGCCGATTTCAGTAATACCAGTTTGTTTTCGGATTCGGGACCAAAGCTCGACATGAGGGATATGCTCGACGATCCAGTAGTCTTTTCCTTGGTTGGGTTTGGGTTCCATTCTATCTATGAATTCTTCTGGCACACCAACAAACGCAAGAGTTTTGAGGTTTCTGAGGTAGTGGATGCCAAATGGTACCTCCTTTAGTTGTGGGCTAGGCTCAATCGTTAGATCTTCAAGAAGAGGTAATGCTCCTTCCTCTATTATCACCGAATTCAATCCCTTCAACCCTAGGAGACATAGTTCCTTAAGTTTTTGAAACCTTCCGACCTCAAAATATAACTGCTCCCCATCATATGCATCCCAAAGACGAAGATGAACCAAACTAGGCAAGACTTGAAGAGCTCTTAGTGGATCATTCTTGGTAAAACCTGAACCCACTAGAGATAATCCAACTAGATTTTGAAGTTTGGGGATCCAGTTGGGCAACTTCTCTAAACGTCCAGCCAAGTAGAGACGTTGAAGATAATGAGGTGGAGAAGATGATATATACTGTAAATCCAGTATCTCATCATTACTTGAGGCACACACTCTCAAACGTTGAAGGTATTTCATCTTTTCAATGGCTGCACATAGAGCCCTCCCATGTTCTCTTTCCAATTTCGTAATTCCCAACTTCCTTAGCTGCCTCAATTTCTCAAGCTCTTTAATTAGGCCATCATTTGTCTCCATATACCACAAACTTTGCAGCTCCTCTAAACCCCCAATCCCTCCATGTATCTTCACTCCTACTATATAGTCCACCCAGGATTCAGATTGTAAGTTATAAGAACAGGCAAGAAGATGTCGCAACTTAGGGAGCCTACTGATATCAAATGGGAGCTCTCTCACAAAGGAATATTTCAGATCCAAAGTCTGTAGGTTTTGCAACTTGCCTATGGACTTTGGTATTGTCTCCACTCGTGTGCTCCTTATGCTTAGGTATCTCAAAAGAAATAGATTTCCCACTTTTTCATGAAGTTGATTCAAAGGAGCATCTTGAAGATCTAGTGTTTTCAAAAGCTTGAAATTTGCAGCTAGTGTACCCAATAAGGGCTTCTTTGGCAGCTCTCCTGCTTGAAAAAGAAAAACAGAACGAACTGGAGATTTAATAATGCTTTCCATAACTTTATCCATACTACAATAATGCATATGCATAGATAGTCGGCGGGTTGTGTCATTGAAACTTGAATTCTCTTCTTCCATAAGTCGATTGAAACTAAACTCCTCTAACATTGAGAGAATAATTTCACGCACTACATTATGTACCCGACACACTCCAACTCTTCCATCAAATTTTGTTGTTGACACTTGAACTAAGCATCTATCAATCAACTCAGTCAGGTATTCTTCTGCAACTTCTTCCAATGTATTTCCTTTCCGCTCTTCAACTAAACCCTCAGCAATCCACAACCGAATTAGTCTTCCACTGCTGATAGAGTAGTCCTCCGGTATTATGCCAAAGCACAAGAAACATGATTTCAGGTAGTGCGGTAGATCATTGTAACTGAACAACACAATTTTTTTGATGCTTGCAAGATTCCTTTCTAACTCAGAGCCCAAGCTGTCAGAGAATTTTCGCCATTCGGATATGAACCTTTGTTTGCTGGACAAGAGACCACCTATTGCCACAATTGCAAGTGGCAATCCTTCACATTTTCTAACAATCTCGTGTGATACTTCCTCCAACTCAGGGGGACAATGACCCCTAAAGGCTTTCTTGCAAAAGAGTTTCCAAGCCTCCTCTTGGGATAGGGGTTGAAGTTTGTGAACATTTTTCATTGAAGGTCCTACGCTTGAAGCAGTGACTTTTTCATTACGTGTGGTGATAATTACTCTACTGCCTTTGCTATTTTCGGGTAAAGCACATCTTACAAATTCCCAAAAATCAGTTTTCCATACATCATCAAACACAATGACGTACTTCTTTTCCTTTAAATATTCTCTTAGCTTGTCAATGAGTGACTTCTGGTCCATTGAATCAATTCCCTTATCAAGTGGAACTTCTTTTTCTAATAGCTTCTTTATCATTGTTTTGAGGAGCTCATCTGGCTTGTATGATTGAGAGATGCTGAACCATGCTCTGCAGTGAAAGTGTGCATCCACTTGTTGGCTGTCGTAAACTTTCTTGGCAAGTGTGGTCTTGCCAACTCCAGCCATGCCTACTACTAAGATCACTTCCCGTTGTGATTCTTCTTCCAACAATTCTTTTATCAGTTCATCTGTGGCATATTCAATGCCAACAACTTCGTCTTTTTCAGGGTAAAGGGAAGCTAATCGGGGTTCATGCCAATTGTCGTCTTTGGTGCTGCTGCTTTGCTCTGGGACACTACTACTGAATTTATATCGATCAGCTCTCTCCTTGATCTCACGAATTTTAGTCTTGATGTCTTGGATTTGTGAAGCTATTTCATGTCTTTGCTTTAGTCTAGTGATCGAGTGAGTGACTTTATGGAAGTATGTGATGATGAAACTGAAACATCGAGGCTGCTGCTTTGCCAAGTGAAGAAGTAAGTATTCATCAATAACGTTTTCTATCTTGTTAGGTTTTTATTATTGGCAACCCCGTTTGACAAAACTCCTTTGAGTTGTAATTTTATTCGCATTTTTATTTCAGTGAGGTTATGAGTTGTTAGAGGCGAATCGAACCCGAATCCTGCCATGCAGAGAAGTTTGTGATGTTAATGCTTTCAAGATTGCCACTTCGCTGATTATTACGGGGGTCGAGCTGCCCAGTCAGCTCGCGGCCGAAGCAAAATGCAAAATTGCATTCAAAATTGCATGTCTGCCATTGGTCGCTCGAGCCAAGAAGTGTTCGCTCGAGCGAAGGTTTGCTCGCTCGATCCAAGGAGTTCTCGCTCGAGCCAAGGATTGCGTCCATACAAAAACCTGAAAGAGTGTATTCCTCGCTCGAGCCAGGGATCCGTCGCTCGAGCCAAGGCACTAGTAGAAATCATGAAAAATACACTCCTCGCTCGAGCCAGCAAAGCTTCGCTCAGAATCCGGATTTCTCAAGGAGTTTGTTTTCTTCCCAATCTAGGATTACTTTTGGTTCTCTATAAATACTTGGTTTTCTCCCAAAACTAAGTAATTCATTGAAGTCCTCCAGATCTTCTTTTTGGTTCTTAAAGGTTTATATCTGGGATATTTTGTTATTTTCTTTGATGTTTTATTGAGTATTCAACTCATGGTTTAAAGAGAGTACATCAAAGGTTTGTTTGTTATACACAAAAGAGAGAGTTGTTCTTCAGTTGTGGATTCTGAAGAATTCGAGCCTGAAGCTTTGGTGGAATCCGGAATGGCTCATCAGAAAGACAATTCCGTGGTGAAGATGGAGTTGGAAGAGGCACATAGAGGTTGGTTCAATTAGGCATTGTGGATTTGCTAGATAATTGAGAGTATACCTGTGTAATTCCTTTAATTCTTCTTAGTGGATTGTCTTGTGGCAGTTGTCCGTGGTTTTTTGATCACAGTTGGAGGTGTCCAATTGTGGTTTTTCCATGTAAAATCGTTGTGTCTCTTTCTCTTGATTGTTTGATTGGGATTGTTATATTCTGCTTAAAATTGTTACATAATCACAAATCAACATCTAGGGGGTTTCTAGATTTTTCATATCTGATAAGCAATCCCCCTTACTTCTTTCACCCATATTTTCGCGCCTTCTGTTCCTGTTTCTGCCTTTGATTCTGCATCTTTTAAGAAACATTGTATGTACTCCAATTCAGATTTGATAGTGTCAATTTCCTTGCGGACACCCTTTAACAACTCTACTTTATGGGCTAACAATGATCCCAAATATTGAATAACAGAGCTCACTGCACTTGTTGCCATTACTTCTCCCTGCACTGCACTGAAGACACCGCCATCACGATTAGTTTTGATTATGTTTATTAGTAGTGTGTGACTGTCCATGTAAAACACAACTTAGATGATGGTGGATTTTCAATTCAGTGCATGGCTTTGTTTATCAGTTCATGAGCTGATGAAGAAAACTCACTCACAACTTTTTTATTACTTTGGCACATTTTCCTTCAAAAAGTTATCTATGGAGAAAAAGTACACATGCTCATGCCCTTTATATTTAAAAAAAAAAATTTAAGTGGCCTCCTCTCTGTATTTATGAAACATGGGAGTCAAAATATAAAATTCAAAAATTTAGACAAACGTATGAATTTCTCATAAGAAGGTATAATGTGTGGAGAAGACAAGAAGGTGGAGGAGGATTCTGGAAATTACTAAATCACATCCATTGAGAAAGTTTTAACTTGATTCTATCATAAATGTCCCTAGTGTCATAAAAGAGCGTCGAACACGACTCATAACGTCTCACTTTAAAGAAAAATTGTTTTACAGTTGCTAAATTTCGTAACTCAATGTAAATATAAAAAAACATGTTTATTTATATATATTTTCATATTATTTTTCACTTTTTATGTTAGTAGAAATTGATCTTGTAGTCTATACATTTAAGAAAAATATATTTTCGGAGTATACATTATAATTTTAGTTTTAATGTTGATTAAAAAATTTAGACAAAATATAACAAAAGAAATTAATTTATCATAACTAGGGTCGAAAACAAACCTTGGCCAATACATGGAGGAGAATATAACAAGTTATCTGATCACATTTATTGAAAAATATTTTGATTGGAGTTTTAATGTCAATTCTATCATGAATGTTCTTAATAAAATGAAAGAAAACATCTTTCGTAGATAAGACTTACAATTATTATCTTCCATAACTTAATATGGATACAAGAAAACATGCTTATAAAAGACAGTTTTAGTCTTTAAAATATTCGTTTTTTGTCATTATAGTTCCTCTAATTTCAATTTTGTCATTTTGATCTTTAAAATTGTCAATTTGAGTCAATTTAATCCTATCTCTAAAGTCTGTTTACATTGATAACGAAAAAAGTATTGTTATCTTTGGTTAAAAAACAGTTTTATCTTTGCCAACCCCATTTGATGGGACTTAAGGCTTAGTTTGATTTGGTTTGGTTTGGTATAAAAAACAGTTTTGGTCCCTAAAGTATGCATTTCTTGTCATTTTAGTCCCTTAAGTTTTAAATTTTGTCATTTTGGTTCTTAAAATTGTCGATTTGAGTTAGGATCAAATTCACTCAAATTGACAATTTTAAGGACCAAAATAACAAAAATTGAAACTTAATGGATTAAAATGACAAGAACGTATACTTTAGGGAGTAAAATTATCTTTTATTTATGTTCCCGCTAACAATTTAGACGGTCATTAGAGATAGGACCAATTGACTCAAATTGATAAATTTAAGGACCAAAATAACAAAATTAAAACTTAAAGGATTAAAATGAAAAGTAACACATACTTTGGAAATTAAAAATGTCTTTCATCCTATTTTATATATTTATCTCATCTTTTTTCTCACTTTTTATCCGTGTACATATTGGTGTGGTAGTTCATACTCTTTTTTTTTTTTTCTTTTTAAACAAAATAGTATATATATTGACCTCCCTATGTTAAAATTTTAGATTCGTCCCTGGTGCAATGGGCGATCGCCCCTACGTTTTCAAATCACTCCATGATTAGTATAATTCCATCACACAAGAATTGAAAGTGGACCATACATTATTTATTTTCAAATTTTGACTAAAATTCTAAATAATTAACTTCAACCAAATGCAAAAGTTGAATGTGGACCATACATTATTTATTTTCAAATTTTGGCTCAAATTCCAAATAATTAACTTTAACCAAATGCAAAAGCTGAAGTAACGTTTAAGATTGTGGTTAGATTACGGATTTGGGTAGTGTTTAATAAAGGAAAGGGAAAAAGATGGATAAAATATAGATGAAATAGAGTTAAATTTCATCCACATTTTATCCATTTTTCTTTTTCCTTTCTAAATTTTTGATCCAAATACAATCTAAAAATAAAATGTTCTAAATTTGTCACCTCTACACATGATTTAGCCAGCATTAATTCCATCAATTGCACCACTAACTTTATTAACTAACATAGTATATTCAGATATAAAAAGTGTATGAGCATTGTTTTTCAAATCTAAAAATTAGATTCACTTTTCAAGTTTAATAATGTGACAATCAATTAGCATATTTAAGGTAACACTCTCTCTTATATCTTCTCTAATTATCAATTAATCATATCACTTATACATCATTAAATTTAGAAAATAGACTTATATATTATTTTTCAATCGTGTATATTAGTTTTCAACCTCATGCTATGCATGGTTTCTATTTTAAAATTTGAAATTAATAATTAAATATAATATTTTTATATCTATAAATATAAATATTATTAAATAATAAATATGAATGTATATACCAAATAATTATGCAGTCAAAATATAGAAGTACTTTCAATATTTTTGTTTTAAAATAAAAGAAATACCTGTCAAAGAGGAAAAATTTATCAATACCTTTTCAATTATCTCAAATGAAAATTATAAAATAAATCATAGTGATTTTAAAATAAATTTTTTAAATTAAATTCATTTTAATATAAATATATTTATTTTGTTTGATTGCAATCATTGTATCTTTTTTTAATTAAAAGTTTAAACATGATAAAAACATTATAAGATGAGAATATTTGTTAAAAAATGTTTTTAAATAAGTCAAAATCAGGGCCGGCCTTAGGCTAATGCCAGTAAAACCTGTGCCTTGAACCCTCAAATTTTAATCTAAAATAGGGCTTTAAATTTGTTAATTTTATATTATATTAAAATTTTAAATAGGCCCAATCTTTTTTTATTGCATGAGGCTCAATTTAAGAGGCCAAAAAAAGTTATGTTGGGCCCAATAAATATATAAATATTGTGAAGTTCAATTAAAAATTTATATATATTCATTCCAAGCAAATTAAAATATATATTATATAATGAGTCCAAGTAAAGCCTTATGTCAACAACCCACCATCTTACCAAAACAACTTCTTTTTTTATTCCCTTCTTTCTCTCTCTCTCTCTCTAGATAAATATATTGCCTTAATTTTTTTGCCTCCTCTCTTTATCATTATTGAGAGGATAGTTTATGTAGTCAAATTGGGTCGAGCTAGTTAGAATCGTCTTCTAGAGCTAGGCCGCATAATGGGCCGAGTTATGAGGATATCGCACTTTTGGGCCGAGTAGAGGCTAGGCCAATCAAAAATGTTTGACCGAACTATTAAATGTCCATATCCTAGGACCTAACTATTTCCTAACACCTGTCAAGGATTGAACCGAGCTACGAGTGAAGGTGGTAAAAAACAGGCAAAGGTGGGAGATTGACCGAGCTAGGAATATAGCTTCGCAGTGTCAGCTAGGTGGTGCACCGTGCAGACGCTGCATGGCACTATGTGTTGCATGGCTAGGCCAATGGCAAATAGAACAAAGGTAGTCTGGTTGCACGGTGGTTTGGCTTGCAGTGAGAAGGGTGAATGTGATTCCTAGAAAGACTCTATAAAGGAAAGTTAGAATCCTACTAGGATTGTATCATGCAGAATCTACAAAAACTCAAACCCAACCCTAATCTCAGTTATTGCAATTCTCACTCCCGAATACATAGAGCTTTTATCTTCTAAGTCTATTTGCTGACTTAGGCATCGAAGAGGTTTCCGGCACACACCCATTGGCTAGCTTACGTTTGTGTTTTCAGGTGATACAACGACATTCGGAAGAGCACAAACTTGATCAATAGGTTTATACGAGTAAAGTTTATTTCGTGCTCATACAGTTATTTAATTGAATAATTTTTCTTTAATTTTTGCCCTAACTCTGTTTCAATAATTTGTATTTTGCTATTGGATAGTCAATCAATTGTGATTTGTGTAGATTATAGTTGTGTTATCAGATTATAACAACATAATCATTACATTATCAATGTTAGTTGTATTGATTATTGCTAAATCATAAAAAACAAGGCCATATTTTATCTTTTTTTAATATTTATGATGATTTCTTTGAATCTTAATATATAACAGTAATTTTAATTTATAATTTTAATGACTATAAGTGTAAGGAAACTTTTTTGTGACTACTAACCATTAAAAAAATATTGATAAACCTAGTAGAACTAGCAAAATTAATGAAGAAAATATAAAATTATTTGTCAAAAAATATTTTATTAAAATTTTAGGCGGTCAAATATCACAAAATGCAAAAAATATTGTTAATGAAAATATTTTACAACAAATAAATGAGTCTAACACAATATCAATTCAGCAATATTTTTTTCTTAATTATTTCTAATGTGATATTATTATAAAACTAATAGAACTAACAAAATTAATGATAAAAGTCATTAACCACCAACTTTCTTTCTTTTTTTACTGAAGGTCTTCCTAAAAGATAGATTTTTTTTTTATAATTATATATACATCATTCACTAATCTTATTCATTTACTCTTATAAATAGATTGTCAAATTCCCCCCTCCCCCCTCTTCCCTGTGTTTCTTATCTTTTTGTCTCCTTTTTGTTTTTTGTTTATTTTTTTTTTTAACAATCTCTTATATTTGCTTTATCATACTTTTGTATGTATTTTAAAATTGTAATTTTTTTCTACATGTTATTAAAATTAATAAACATAAATATACATGGTGGAATAATTTTAAAAAAAATTTACCTGTAAATCTCATCTTGAGGATTGGTGATCCAATTAGTCCTAACAATTTTCTTATAGACCAATTAGTCCAATTGATTTTAAAAAGATAGATTTAATATAATTCAAAAATTAGATTTACAATTATACTTTATTTCTATTATATTTCATTCTCTCTCTTTTTTTTTCTTTTTTTTTTTGTACGCTAGAAATGTAAGATACACAATCTATGAAAATTAAATTTAAGATAAATTTTTATAGGAGAATCTTTTTAATATTGAAAAATATTTCAAAAGGAGTGTAAAAACTCCATAATAAGTTTTGGATAAATATATAATTTTAAATTATAACACACCAATGTAACACCCAAACGTAACAATTCAATATAACACTCCAAAAAAACTTCTTAGTATACTTTTTCCAAATGTAATACTACAAAAAAAACTCCTTAGTGTAACACTCTAATGTAACACACAAAAAAACTCCTTTGTATTTTTCTCAAACGTAGCACTCTAATATAATATTTCCAAAAAAATGATGTGAGTTTCTTCAAATCATTTCAAAAGGATGTGGATTCTTCAAACCATTCCAAAAGAAGTACAAAATTTACTTAGTAAACTTTGCGCAAATGTATAATGTCAAACTGTTTGAAAAAAGTACACTAACAAGTTTTTAGTGTTTTTGTGTTACATTTGAAAAAATACACTAATAAGGATTTTTTTTTTGTCTGTTACATTGAAGTGTTATGTTTGAAAAAAAAAAATATACTAAGTAATTTTTTTTTGAAGTGTTACGTCGTTGCGTTTGAGAAAAGTACACTTAGGAGTTTTTAGTATTTTTGTGTGTTATATTCAAGTGTTACGTTTGAAAAAAATATACTAAGGAATTTTTTGAAGTATTACGTTGTTGCGTTTGAAAAAAAATACACTAAGTAATTTTTTAGTATGTTATATTAGAGTGTGACGTTATTAGAGTATTACGCTCTTATTCGTAATGTGAGATTTGTTACAGAATAACAGAAAATCTAAAACTTTTATAATGCAGATTGTCATCTCTTGAAGAAGAAGAAAAAAATAGAGAGATGATTTTTTTGTTTTGTGGCACTAAATTGGGGGCACTAATGCCCCTAATTTCCATATAAGGCAAAAAAAAAAAAAAAATAAAACAAAACAGTTACCTGAAATGAAAATTAGGGGCATTAGTGCCCCCAATTTAGTGCCACAAAACATTTTCCTTAAAAAAAAATGCCAAAGGAAGAGGAAAAGCTTAAAAATAGGAAGTCATCTCTTGAACTGTATGAAGGACATTTAAGCAAAATTGTAAGGGATTGAAAGTGACACATGTCACATTTTTAGAACTTCGTAAGAGAAATCTCTAATTTACAGATACGAACCTACTCTAGTCTGTTTGGTTTCTTTTTCTTATCTGTTTTCTGAATATTTCGGGGGAAAAAATAACAGAAACTAGTTTAGTTTGACAAAAAAAATATTAAAAAAATATTTTAAAATTTTTAAAAATTATTTTCGCACTCAAAAGATGATAAAATCATATAATTTTTTTTCGTTCAATTTTCACCAAATCAAACAGAATTAATTATAAAAATA
Organism: Camellia japonica; assembly: GCA_030407325.1. Taxonomy (NCBI): domain Eukaryota; kingdom Viridiplantae; phylum Streptophyta; class Magnoliopsida; order Ericales; family Theaceae; genus Camellia; species Camellia japonica. The sequence continues at coordinate 54,854,399 of JAPPVO010000036.1, forward strand.
AAACCAAACCAAACCAGGGTCTAATACAATCATATTTAAGGTAACGAGTCAGGCCATGGGACTTTTTTAGTTAGATGGCCCCACCAATCTGAAAACTTAGGTCAAGTTTGACAAGTTAAAAAAAATTAAAAGGTTAAAAAGTTAAAAAGTTACTCAAAAAGTTAAAAAATTATCACTATTCACCAAAAGTCAAAAAGTACGACTGCATAATTCTCAATCCTAATTTTCCTCTACACACTAATTTATACAATTTTTTAATACACATTTTTTCATAAAAAGTCAAAAAGTTAACCCAAACATCCATATTTTTTTCCTCAACTTTTTAGTCCAAAAACACCAAAAGTGTACTTATTTAGGACACCTTACTATAAATTACAATGATTTCGTCTGAGTTTGAAAAAAAATACAAGCTCTACAAATTTGGCATAACTATGCCATCCTTTTTTTCTTTTCTTTTTTTAATAAAGCGAAGCAAAAGTACCCAAAAAAAAAAAAAAAATCAACACAAATGGCAAAGAAGATACAAACATGATCATTTGAGTAGAGACTTGTAAAATATTTGCTCAAATAATGATCCGAAAGAGAAGAAGATAGTAATGGAATATTGTAGAAACAAACATACCAGCAAGCAAGCAGAGATTGATGATGAGCAACTCTCGATATAAAGATCTACACTCAACCAAAACCCTGAGGAGCTGCTTTTGTTGCTTTTGTCAGATTTCAGCTAAAGCTTCACTGTATGAATGAATTATTGGGATTAGGCTTCGTTGGTGGAGAAGAAAGACTTGACATGATGACTTTTTAGTCTTCCTTTTGGAAAGGAAGTGTTACAAAAAAAAATTGATAATTCTTGAGTGTGTAAGGTATATAGTATGTCATTTATTTATGTATTTGTGTGATTTAAATTATATATTTTTGTGAGAATTTATGATATATTTTGATGAGTTAATTTATGTAAATTTGTGTTTAGTTATGTAATTTTGTGAAGCGACTTACGTATATTTGTGAAATTTACGTCAAATTGTGATTCGTTAATTTTTTATGAGTTCACTTACCTAAATTTATGTTTAACTTATGCAATTTTATGAGGTAACTTACGTAAGAATTTATACTGAATTATGATTTCTCAAATTTTTATAAATTAACTTATGTAAATTTATATTTAAGTTACGTGATTCTACAAGATAAATTATGTATTTTTGTAAAAATTTATTCAAATTTACATACCTTTACATATGGTGTGCAACTCTTAAGGAGTTGCACACCCAAACACTTCCCGAGAAGAAGAAAACTCTTTTTTATTATGTAGATGATTAAAAAAAATAGTGAAATAGAGATACGGATTTTTTTTTCTTGAATAATTCTGGTATTATATAAAATATAAATATACAGTCAATTGGCTATCATGATTTTTTAGAAACATATAATCTTTTGATTTGAGTCTAAAAAAAAAAAAAAATCAAAGTCGGCCCTGTCACCTTTGTTAATTTCACACCAAACCTCATTATTTTTTTTTGTGAGAAATGAATGTGGCATGATTAGAGAGTTTTAATTCTCACAATTTTTTTTTACCTAATTCGTAAACTAAACATGAAAATAATTAAATCAAAACAAAAAGGGAGACTTATTTATAAGTCCTTTTTTAGAACCTTATGCTAGGTTAAGTCCTGTGTAATTTCTTATAAAGTCTCAAGTCCTATTTTCATAAGAATGTATTCCACAAGATCCTAATCTTTTTACCCCTAATCTTTTTCAGAATTCCTCTCAACTAATCTAACTGATTCTGTGATAGAGAAAGGTTCTGGAATTCCAGATCGCACTATTGAGAGAAAGACCTGTGTTGAACAGAAGTTACAGTCTTCAACAAATCCAAGAAGGTTTACTCGTTCAGCAGTTGGTAAAGTTAAAGAAGCTCAAACTATGGAAGCTAAACAAGGAATGGGTCGATTCTCAGAATCATCAACAACAACATCGTCGTCGTCGTCAAATAAATGCCTATGTTTAAATGCCTATGTTTTCTTTGATTTTTCTATATAAAAAAAATAAAAAAATTCAAAAAATAAATAATTTTTTAAATTTTACAATTAATAATACAAAATAAAAATATATTAAGATTATATATCTATTTCAAAACAAACGGATTAAAAAAATAAAAATTTATTAAGTTTGCGAAACGTAACGTGACACATTACGTTACGTTTATGTAAATGTCACATTACGTTTATATAGGTGTCACGTTACGTTCATATTAGTGTCACGTTACGTTCATATTGGTGTCACGTTACGTTACGTTTATGTAGATATGTCACGTTACGTTTATATAGGTGTCACGTTACGTTTATGTAGGTGTCACGTTACGTTACGTTTATGTATATATGTCACGTTACGTTTATGTAGATGTCACGTTATGTATAGGTGTCACGTTACGTTCATGTAAGTGTCACGTTACGTTACATTTATATCAATTTTCCTATATATGGTTTTATTATTAATTATGATATTAAAAATTAATATTGAGGGTAAATATGTCAAGAAATTTCCCATAGGACTTATGGGAACATAAGTTTTTTTGTGGGACCAAATGTAGCACAAGTCTCCCTAATAGGACTTCTAAATAATTTTCCCAAACAAAAATCATTAGGTTAGGTTCGACAATTACTTTTTTAGCATTTTTTTTATTTTTTAAAGATAAAATTGTTGCTGAAAAAAGCTGATATGTTTTACAAAGAGCAATGCTACATACCACTAATTTATCATCACTAACTCCACCACTAGTGAGGTGGCAATTAAAAAACAATAATAAAAAACAAAAACCAAGGCACAAAACACATGTGGCAGTGGTGGGACCCACTGCCACATCATTAGAGCCGCCACTAATTAGTGGTCTAAAGCATTTTTGGTTTTACAAATTCTATAAAAATGGCTTTATATTATTCTATAGACTAGAAAGACCTGACAATTTAAAATTTTGATACAAATTTTAAAAAAATTCACTAAAGACATATTTTATAAATATATATATATATATATATATAATTGTTTTGGCAGTTGCAAAACAAAAATGAATCGTGTAAAAAAAATCTCTCAACTGTTAGCTAAAAAAACCATAGACAAAAGGTTAATTTTTATTTTTTTTAACTTAAATAACTCAAAATATAGCCATATCCAAATGGTTAATTTTTTTTTCCAATTTAAAAAACCAAAAAATAACTGGGGGGAAAAAAATAATAATTCCCAAACAACCTACATTTGAGTTTCTATTCAAAGGGCATTTTATGGCAATGTTTCAGCCACTCCAAAGAGAAGTAGTGTTGGCTGACGAAGAAAATGAGATTTCCTTTTTCAGAGCATCCACAGTGGACATTCAAAATATTTGTTGAAGAATGTTATATGACAAAAGTGATAAAATAAGATCTAATATTTGTTAAATCATAGATTAAGGAAGTATTTGGGATGATTTAAATAAGTATATTTTTTGAATTTTCATAAAAAGATGTATAAAAAGTTAGAGAGTTGATGTAACCTAAATAAGTGCACTTATATAGGCTATGTCAAACACTCCCAAGTATTCTAAAATGTGTGGTAAGTGAATATATAAAATGGGGTAAATTACATGAGATTTCTGACAAATATATCAACTTTCTCTGTAGTTTCAATAATTACAAAAATCTTCCCTACTTTTGCTGACAATATCAAAATTCACCCACTCCGTTAATTTAGCAAAAATGGTGTTAATTGACTATCCAAAATGGCCATATTACCTCTTTGAATTGAGCGGGAAGACGAAAATTATAAATCAACCAATAAGTTATTTAAATGAAATTTTCCACTCACCTCCCTTGAGGTTTTGCATATATATTATTAAAGACCCATGCATATTTTAGCTTAATATTCCAATAATTTAATATAAGACTCTAATAATATAATACATATAAGACTTATTTCGCACTATATAAATAACGAAAAATTTATCAATTTTAATTGATGCATTTATTATTTAGGTTTCTTTTTTCTTTTCTTCTTTTAAGTTGAAACAAATGGATTAATTTTTTTTCCCAACCATTTGTTCTACTTATTTATTCATATGTAAGAAAATTTTTTATCTCTAAATTGTTAAGACATTATTAAAACATTTAATAAAAAAAACTTAATTTTCATTGATAAAATACTTAAAAATAAACAATTTTTCTAAAATTATAAATAACGTAAATTTATTCATTTTAAGTAATACATTTATTATTTAATTTTTTTTTAAAGCTGAAATAAATGCATTTATTTTTTTCTCTACAATTTGCATTAATTGTTTATTCATATGTAAAAAAATTATTATTTTATCTTTTCTCAATATTATTCTCAAATTTTAATTTTTATCTTCACGTTATTAAACTTCTAATTGATGCATATTTAAAAAAACATAAATTAATATTTCTTACATGATTAAAAAAATTAAAAAAATAAATATAGAAGTAAAATAAAAATCTTACCTCCTCTAAGGTTATCAATATTAATCTTAACCTTAAATGCACTAAATTTAATTTACCCTATTAAATATATATGAAATTATTATTTATTTTTCATAATTTTTTCAAAATATAAATGTAATTTCTTGACTCTATTTTTTTTTCCACATGTTTTTGAACTTTTATAAATAAAATAAAATAAAATTTAACCATTAATGAAAGTGAGAAATTAATTCTAAGATTTCATGATCCCTCATTCCCTATCAACTAATTTTAATTTATTGTGAGATGATTATATTTTTTTTTACATCTATATTTATTTTTTAATTTTTTTAATCATGTAAAAATATTAACTGGTGTTTTTTTAAGTACACATCGACTAGAAGTTTAATGACCCAAAAATAAAATTTAAAATTTGAGAATAATATATGATTGAGAAAAGATAAAATAATAATACTTATACATATGAATAAATAAGTAATGCAAATTGTCCGAAAAAAATAAATCCATATATTTTAACTTTTAAAAAAATTCAAATAATAAATACATTTGTCACGCCCTCAAAAATAAACCCATAATACATAATATTAACATGCGGAATTATAAGGAAATAAAGTATGTTATTCCATTCATCAGAGTGCCATGAAATAAAAACATCATAATAAATGCCCTATGGGCTTACATCTTGCCAAGCCAACACTTGGACACAATTCCATGAGTTCTAACTCAAAAAAAAATAAAGCCCTAGGCTTGAAAGTTTACAAGTTGTTCAAATAAAACAAATAAAATAAAGCAAGTCTTCGAGTCCAAATCCTCACAAGCTAAGTCCTTGGAGGTAGTGAACCACCTGAACCTGAAAATGAAGTTCCCATATAGGGTGAGCCACAGCCCAGTAGAAAAATACTAAACCAAGCATAAGAATTAACTAAAGCATTAGCATTCGATACATGGTTAACACAAGATAATCAATTTCCAATTTCATGACACGAATGTCTACATTGTCTATGACACCTTTCACTTTCCAATATTTATTCAACTTTCCAATTATATCATTATGGCTCAGAACCTGGCCAACTATAATAGTGATCCAGATGTCACAAAAATAAATGAGACTAAAGCTCAAACCACAACACTTCCATACTTCCAACTGATACACATTATAATGATGTATCATATCAACAACAAATAGCAATATTGCTATTATCAATAAGCACACATATGAGTGATGCTACTGGAGTCCATCCCCTATCTCCTCCCAACAAATCCGGTTTAGAGGTACATCCCCTATCTTCCCCTAAACCGTGGAGTTCATCCCCTATCTTCTCCAAACAACATGCATATGCAATGAAACACACAATTGCCATATACAACACATAATCAATACAAGTAATGTTCTGTATTAATTCAACAGTCAACATAAGTGACTTAATTCCAGTTATACCTAAGCCACATGCAAGGTCTACAACAATCACGACTATCCTCCACCGATAGCCCAAAACAGTTATTTCTAAACAAGAAATAAATACAACAATGAATGTAAAATCAACATTCTCATAGGTAAGTATTTAAACTACCCAACTATATCATTAATCTCATAATTTCCCCAACTTCATGAATTAAAAGCCAAAACCCTAAGGTTTCTCCCAAAATTACCAAACTACCCCCACATACCAAAATACCAACACTTAGGATTAAAGCTTATAAATGGAGTAGGAAATCCCTACCTCGAAGAAATAACTCAAAAAGAAGAAGACGAAGATGATAGCCCAAACTCCAAAGTGCTCCAAATCAACAACCGTTCAGATTAAATGGAAGCCCTCACTCTCCTCTATCTTATTTGTAAAGCAACTAGGGTAAAAACACACCCTAACTAGATCAAACCTAGGAGAGAAGGTGAGTTGGAGAGAGAATGGTCGGACCTAGGGTTTCGAAACAAAAAGAGATAAAAACTGATTAAAAAACCCGCTGCTGCCTATTTAAACTGAACAGGCTCGCTCGAGCGAAGACATGGTCGCTCGAGCGACCAGACACAAAAATCCACGCTCGAGCGAAGAAAGCTCGCTCGAGCCAAAAACTCGATGCTTCAGGTCTGCAACCCAGAAGCTCGCTCGAGCGACGAAATGCTCGCTCGAGCGAAGAACTCGAAAACATACACCTCGCTCGCTCGAGCGAAGAAATGCTCGCTCGAGCCAAGAAACACATCTCTCAGGTCTAAGCCCAGACGCAGACTCTCGCTCGAGCGACCAAACCCTGGCTCGAGCGAAGAACAAAAACAACAGCTCGCTCGAGCGACCAACTCCTCGCTCGAGCGAAGGTCCAAAAATCTGGACAGCAACACTTGGTTTCCAACCCAACCAACCTGTAACAAACCTGCCCAACTCAACCCATAACTCAAAAAAAAGAATTAAAGGACAACAACACAACAATAATGTGACGGAATCTACGGAACATAAGTCCGGATACAATAATCAAATGGGAAAAGACCGGGGTCGCTATAACCTCTCCCCCTTAAAAGAATTTCGTCCCCGAAATTAAGCATGAGTTTGTAAAAACAAGTTTTTTCTCAATTCCCAATGATATTATAAAACAATAAACAACAACTTGACCCAATACCGGTCACTTCATCTCTTATCAAGAGGCATCTCACAATATGTATAAATCAACATATATTCAACTTGCATCAATATTATGCATTATTCCTTTCAATGTTAACAATTTCCATATCATTATTCAAGTTCATGATATAAACAACACATTCAAGATATAAATGTTATACTCCACTTCCATAAAAAGGCAAGTTCAAATGTTAACATTAAACCCAAAACATTCTCAATGTTTTCCAACTTAAGACATATATAAAATTCTCAAGTTCAACAATATTATATAATCTAAATACAAGATTACAAATCAATAAACATATCCGGATATTTCTCGCGGACTTCCAACTCACGTTCCCAAGTGGCTTCCTCCACTCCGTGATGTTTCCACAAAACTTTCACCAAAGGGATGGTTTTGCCTCGCAAAACTTGATCCCGCCTATCCAAGACCCGAACCGGTCTCTCCTCATACGAGACATCCTCATCAACAACTAAGTCAGTCCAATCCAGTACATGCGATGGATCCGGCTCATACTTCCGAAGCATACTCACATGAAACACGTCATGAACTCCGGATAACTGCGGTGGCAAAGCTAAACGATAGGCAGCCTCGCCAATCCTCTCAAGGATCTCAAAAGGCCCAATAAACCGAGGGGACAACTTCCCGCTCTTCCCAAACCTCATCAAACCCCGCCTAGGTGATATCTTCAAAAAGACATGATCACCCACCTCGAATACCAAAGGTCTCCTCCTACGGTCGGCATAAGATTTCTGACGACTCTGTGCTGTAACAAGCCTCTTACGGATAAGCTCAACTTTCTCCGTCGTTTCCCTCACCAACTCCGGACCCAACAGAGGTGCATCACCCACCTCGGCCCAACAAACTGGAGATCTACACGGTCGGCCATACAAGGCCTCAAACGGTGCCATACCAATACTAGACTGAAAACTGTTGTTGTAGGCAAACTCCACTAATGGCAAGTGCCTCTCCCACGACCCACTAAAGTCGAGAACACAACCCCGAAGCATATCCTCAAGGATCTGAATAGTACGCTCGGACTGCCCGTCAGTCTGAGGATGATAAGCCGTGCTAAAGGTCAACTTAGTGCCTAAAGCACTCTGCAAACTCTGCCACAACCTGCAGTAAAACGAGGATCTCTATCTGAGACGATCGTCACTGGGACCCCGTGCAACCTCACTATGTCCCGAATATATAAGTCGGCAAGATGATCTACCGAATCTCTAACACGCATAGGAATGAAGTGCGCTGACTTCGTCAACCGGTCTACAACCACCCAAATAGCATCACTACCCCGCTGAGTCCTCGGAAGACCCACAACGAAGTCCATAGTGACATGCTCCCACTTCCACTCGGCAATAGGCAAGGGTTGCAACAAACCCGCTGGCCTCTGATGCTCGGCCTTCACTTGCTGACAAGTAAGGCACTTAGACACGAAAGCTGCCACATCTCTCTTCATACCCCGCCACCAAAACTGGCGACCCAAATCCCGATACATCTTAGTACCTCCCGGATGCACCGCAAGGCGCGAATGATGAAACTCTCGGAGTACCTCCTCTCGGCAAGACTCCGGCACAAACAGACGGTCTCGGTATCTCACACTCAGGTCGGGATACACCGTCAAACCCTTCTCAACCTTCCCAATGGAAATCTTTTCTCGGAGAGATTCTACCTCAAGATCACCCCTCTGAGCCTCTAACACTCGAGTCACAAGTGTAGGCTGTGCAACAACAGAAAACAAGGCCGCAGCCTCTACGGATTCGCCCAGATGCAAATCAAACTCCCCAACTGCACCCAACATCTCCCACTCCCGGATGGCTATACTAGCTAAGTCACCAACAGATTTCCTACTAAGGGCATCGGCCACAACATTGGCCTTCCCCGGATGATAGTGCAACTCGAAGTCATAATCCTCAATGAACTCCATCCACCTCCTCTGCCTCAAATTCAAGTCTTTCTGTGTAAACAGATATTTCAGACTCTTATGATCCGAGAATACCTCGAACCTCTCACCATAAAGATAATGCCTCCAAATCTTCAAGGCAAAAATCACAGCTGCTAATTCTAAATCATGCGTAGGGTAATTCTTCTCATGAATTTTCAACTGACGTGAGCCATAGGCAACCACTTTCCCCTCTTGCATCAACACACAACCCAACCCTCTCGTGAGGCATCACAATAGACTGCATAACCCAACCCTCTCTCCGGAATAATCAAGACTGGAGCGGTGGTCAGTCTAACCTTCAACTCCTGAAACGACTTTTCACAAGTCTCACTCCATACAAATTTGACTCCCTTCCGAGTCAATCTAGTCAACGGTGAAGCTAACCTGGAGAAATCTTTCACAAACCGACGGTAATACCCAGCTAATCCCAGAAAACTGCGGATCTCAAACACACTCTTAGGCTGTGCCCAATCTTGCACTGCCTCAGTCTTGGATGTATCAACAGACACCCCTTCCCCAGAAACTACATGGCCTAAGAACTTCACCTCTTCTAGCCAGAACTCACACTTCCCGAACTTAGCATAAAGCTTATGGGCTCTAAGTAACTCAGCACCACTCTCAAGTGTTCCTCGTGCTCCTCCCTCGAAGGTGAATAAATCAGAATGTCGTCCACGAAGACGACCACAAAACGATCCAAGAATTCCCGGAAGATCCGGTTCATCAAATCCATAAACACTGCCGGTGCATTGGTGAGCCCAAACGGCATCACCAGAAACTCATAATGACCATACCGCGTACGGAATGCCGTCTTAGGAATATCCTCCTCCCTGACTCTCAACTGATGATAACCCGATCTCAAATCTATCTTAGAGAAACAACGGGAACCCTTCAACTGGTCAAACAAATCATCAATACGGGGCATAGGATACTTATTCTTAACCGTAGCCCGATTCAATTTCCGGTAATCATACACAATCTCAAAGCACCACCTTTCTTCTTAGCAAAGAGGGCCGGTGCTCCCCACGGCGAAACACTAGGACGGATATAGCCCTTATCTAACAACTCCTGGAGTTGAACCTTCAACTCAACTAACTCGGCTGGGGCAAAACGGTAAGGTGCCATAGAAATCGGCGCCGTGCCGGGCACTAAATCAATAGAGAACTCAATCTCTCGCTGAGGTGGCAAACTAACAAGATCCTCGGGAAAAACGTCCGAATACTCACAAACCACCCTCGGCAACACAATCTGGGTCTCATCACCCTCACTAATCGAAAGACTAGCAAGTAGACCACTAAGCTCACTCCGCCCTCGCGGATCATAACCCGGTGGCAAAACACTACCAACCCGGTCCCCCAGAAAACGAAAACACTCCCCGTTCACGGTACAACAAGTGACCCTCTGACGGTAGCAATCAATAACTGCCCGGTATGACGACAACCAGTCCATACCCAAAATAACATCAAAGCCCTTCATGGGCATAACTACAAAAGAGAAAGGGATTCTATGATCATCGACCTCTATATCACAACCCCTAACACCTTGTTTCAAAATCAATTCACCCCCAAGAGGTGACACTACACAAATAGGAGAGGCTAACTGTGCTAACTCCAACTCCAAAACAGATGCAAATGCAGCAGACACAAAGGAATGAGATGCACCCGTATCATCAAAACATAGCAACCGAGTTGCAAAACAAGAAGGTACCTCTCACCACCGATGGAGCCGGTACTAGGTCCTGCGCGGTAACAGCATACACGCGCCCAGATGGTCCCTCTGATCAACCTGCTCACCCTAGGAGCATAAGACTGCTGCACAGACTGGGACGAAGAAGCCCCCTGATTGGCCCTCGAGGCCTGAACCGACTGAGCTGGCAGCTGACCTGAGTCTGCCTCAAACCAGATGCACCAGGTGTGCCACCCAACTGCGGGCAATACCTCTTCATGTGCCCTGGCTGACCACACTGATAACACGAGAGCGGCTGGCCTCTACCCTGACTCTGGCTCTGAGATCGAGCCGAAGAAGATGCTGCTCTCTGAACTCCTCCCCTCTGAGGACAAACTGGAGACTTGTGGCCCAGCTGACCACACTTGAAACAGTAATGTCTCCCTGACTGCCTTTCCCCGAACTAGCACTCGGCACAGGAAAAGTGGATCTAGAAAGCTACCCTGAGGCTGCTGAGGAGTGAAACCTCTCTGCCTCCTGCCATCACTCTGGCCATCCTGACTCCTCTTGGAGCCTTTCTGCCCTTCCTCCTCTTCCTGCATCATAGTCTCAGTATGGGCAGCTGCATCAACCAATCGCCCAAAATCCCGAATCATAGTCGACAACTCTCAATTTGAGGCCACGCCTCAACTTCCTTCTCGAACTCAATGCACCGGCGCTCCTCAGACGCCACCAACTCAGGTGCAAACCTGGACAAACTAGTAAATGCAGGCCTCAAACTCGGCCACTGATGAACTGTTCTGCTTCAGCTGGCGAACTGATCTCTCAACTTCTCCCTAACAGCTGGAGATAAATACCTCTCCTGGAAAGCATCACAAAAGCCTCCCAAGTACCTCCAATACGACCCTTAATGAATTTCCACCACTGACCCGCATCCCCTTCAGCTGGTAAGATGCCAAGGTCACCTTCAACCCTCGTCTTCGATGCCAAGCATCTCAAACGTTTTCGTTGTCTGTTCGAGCCACTCATCAGCCTTAAGCGGCTCTTTAGGATCACCCAAAAACTCATCCGGATTGGACCGGAAGAACTCCCTCTTCAGAAAAGAAGGTCCTGCATCTGCAGCAACAGCAACCTGGGCTGGATTCGCAGCCCTCAGAATGTCAACAGACGCCTGAAATGCCCCTGCTATCTCCCGGGCCAAAGCACCCATAAACTGCTGTCCTACTGGCTCGGCCACATTGGCCTGGCCAACACCCTCCTGAACTGCCGGAATTTCCTCCGGTATAGGCACTTCCTGCCTGGCCTGCCTACCACGCCTACCACGACCTCGTCCTCGTCCTGACATCCTAATAAAGGAAAAACAAAGACGTTAGCACTCTAAATAATGTGCCAAAACTATAACACTCACGTCCTAATACATTGGACAACAATAAATCACACCACGTAAGCACATAATCACATAAGCACCTACGAATTTCATTCCTGGATAATGATAGTCCCGAGGCGCCACTAAAGTTCCGGTTGGAAACAACATTGATCAAGTGCCTTTCCAACAAGACTTTCAGAGACTCAAGGATCCAATCAAATCCTAGGAAACTACATTCCATACCCACATAGTCACATAAACATGTTATCATATAAGCATGTAATCATTACACTAAGTCTCTATCAAACGAGACGAACCCATTGTGATACTAATCACTTCCCACGTACCCAAAGTATTCAAACCCGGTACGCTCTGATACCAAGTTGTAACGCCCTCAAAAATAAACCCATAATACATAATATTAACATGCGGAATTATAAGGAAATAAAGTATCTTATTCCATTCATCAGAGTGCCATGAAATAAAACATCATAATAAATGCCCTATGGGCTTACATCTTGCCAAGCCAACACTTGGACACAATTCCATGAGTTCTAACTCAAAAAAAATAAAGCCCTAGGCTTGAAAGTTTACAAGTTGTTCAAATAAAACAAATAAAATAAAGCAAGTCTTCGAGTCCAAATCCTCACAAGCTAAGTCCTTGGAGGTAGTGAACCACCTGAACCTGAAAATGAAGTTCCCATATAGGGTGAGCCACAGCCCAGTAGAAAAATACTAAACCAAGCATAAGAATTAACTAAAGCATTAGCATTCGATACATGGTTAACACAAGATAATCAATTTCCAATTTTATGACACGAATGTCTACATTGTCTATGACATATTGTCTATGACACCTTTCACTTTCAATATTTATTCAACTTTCCAATTATATCATTATGGCTCAGAACCTGGCCAACTATAATAGTGATCCAGATGTCACAAAAATAAATGAGACTAAAGCTCAAACCACAACACTTCCATACTTCCAACTGATACACATTATAATGATGTATCATATCAACAACAAATAGCAATATTGCTATTATCAATAAGCACACATATGAGTGATGCTACTGGAGTCCATCCCCTATCTCCTCCCAACAAATCCGGTTTAGAGGTACATCCCCTATCTTCCCCTAAACCGTGGAGTTCATCCCCTATCTTCTCAAAAACAACATGCATATGCAATGAAACACACAATTGCCATATACAACACATAATCAATACAAGTAATGTTCTGTATTAATTCAACAGTCAACATAAGTGACTTAATTCCAGTTATACCTAAGCCACATGCAAGGTCTACAACAATCACGACTATCCTCCACCGATAGCCCAAAACAGTTATTTCTAAACAAGAAATAAATACAACAATGAATGTAAAATCAACATTCTCATAGGTAAGTATTTAAACTACCCAACTATATCATTAATCTCATAATTTCCCCAACTTCATGAATAATTAAACCAATTCCACATTTTTCCTTAAATTAATTATACAAATTAATCTAAGCCAAAACCCTAAGGTTCTCCCAAAATTACCAAACTACCCCACATACCAAAATACCAACACTTAGGATTAAAGCGTATAAATGGAGTAGGAAATCCCTACCTCGAAGAAAACCTCAAAAAGAAGAAGAGACGGAGATGATAGCCCAAACTCCAAAGTGCTCCAAATCAACAACCGTTCAGATTAAATGGAAGCCCTCACTCTCCTCTATCTTATTTGTAAAGCAACTAGGGTAAAAACACACCCTAACTAGATCAAACCTAGGAGAGAAGGGAGTATGGAGAGAGAATGGTCGGACCTAGGTTTCGAACAAAAAGAGATAAAAACTGATTTAAAAAACCGCTGCTGCCTATTTAACTGAACAGGCTCGCTCGAGCGAAGACATGGTCGCTCGAGCGACCAGACACAAAAATCCACGCTCGAACGAGCGAAGAAAAAGTCGCTCGAGCCAAAAACTCGATGCTTCAGGTCTGCAAACCAGAAGCTCGCTCGAGCGACGAAATGCTCGCTCGAGCGAAGAATCGAAAAAATACACCTCGCTCGCTCGAGCGAAGAAATGCTCGCTCGAGCCAAGAAACACATCTCTCAGGTCCTAAGCCAGACGCAGACTCTCTCGCTCGAGCGACCAAACCTTGGCTCGAGCGAAGAACAAAAACAACAGCTCGCTCGAGCGACCAACTCTCGCTCGAGCGAAGGTCCAAAAATCTGGACAGCAACACTTGGTTTCCAACCCAACCAACCTGTAAGAAAACCTGCCCAACTCAACCCATAACTCAAAAAAAAAGAATTAAAGGACAACAACACCAACAATAATGTGACGGAATCTACGGAACATAAGTCCGGATACAACAATCAAATGGGAAAGACCGGGGTCGCTATACATTACTCAAAAGGATAAATTTTACATTATTTATGTAATGTGTAATAAGTTATATTAAATTATTAGGAGTTAATCTACATAAATTTTAGAGAGATTGTTTATTTTAAATATTTTATCAATAAAAATTAAGTTTTTTTTTTTTTTTTTTTGCATTAAAGATTTAATAATATTTTAACAATTTAAGAGTTTTATTTAATATTACATAAATTTTAAGAATTTTATTAAATAATGTTAAAAGATATAGGTCTTTAATAATATAAATGTAAAGCTCAAGAGAAAAGAGTAAAATTACTCATTTGAATAGATAAGACATCTAAGAAGTAATTTCGTCATTCTTGGTATGACATAAGATATCAACAAATTATGTTAAATAACTTAACTGAGAAGAATATTGAAAAAATCTTAATAATAATTTTTTTAAAAAAAAATGAGTGTAATTATTAAAATTACTAGAGATGTTTTTATAATTATCAAAAAGTCTCAAAACAAGTAAATATAATTTGGAAAAAGGTTGAGATCCTCTTTTTTCTTGACCTCCACCACTCCTAATGTATTAAAATTGACTAATTTTTTACTTTTTATTTTTTATTTTTTTTTTCTCCTGTCACTCACTCACTGATATGTGTCTGTAAAAATTGTAAACATCATGAAAAAAAAAAATTAATCCTATAAAATGAGATTCATCAGGCAAGCCTCAGTCTCCTTGCACTTAAAAGGAGAAAAGCGAAAAAACAAAAAAAGCAAGCAAATCATCACGACTCACGAGTATGAAAAAAGCTTGTCCTTTGCATTTAAAAGGTAAAAGCACAAAAAAAAAACAAAAAAAAGAAGGCAAACACATCAATTATGACCAGTACCACCTCTACCTCCTTTCTACGTAATTGCGCACGCTAAAAAAAGTGCTAATTCCACATTCCACCATTTTGACAATAAAAAAGTTACTTCTTTTTTTGAATTTTTATTTTAAATTTTTTTAAAAAATTATATCAAAAAAATTTACTTTTTCAATTCGTCTTGTCAAGACAAATCTAAAAAATATAATTTTTTAAAAAACTTTTAGAAAAAAATTACTAAAAACAAAAATAAACTAAAAATATTGTTTTTTTTAATTTATTTTTGTCTTTTTAAACTTTTTTTTAAATTTTTTTTAGAAAATCATAATTTTCTGATTCTCTTGTCAAGGTAAAAACCTAATTTTTTTTTTTAAATTTTAAAAAACAATTCACTGAGACGAAATAAATCAAAAGGAAAAAACAAAAACCACACTTCCCAAAACACATGTGCTTTATTTATTTTTGCCCCCTTACTTTTAGTATAGTCTAATAATTAGTTGTTGCTTTTGACTTATTAATTCAACAATGCTGGCCTTGGAGACTCACAATTTTCTGTTTGTGGTCACTTTTTTACCCTTGAGAAGCATCACAGTTGTTCTCAATTGATGGACTTCATTAAGTGAATACAATTTAATATTCGTTACAATGCTCTATGTAATTGAATTTAGAAAAATGCTTTGGAGCTCTAATTTTTGAGCTCTAAAGGGAGCTCTAATGAGTTGGCAATGGGCTCCACCCACAGTGATGTGATGTTTTGGTCTTGGTTTGTTTTTATTTTATTTTTTTTATTCATTGCCATGTCAATAGTACTCCATTAGAGCACCAAAATTAGTGGTCTGAATCATTGTTGTTGAATTTATACAACAACTACCATCAAATTATAAATCTCAACACAACTTACAAATACATTCTTGAAAATACATTAATAAATATCTTTAATAGAGAAAATAAACAACTTAATTAATGTCAAAACATATTGTTGCCCGTATGTAAGTTCAACTATTGTTGATATATACATGTTTTCTATGAAGCGAATCACAAAATTCCCCTAGTGAAGATGAGAAACTATACTCACCTGAGTCATCTTCAGATAAATATGTCAATCCAAACGAGTCACACCAGATCAGGCACATTTCATGTCAAGAACTTGATCTTTGGCTGCTATTTGACAGACATGTTTTAGCCGAGCAAGATAGTAGTGCTCGAGATTATATATATATATATATAATTGTTACTAATGGTGGAAGTTGTCTCCACAAATGTCTTCCAAGGAAAAGCTATTCAACTTCTTAGAAACACATATTTTAGTATTTCACCAATAGAACACAACTTGTCTCATAGTGAGAGCTCACAATAGATCTTCTTCATCAATCTCTCTTGGACTGTATTGCTTTGCTACCTGGCAAATTACTCCCTCCTTGTTGCCAATAACCACCCTATATTTGCTTTCCCTGAGAATAGAATAAATCTTTTTAGCCAAAATAATGATGCAAATATATTATCAATAAATAAATATAAAAGATGAACAACCAAATAAATTGAAAACCAAAACTAGAATTACAAATTCTTGCATCCATATTCTTAAACTCAGTTGCCCTTAAAATCAGGTATTTAGCCTAGACCATTTGTTAATGTAAGCAAGCCAAATTTTTTGGTGTATAGGGTCAAGAGGATAGGATTCTCCGTAAGGCTCACACACACCAAACCTCTTGAGCCTACGGAAGCCCACTAAACAACTAATTTGCATTATGTGACCAAAATATCCAAAGCCATGTGCCAATGAATTTCCTTTTATTCCAAAACCCATTGGGAAATGCCTAAACTGATATCCCACAAGGTCACATAATAATACATACTATGATTGTTTGAAATGAAGAGTCGCCACTTGATTTGAAGAACTAAGAAACCATATCCACAAAATGACTCCATGCAATACCTAGTCCCGCCATCGCTAGAGAACCTAGTTCAGGGCTAAGATACAAGATGGGAAAGACTTACCCAGCCTTCTTGCCCAACCAAGCGGTTGTGACTCTCTACTCATTACTCATAAGTTCATGGTTTAAATTTAAAATAGGAAACAAATAGGACAAGAATAGTAGAAAAATAGAGCAAGGAAAGAAAACAACTAAATAACAAGAAAATTAAAATTGGACCTACTTGCATAATTCCAAGTTTAGGAAGAATGGATGCTGTATAACTACTACTATATATGAAAAAACAACTTATTCCTCTTAGAATTAGTTTCATTACAAATATTTATACAACATTTTCAAAAAAAAATCTCGAAATTCAACTACTTTCTAATTTTAATTTTTGGCTTTCGCACCTTTCAATGAGTACTGAATACTAATACATAGAAACACATTTCTTTACAAAATAACACTGTTGTATATAACTACATAAATGGCTTGAAACCCTCGCTTAACTCCCAAACCTCCTAACATGAAAACCCAAGCACTTCAGAATGTGAAATCATAACCCTGCCCCTGCTTAGTTCCCAAAATCCATGCTTCTACAAGGCATTGTCTGCTTACAATCTGATAAACAATGCAAGAAGCTGATTCTAGGAGCCTCTATTTCCACATAGCACTTTCTTTCAATTCACACATCAATTTTCTTCCAGAAATCAATTTCTAAACAAAACCAAACCATCTAATTTTGTTCAGAAGGTAATATCTGAATCAAAATAGTGTATGCACTGAGAAAAGTAGTGTGTGAAAATAGAAGCTCTCCAAATTTCATGGGCAGAAGCTTGCCCCATTGGATTCAAGCCTTCATATCTGGTTTAAAGCAAATAAATACAAAGCTGGCTCCACAAAGTAAAATAAATAAATATTTCCGATCCACAATTGATTTTCACTACACAGGAACTTCCATGCAGATAGGTAGAGAAACCAAATTGCCTTAAAATATTAAATTGGCCATGGATTGTCCACAGCTTGCCAGTTTTATCATTTGCTAAAGGGCCTCATACCATCTATAAAATTAGAAAGCAACAAATCCATGATCTTGCCAAAAAAAGATGGGAAAAAAAATAGAAAACACATACCTTGAAACATGTAGGTAATTAGACACTTTTTTCCATGAGACCATTTGAAGATTCATTTTTCTCTCTCCAGGTTGCCCGGACTTCATCAGTTTTGAACCGTTATGTGAATGTCGATTCCTCCCCCGGATTTGACATCCCATTAGCATAAGCTAAGAGACCAGTATATGCAATCATTGCCCCATTGTCAACACAGTACATGTCATCAGTTGCAAAAAACCTTCCACCCCTCTCGGAGCACATGATTCTCATTATCTCTTGCAAGCGCTCACTGCAGCCCACACCACCAACAATGAGAACATCTTTCTTGTCAATGTGTGCCATTGCCCATTCTGTAATCTCCACAAGCATTAGAAACACAATTTCCTAAAACAATTTAAATTGTATGCAGAAATTGAGCCACAATTAGATCATGTAAATTCAACTAACACTTGCAATTTACAAGAATCAGCCATACCAAATCACTAACTACATAACTTCTTTCTTTCTTTTCTTTTTTTTTTTGTTGGCACTGGGGTGTCCGGATCAAAACCCGACTAATCCCCAAGGGTGCATAGGCCCTCAGCAAAGTGTTTCCTGCAAGTGCACCGCAATTAATTCAAGGGTTTTCCCCTAGTGCGATGGTCCCAAGGAATTGTTAGCACCGAAGGGTATGTTTGTTTGGACGAATTGGATAAAGGGGATTATAATCTACCGGACTATTAAACTTGGGATACAATATCCCTAGACTATTTGGTTGGAAAGGATGTGTATCCAATATTTGTTTAGTCATGGGATTAGATGTCTAGATTGGACTATTCTATTAAATCCTATGCGTATACTATTTTATTTAATTTTTTTATTAGAACTTTTAAAAAATTACATAAATAGAACATCAATAAAAATTATATAAATTTATTTTAATTTTTAGTTGAGATTTTTAAATTTTATTTTACTTTACTAATTATAATTAATACCACAAGTTCTCTGTTTCAGCAAAACTGGACACAAAAGCACTTATCGGTGGTCCCCCCTGTCAACCGGCCGGTTGACCGGCCAAAAATGTAATCCCATGAGATGAGTTATCCTTGGTTTTATGTCCCCCCCCCCCCCCCTCCCCGGCGCAGGACAAGACAATCAACATATTCTAAACCAAACAATGTAGTATTCCATCCACCGGTCATGGAATCTTATCCCATGGCCGAATCCCTCCAAACAAACATGCTGTAAGAGGTTTCGATTCCTGAACCTTAGAGGGAGCACAGTCCCAAGATCCAAGGCCTTGCCACCAGGGCAATCCCTTGGGGTTTACCAACTACATAACTTTTTATCACCACAAAATATGTATTTTTATTAAATATTGAAAGCATTTCAAATGATTACCTAAAGGGAATAACACAAATCTGCAGGGGTGCATCCATTATTTTTTAGCTTTTCCTCAGCAGTAGCTTTAAGATAACTCAGTATTCCACTAAACGAAACATCCATTCCTTCGACAACATAGGGAAGGTCTATAAGCTTTTCCCCTTTCTTTGCGAGCTGATGAAGAAGGGAAAAAATAAAAAAGACAAGTCAAGCATAAAGCATATCTTTATTGCATCATTTCAAGAACATTTTGTTTGCGAAAAAATAGCACATAACGGCATGATCAGCAGCTAAAGTCTATCTAAAAAAAAAATTAGAATATCTCCAGAACGAAAAATAAGTATAATATAGCAAACCAAAGTCCCAGAGAGAATTTTCATAAATGAGTAGTGATGAAATGTGTAATGAATCTCAAAGACATAATGTTAATTAACCCAAAAAATCTAAAATTACACATCAATCATGTAATATCAATACAGTGCTTTGTTAAAATACAGAGAAACATAAACAGAGATATGAAGATATAATAAAAGACAGTAATTACATATATTTTTAAAAAATGATAATAAGAAAAGAACTAATCAAATAAGATGAAAGTAGATTAAATATATTGGAGAAAGATAAATCTCACAACATCAAAAAACCACAGATAAAGCTTCTATTAGCTTTATTGAACAAGAACTTAAAATAACTTGAACCTTGCACTAAATTCATCAATATCTACTGCTCACTGACCAAACTCAAAATAGAACAAGAAGCACAAAAGTTGTGAATTGTATATAAAATAATATAATAATAGAACTCAACCCAACAAAGCCTACATCCTAGCCATTTAAGGTAGGTTTCATCTTTAGCCTTCATTCAACTCCATCTAGAGGCATATCCTCTCATAAATCCTTGGCAACTATTTCTTTCTCATAGCCCCATCTGATGTTCATTTTGGCCTTCCTCTTATACTTTAGCAACTTAAATTTAATTCTTCCTTTGTGAGGAGTGGCAGAAAACTGAGAGGAAGGATTATGTATTAAAAAAAGAAAATAAAGGGAGGGAAAGGAAAAATCACATCACACTCTATCTGTCTGATTAAACAGGAAGGAAAGAAAAAGAAATCAAAACTACTAACTGATTATTTAATCATTTACAAATGAAGAGAAGGGTGTTATATAGCTGACTACAACGGCCTTGACCTAACAACCACCAAATTCCCACCTTCAACAGAGTTCATATGGAAGTAAATAATAAAATTTCTTCTTTAAAGAATAAGAAAATTATCAGAGTCTCAAAGCCTCATTTGTAGTTGTCTTTGTGTGCGTCTTTAGTCTTTTGAGAAGGCAGGGGGGGAGAGGATACCAAAATCGAGCCATACAACATTCGAAGATCAAAAACTGGCAAGCCATAACCAAAACTTTTCCCAGTACAGTGCAAGCTTCAGAAGGTGGTCTCATACAAGTATTGATCTCAAACACAATGCAAAACTGAATCATAGTAAGAAATAAAGATTTCTCAAACAATCGGTAGAGAACAGATCGATAAAAAAAAAAAAAAAATTTTGCAAACTTCTATAGTTAAACAAGTAAAAAGCCAAATAGCAGCTCAATTTATTTTTTTGACAAATATGTATTATTATTATTATTATTATTATTATTATTATTATTATTATTTTGATAAATACCACAAAATATGTATTATTAAAAATTGGAAGCATTTCAAATGATTACCTGAAGAGAATAGCATAAATCTGCAGGGGTGCATTCATTATTTTTTAGCTTTTCCTCAGCATTGGCTTCAAGGTAACTCAATATTCCACTAACGAAACATCCATTCCTTTGACAACATAGGGAAGGTCTATAAACTTTTCTCCTTTCTTGGCAAGCTAATGAAGAAAGGAAAAAAAGATAAGTCAAGAAGAAAGCATTTCTTCATCACATCATTTCAAGAACATTCTGAAGGCTATCTTAAAATTTTAAGAATATCTCCAGAACGAAAAATAAGTATAACATAGTAAACCAAAATTCCAGAGAGAACCTTTATAAATGAGAAGTGATGAAATGTGTTACAAATCTCATAGATATAATCTAAACTTACCCCCAAAAAATATAAAGTTACACATAAATCAGGTATTATCAATCCAGAGCTGTGTTAAAATATAGAATAACAAAAACAAAGATATCAAGATATAATAAAAAATGTAGTTAAACATATTTCTTTAAAAATAATAAGAACTAATCAAATAAGATAAAGGTGAGACTAAATATATTGGTGAAAGGTAAATCCGACAACGTTAAAAACCACATATAGAGCATCTATTAGCTTTGTTGAACAAGAACTTAAAATACAAGTACCAAACTTGAGCCTTGCACTAAATTCACCAATATCTACTGGACTGACAACACTCAAAATAGAACAAGAAGCACAAAAGTTGAATTGTATATAATAATTCAATAATAAAACTCAACTCAACTCAACAAAACCAGCACTGAAACCCGTTAAGGCAGATTTCATCTTTAGCCTTCAATCAACTCCATCTAAAGGCATATCCTCTCATAAATCCTTGGCAGTAATTTCGTTATCATAGCCCCAGTTGACATTCATTTTGGCCTTCCACTTATTCTTTTAGAAGAAAACTGAGAGGAAGGATTATGTACGGAGTGAAAATCCTATGTGATTCGTGATTAGATAAAGATTAAAATATTCCAAAAACCAAAAATTCCAAAACACTCAATCTAAAATCATCAAGCACTTACGAGAGTGATTTTAGTTTGTTTGTTTTTAGGAATAAATAATAAATCAACACAAACGATTTTTTACGTGGAAAAACCACAATTGAAGAACCTTCAATTGTAATCAAAAACACGGGCGAACCGCCACTAATCAATCCACTACAGAAGGACTACAAGGTTACAAAGAAACCATACAAATTACCCAACCCAGTCAATTTGTCTCTGAATCTTCTGTAACTCTTTCACCACGCCTTCGTCACGGAACTGATTCTGAAGTTGATTCCACACCACAACTTCACTTGTCGAATTAACGACTACGTAAAGAATCAAACGCCTTTTGAAACTTTACGTGTTGATCTTCGGATTCCACCGAAGAGAACACTCTTGAATATGTAGTATCAAACTCTTTGATGTATGAATCTCAACTCATGAGTTTAGAACTCTCTCAAGAACATCAAAGAAAACTCATCAAACTCTCAGAAGAACACTTCAAACAAAACTCTAGAATTCTTGAATCAGATCTAGAAAAAAGTTAGATTAGTTTTAGGAGAAAACCATCTACTTATAGACAACCAAAAAGAATCCCAATCCTGAAAGAAACCAATCACTTGAAAAATTCCGGATTCTGAAGCTCGCTCGAGCGAGGCTCCTCTCGCTCGAGCGAGACGCTTATCTCGCGTGATTTCTACTAGTGCCTTCGCTCGAGCCACGAACTCTTCGCTCGAGCGAGGAAACAACACTTCAGGTTTTTGTATGGAAGCAATTCGTCGCTCGAGCCACCTTCATCTTCGCTCGAGCGAGCATTGACCTTCGCTCGATCCACCAATTCCATGCTCGAGCGCACATTCATCTCCTTCAGGTTTTTATACCAGACGCAGTCCTTCGCTCGAGCGAGCACTTCCTGGCTCGAGCGAGGAAGACAAAAAACCACAGAAAATTACAACTCAATCACTGAGTTTTGTTCGCGGGATTTTGACAAGATAGGACCTAACAATCTCCCCCTTTGTCAATACCCGGACAAAACTTTCTAAACAATTTTCCTGACCACAAGAACTAACTAAAACAATTACAACTCAAGGAATTTGCCAAACTAACTACAACTCAAGGAATGAGCGCCAAAAAAAAACAATACAACTCAATGATAGACCTCAATGAAACCAATCTTGATAACCACCCAATCTGCACACCATAACTTGAAAAATATTGGTTATGTACAAAAAACAATATCAAGATCAAGTAAGCAATCCATGAAGCTGTGTTTTGAGTAGTATCATGAGTATGCATATAACACAAAGAGCTGCAATGCATATAGCCAAAAATATCAACATCAATCCTGTCTACATCAAATATCCCATATACATCAAAACAATATATCCTGTCATAGAGTATAGATGTAATGTAACCATCTCCCCCTTTTTGTCCGGGAGAGAGACAAAAGTAGGCAAGAAATAGCATAAACTGTCCAAAAAAGACAACTATCCATGAGAAGAAACCAAAAGATGACAGAAAATGACCAAAAGCCAATACTAGGAAGAAGGTGGATGATGCTGCATCTGTAGGAGAGATAAGATCTGTGCCAGCTGAGCACTCTGCTCGTCAAGTCGAGCATCTATAAGATCAAGGCGATGAGTAAGAACCTGCTCCAAGCTATGAGTACCGCTGTGGGAGCTGTATGTGCAGCCTCGACCTCCTCCTCCTCGGCAAAGGATCATCATCACCTGCATCATCGGGACCACCTGCATGAGAACCCCCAACCCCTGACCCACTCCCCCTCACATGAGCCTGACTCTGGAGACAGTGAGTTTGGTAATGGGTTTGGTGGGATGGGCAAACTCATCATCTCAAAAACAGGGACATTAAGAGAAGTGAGAAAACGGTAAGAAAACACCCATAAGGAAGCCCCAAAGATTTTCGACCCTCAAAGACCCCAATCATTTTAGAAACAATCATCTCTGGAAGATCAATGGGAAGTCGATGATGAATACAATACAAAACATAACCTTGGTCCTGAGTAATATGCGAGGAATGGGTGGTGACATGAATATTTGCGCACACAATGATATTGAGAAGACGGAACCGAGGAAGCAACTCATTCTGCTGAATGAGTGCCCCGGCGATCCACGTCCGGTCAACACCACATAACTCAGAAGCAACCATATCAAAATTGACACCAGACCGGGTAAGAAACGGGTAATGACAAGCACCAACGTCAGGAAGACCAAGAAAAACCTGAAACAAATCCCCAGTAATGACAAGGGACTGCTTCCTAACCCAAGTCTGAAAGGTACAGGCTTCTCGGTTAATAGAATGGATGTTGCAATAGAACTCTCGGATGAGACTGAGATTTTGTGGACCTGAAAAATGTAGCACTTGATCACCACCTAACGGATCAAACAAAGACCGAATGGGAATGACCTCAAAAGCATTAGGTAACACATTTCGCTCTAGATGAACTTTGCGAGAGGCAAAGGACTCTCTATACAATTTTGCCTTTACTTTTGACTCAAATTTGACAGTATTGAAGGAAGGTCGAGAAGCAGTCGTCTTGCGACGTTTAGAAGACTCTGACATGATGAACAAAAACCCACAAGACACTGGACAGGAACCAAAGAAACCAGAACCAAAACCAGCAACCCCAAATCCCCAATGCCAAATCAAGGAACACAGACAGAAAAACATTAGTCCATTAGTCCAAAAAGCATGGTAGAACAATAAGTATAAGATATGAGCAAAATATGGAGCAAATCAAAGCAAACAAATCACAGAGATCATAAACCAAACATGAGGTTATCAGGCCAACAGAAAACCAGTAGTGCAGCAGTAGAGAAACACAGCAATAGCCAATTAGAGAGACAATGAAAACCCAGGCTATATAAAAGACAATCAGAAGAACAAAACAGAGCTAGATGAACAATGAGCATAAGTCAGTCGCAGAATATGGAGCAAATCCTGGACTAAAAACATGAAGCAATCTCACAGGCACATATGGATAAAATCATGTAACAAGTAACAAGTAAACCCTAAAATCCTAAAATCCCCAAGTAAACTCCCCAAATCAACCCAAATCGAAACCCTAGAAGGAAATGCAAAGCATACGATGCAAACTGAGTATCCTAGAGCATGAATGATACGAAAGCAGTAGCAAAAAAAAATCCAAAAACAATAAGAGAAACACCCTGGATAAAAACAAAACACCACCACAATCCCAATATGAGACGAAGAAGAACAAAATGAAAAAAAACTTACCAAAGATGAGGAAGATGAAGGATGAAACAAAAGAAACCCTAAATCCAAGAGAGAACCCTCAAACGAGCCTAGCAAGGGAGAACACAAAAGCCCTAGGGGAGAGAGAGAGAAGAACACGAAGAGATGCAAAAAAAACTGAAGAGACCCCTGTTTTTAAAAAACTGAACCGCGACAGTGCGCTCGAGCCAGGACACGGTCGCTCGAGCCAAGAAAACAAGCTCTCAGGTTGAATGCAGAAGCAAACACACGCTCGAGCGAGGAACGCGTCGCTCGAGCCAAGAAGAAAAAAAATTTTTTTTTTTTTTAAATAAAAAACACCTAGGATATATTTGTAACAAGCAAGGTGACCAGGTGACAGACTATTCCACAAGGACAAGAGTATCCATCCATTTTGAGTCCTGAAAATTTGAGAAACGAGATGAAACAACAGCTCATGAATAAAATAGATAATATTAAATCAAAGCCACACGCATCATGAGAATGCATAACTCAAAAACACATATGAGAGCTCATATAAAGAATGTGTGTGTGTGCAATCCTTGAGAGCCACAAAGCTAGAGTTAATCCTCGTAGTGATCTGATGGCTGGACCTCCGACAAGAGTAACTGACCATCACAAAGAAAAGTCAAACCACTAGGAATCACGGGGTATTTGTTGAGTAAATGCGGAAGCTCCCCCTCAGACAATGATCCCTTTTTTTTTTTTTTAACACTTTTCTTTTTTTGTGGGCACTCACTGGTGGCATACACGCTCAAGAGTATGGAGTCCAAACCAGAGAAGAATGAAATCATAATGATGGCCTGGTTGGTGCCTCTGAGGTAGCCTTTTCCTAATGCCCGAAAATCATGTACTGAGGGAGAAACCATGGAAGTGAAATAAGATGGTAGATGGTTAAGAGACTTAACATCACCCATGATATACCAGTATAGGTCAATTCCTCTGAAAGAGTACAAGAAACACTGTCAGTGGTCCATAGAGAACTTTGATCACTTGTGCGGAAACCCCTGCAACAGTTTATCTCAAGGATGTGTACAGAATGAGATCATGAAGTAAATGAGTATGGGCATTCAGAATGAGCTATGAACAAAGATGAAAAAGATCTTGTAAGCAACATGAGCAGTGTTCATATAAAATTTGATGCAAAGATATCAGACTCAATCATAGATTATCACATCCAAGAACAGTAAGTCAACCACTCACACTCACCTCACAGGAAACAACCTAGTTACTGAGTCATTACACCCAAGGTCTTTCTAAGAAACTCAAATCGAAGAAGATCAAGGGGTTTTATAAAAATATCAGCTTTTTGATGCTCAGTAGAAACATGTTCCAAAACAACAAGGCCTTCATCCACTAACTCTCGAATAAAATGATGACGGATGTCAATGTGTTTGGTGCGAGAGTGTTGGACAGGATTTTTTGAAATGTTTATGGCACTTGTGTTATCACAAAAAAGAGTGAGAGTGTTCTGTTCTATTCCATAATCATGAAGCATTTGCTTCATCCACAACATTTGGGCACAACAACTCCCTGCAGCAATGTACTCAGCCTCAGCAGTGGAAAGAGAGATGGCATTTTGCTTTTTACTATGCCAAGAAACCAGATTATTCCCAAGGTAAAAACACCCCCTGATGTACTTTTCCTATCATCAGCACACCCTGCCCAGTCGGCATCAGAAAAACCAGTAATTTCGGCTGTAGTATCAGTGGAAAACCAAACCCCATACCCCAAGGTCCCATTAACATACTTGATGATGCGTTTTACCGCAAGAAGGTGAGACTCTTTAGGACTGGCTTGGTAACGAGCACAAACACCGACACTGAAGGAAATATCAGGACGACTGGCTGTGAGATACAAAAGACTCCCTATCATACTCCTATAAAGGGTAGGATCAACATCAATACCAGAGGAATCTTTGGAAAGGTGAAGACTGGTGCTCATGGGAGTGCGTGCATGTTTGGCAGACTCAAGACCAAACTTTGACACAAGATTTTTAGCATACTTAGACTGAGAAACAAATATGCCCGAAGGAGACTGTTTAATTTGGAGACCCAAAAAATAAGACAACTCTCCCATCATGCTCATCTCAAACTCATGTGTCATGCAATCCGAAAAGTATTTCACAAGATGCTCAGCAGTAGATCCAAACACAATATCATCAACATATATCTGAGCAACAAGAATATGAGACTTGGTATGTTTCACAAATAAAGTCTTATCCACACTACCCCTTTGAAAATCATTATCAAGAAGAAAGGTAGTAAGTCCTATCATACCAAGCCCGAGGGGCTTGTTTCAACCCATACAAAGCCTTGTCTAACTTGTAGACATGATTAGGACATTTAGGGTCCTCAAACCCTTTTGGTTGCTCAACATATGCCTCTTCTTTTAAGTACCCATTCAGAAAAGCACTTTTCACATCCATTTGAAACAATTTAAAGCCAAGAAAACATGCAACACCAAGCAAAATACGAATGGATTCGAGACGTGCAACTGGGGCAAACGTCTCATCATAGTCAATACCCTCTACTTGTGTGTAGCCTTGAGCAACCAACCTAGCTTTATTCCTCACAACAGTACCATTCTCATCAGATTTATTTTTAAAGATCCACTTGGTACCTATCACATTCATGTCTCTAGGTCTGGGAACAAGAGTCCAAACTTTGTTACGTTCAAATTGACCTAATTCTTCATGCATAGCATTGACCCAACTATCATCTAGCAAGGCCTCTTTAAAATTCTTAGGTTCAATTAAAGAAACATAACACATGTGTGATACCTCATCCCGAATCTGTCTTCGGGTTTTCATTCGATCCGAAACACTTCCAATCACCTGTTGAGCTGGATGATTCAGTTTCACCCTTGCTGATGGTTTAAGTTCAGGACTTGCGGTGATAGAAGCAACAGGAGTGATGTCCCTTTGAGCACTCTTGGGACTTGAACTTACCTGTGAGGATGGTGCTGTAACATTTTCTTGTGATTGAACCTCAGCTTCTCCTTGA
The DNA here is from genome assembly GCA_030407325.1 of Camellia japonica. Taxonomy (NCBI): domain Eukaryota; kingdom Viridiplantae; phylum Streptophyta; class Magnoliopsida; order Ericales; family Theaceae; genus Camellia; species Camellia japonica. The sequence goes on from JAPPVO010000036.1 coordinate 54,883,032, forward strand.
TTTTGTGGTTCAGTATCCAAGATTGGGGACTCACCATTGTCATCCTCATTTGTTGCCGGAGTAGGAGAACCTGTGTCATCTATAACCACATTGATAGATTCCATTAATGATGAAGTTCGCAGGTTATAGACTCGAAAAGCCCTACTGTTGGTTGAATACCCTAGGAAAATACCTTCATCACTTCGGGAGTCAAATTTGCCCAAGGGCTCTCTATCTTTGAAGATGTAACACTTACTCCCAAAAGTTTTGAAGTATTTTACATTAGGTTTCAAACCCTTCCACAATTCATAAGGAGTTTGTAAAGTGCCGGGCCTTAAATACACACGATTTATGACATAAACAGCAGTATTTAGGGCTTCGGCCCAAAACTTTGGAGGAAGACTCTTACTAAGGAGCATGACCCTAGCCATTTCTTGAACAACTCTGTTCTTCCTCTCAACCACTCCATTTTGTTGTGGAGTAATAGGTGCAGAAAACTCATGCTTAATTCCATGCATATCACAAAAATCCGAAAACGAACTATTTTCAAATTCACGACCATGATCAGTTCGGATTCTTATGATACGCCCAATGGAAACACCCTGTTCATTTTGGATTTTAAGGACTAAAGCCTGGAAAGCATTAAACGTATCAGATTTTTCCCTTAAAAAATTTACCCATGAGAATCGAGTAAAATCATCAACAGTTAAAAAAATGTATCTTTTACCTCCAATGCTTTCAGTGCGAGTAGGACCCATTAAATCCATGTGAACCAATTCAAGAGGACGTTTGGTTGTAAAGCTGTTCACCTTTTTATGCGGAGCACGGGTTTGCTTGCCAAGCTGACATGGTCCACACACATGGCTCAAATTCTTACCTAGTTTAGGTACTCCTCTCACAAGTTCTTTGTTGGCTATCTTAGTTAGGTCTTTGAAATTCATGTGACCTAATCTTTGATGCCACAGATCAATGTTACTTATGATGGCAGAATGACAAGTGAGATCATTAGTAGTAAGAATCCCATAGCAGTTATCAGATGTGCGAACCCCATGTAAAACAGTATTTCCCTTTTTATCCAAAATTTCACATTTATCTTTTGAAAACAATACTTCATGATGGGAATCACACATTTGACTAATGCTCAAAAGATTAGCTTTAAGGCCATCAACAAGTAAGGCATTATCTAGCTTGGGAAGACCAGCAACACTTATAGAGCCCTTACCAATGACTCTAGAAGTGCCGCCATCTCCAAAGGTAACAATTCCTCCTTCATATTTTTCAAGGGAGGTGAAATAGGATTTGTTACCGGACATATGACGAGAGCACCCACTATCAAGATACCACATGTGTGAGTCACGTGCTTTTAGAGCAGTGTGAGCAACAAAACAAGTCAAATCATCTTTTCTAACCCAAATCTTTTTAGTCTTGGTGTTCTGCCTAGACATGTAAGGTTGTCTCCTAACCCAAAAAGTATTAGAATTTCTACCCTTTTGAGACACCTTACCAAACAGTTCAAAACAGTAAGGACGAATGTGGCCATACCTACCACAGTGATGACAAATAAAAACAGGTTTTACCTCCTTTTTGTTGATCTTACTTGCTTTTGCTTGATGAAGAGAAGGATCAACCTGGTCTATCTTCAATTTGCCCTTTGCTTGAGTCTTCAAGTTATGTGAAGTAGAGGCTTGTCCTTTGTGAGCTGTCGCACCATAGCCTAGCCCTCTTTTGTCAGAACCCATTTGTTGAGACCCGAGTATGTCTTCTAGAGATCTGGAACCTTTGTTCCACATGGCAATTGTTGCTCTAGCAATACGGAGTTCTTCATCTTTCTGTCTGACTTTCTCTTCCAATGCAGCTTGTGACAGCTCAAGTCTTTCAAGCTTTTCTTCATATGTGGAATACACCTTCAGAAGTTCATTCCTTTCAGTTTCACAGGATAGAAGTTTTCCACATAAGTCTTGCCTGTCACTTGAGATCTTGATGACATTCTGTTTTGCTGTCAAGAGTTCTCCTTTGAGCCGGACATTCTCACTCTCACATGTTTTGAGCTTGAGAGAGAGTTTGTCGTTGGTTTTAGACAAATTCAGAGATTCCTCATACAGCTTCTCGTAAGCTTGTTGTAGTTCTTCGCCATTGATCTCATCAATGTCTTCAGATAGTTCATCATCCTCTCTTTGCTCCTCATTCTCCTTAACCTCATCCAATCTAGCAACCAAAGCAGACAAGTTGTTGGATGGAGGTGGGGTGAATCTCCTCTTTCATGGAATTGGCTCAGAATTTCCCATGCATCTTTAGCCTTTGTGCAGTGAACGACCCGTTGCTGTTCTTCATTAGAAATTGCTCCACGAATAATGATTAGGGCTCTCTGATTGCCCGGATTATCTGCACTTTCTGTATCTTCTTCAATGGTTTGCCAACCTTCTGGTTCAAAGGCTCTCAGAAAAGCCCTCATTCTGATTTTCCAATACAGGTAGTTGGTCCCATCAAAGGTGGGAGCATGATGCAAGTTCTGACCACGGGCTGATTCCGAAGGCTTTGGAAGAGGTTGAGAAACCGTGGCCCAAAATGCCATGAAAGCACTATCCCCATCTTCACCAGATTCAGGTTCTTCGGGTTCTTGCTCCGACCCGCTTTCATCATCCCAAGTTACGGTGTAGACTTTCTTCCGATTCTTTTTCGTAGGGCATTCAAGGGACATATGGCCAAACCCTTGACATTCATAGCACTTGACCCCTGGCCCCCTAACAACCTTCTTTTCAGTAGTTTGAGCAAATTTTGGTGGAAAAGCTTTAGGTTTGTCATTACTCTTATCTTTTGAAATAGGGGCTCTGAAATTAGGCTTCTTTTTCAAAAATTTTTTAAACTGTTTTGTAAGCATAGCCGTCATCTCAGACTCTAAATCAAATTCAGTCTCCGGAGGTTTTGCAGTCTCATGAGTACTTGTGAAAGCCATACTTTCTTTTTGCTTTTTCTTGGAAATTTGGTGTGCTTCATAAGTCTGCAAATTTCCAACCAATTGATCGAGCTTGAGGGTATCAACATTCTGAGCCTCCTCAATGGCTGTCACCTTTGATTGGAACCTCTCGGGAAGGGACCTCAAAATTTTTCCCACAACTTTTGCTTCCGGGATTTTTTCACCGAGAGTGAAACAGGAATTCACGATATCACTGAGTTTTGCATAGAAATCATCAAACGTCTCATCGTCGCGCATAAAAAGGGTTTCAAAGGCGGATGTGAGACGTTGAAGTTTTGACCTTTTGACAGAGGTGGTTCCTTCGTGAATTGTTTCAAGAATATCCCACGCCTCTTTTGCTATTTCACACGTGCAAATTCGACGGAATTCTTCAGGTGTGACAGAGCAGAAGAGGGAGTTGAGAGCCTTGCTGTTCCAACTCGAGTTCTGGTAATCAGTTGTGTCCCATTTATCAAGGGGTTTAGGAATATCAATGCCATCTACAGTGACAATAGGTTCACTCCACCCAAAGACAACGCAGTGCCAAACTTTCTCATCGATGGATTTTAAAAATGCTCTCATACGAGCTTTCCAATAAGAATAGTTTGTACCGTCAAGTAAAGGGGGTCTATGAGTCGAGTTACCTTCACGAATAGAATCCATAATACTAGTCACACAAAATCACACTCCTATAGTTTTGATAAAAACAAAAGTTTTTTGATAAAACAAAGAGTGACCCGCTCTGATACCAATTGAAAATCCTATGTGATTCGTGATTAGATAAAGATTAAAATATTCCAAAAACCAAAAATTCCAAAACACTCAATCTAAAATCATCAAGCACTTACGAAAGTGATTTTAGTTTGTTTGTTTTTAGGAATAAATAATAAATCGACACAAACGATTTTTTACGTGGAAAAACCACAATTGAAGAACCTTCAATTGTAATCAAAAACCACGGGCGAACCGCCACTAATCAATCCACTACTGAAGGACTACAAGGTTACAAAGAAACCATACAAATTACCCAACCCAGTCAATTTGTCTCTGAATCTTCTGTAACTCTTTCACCACGCCTTCGTCACGGAACTGATTCTGAAGTTGATTCCACACCACAACTTCACTTGTCGAATTAACGACTACGTAAAGAATCAAACGCCTTTTGAAACTTTACGTGTTGATCTTCGAATTCCACCGAAGAGAACACTCTTGAATATGTAGTATCAAACTCTTTGATGTATGAATCTTAACTCATGAGTTTAGAACTCTCTCAAGAACATCAAAGAAAAGTCATCAAACTCTCAGAAGAACACTTCAAACAAAACTCTAGAATTCTTGAATCAGATCTAGAAAAATGTTAGATTAGTTTTAGGAGAAAACCATCTACTTATAGACAACCAAAAAGAATCCCAATCCTGAAAGAAACCAATCACTTGAAAAATTCCGAATTCTGAAGCTCGCTCGAGCGAGACGCTTATCTCGCGTGATTTCTACTAGTGCCTTCGCTCGAGCCACGAACTCTTCGCTCGAGCGAGGAAACAACACCTTCAGGTTTTTGTATGGAAGCAATTCGTCGCTCGAGCCACCTTCATCTTCGCTCGAGCGAGCATTGACCTTCGCTCGATCCACCAATTCCATGCTCGAGCGCACATTCATCTCCTTCAGGTTTTTATACCAGACGCAGTTTCCTGGCTCGAGCGAGGAAGACAAAAAACCACAGAAAATTACAACTCAATCACTGAGTTTTGTTCGCGGGATTTTGACAAGATAGGTCCTAACACGGAGGAAAGAAAGAAAGGGAGGGATAGCAAAAATCACCCCATCCTTTATCTGTTTGGTTAAGCAAGAAGGAAAGAAAAAGAAGTAAAGACTACTAACTGGTTGTTTAATCATTTTCTCTTACAAATGAAGACAAGGGTGTTATATAGCTGACTACAATGGCCTAACAACCACCAAATTCCTTTCTTCAACAAAGTTCATAAAAAGGTACATAACAAAATATCTTCTTTAAAGATTAAGAAAATTATCAAACAATCTCAAAGCCTCACTTGCAGTTGCCTTTGTGTGTCTTTTGTCTTTTGAGAAGGCAGGGAGAGGGGAGAGGATACCAAAATCGACCTATACAACATTGGAAGATTAGAAACTGGCAAGTCATAACCACAATTTATTCCAGTACAGTGCAGGCTAGACAAGTATTGATCTCAAGCACAATGCAAAACTGAATCATAGTAAGGAATAAAGTTTTTCTCAAACAATCGACAGAGAACAGATCAATAAAAAAAAAAAAAAACTACAAACTTTTATAGTTAAACAAGTAAAACGTCAAATAGCAGCTCAATTTTATTTTTATTTTTATTTTTTTGTCTTATGCAAGATTTAAGACATTTCAACACAATAACCTATTAAAGATATGACTATTAATGGACAGTCTCTGTGTGAATTTACCACTGATATAAGTTAAGGAAACTTGCTTCCAATTGCATACCTGCTCAATGTTGTACCCAGGGTTTGGATCATTAGATAGAGTTAGAACCCTCGCAAAACGGTCCAAGCAATTCCCAACAGCAATATCTATAGTCTCACCAAAAATCCGATACCGCCCCTTGCTATCACCTGTGTGTTCCCACCACTTACATATAGCACAACAAGGTCATCTACTCCAGTGACAACCCTTCCCATCTCAATATATGCAACACAATGATTTACTGCAACAATTGGTTTCTTCCAAAGCTGTGAAAGAAGCCGAACAACAATAGCAGCAACCTGTAATGGCGCACCCATGCCCGGTCCTCTAGTGTAACAAAGAAAGTCGATGTCATTTGGGGTTGGTTATCTGCGCAGTCTCGGGGAAGGAATCCCTGCCCTGGTGGGGTAACATAGGTGTGTGTCTTGGGTTTGATAAAATTAAGCCATCAAGGGTCATAACCCCGACACCAATCTTGTTGGCTAAACCCCTCAAACCCTAGAGCTATCATCTTCTTCATCTTTCAAGAATAATATTAATATGTCTGACTCAAATCCAACGTCTTCAAATTAGGTTGATAATTTCTACTGAAATTATATAGTCCTATTATCTGGGAAGACAACAGGAATACATGATTATTCTGAACTTGTCTCCAAGAGATGATTCCAAATCTAACTTCTTCAATTAAATTAAACATTATTTTGTTCATCTACTTTCGTACATGGTAAACTGCGACTGCTAAAGAAAACTTATCCACCACGTTTTTTTTTTTTTTTTTTTTTTAATTTATGAACACGCTAATTTTAAAAGGAAATTGATTGGTAAAACAGAATTTTTATAAATAAAGTCCATCCAGAATCACGTGTCAATGGCATTTTTATAATTATGAGCCACAGGTGCTTAGGCTTGAAATGAAAAAAAAAAAAAAAATACCCATTCTAAACAAAAATAATTAACCAAAAACAGCAAATTAAATATTAAAAAGAATTTAGGGGTGAAATCAGTTCAGTCCAAGTGCTACTTCATTCCCACATGATGGAAGGTTTCGGTTTTCATTATTCTCACCTAATTGATTGATTTGATCTGGTTTTTTTTTTAGTAGACAATGAAAACTATTGCTACAACCTTACCAAAGAAACAAAACAAATGTCAATAGTTGTATCAAAACAAAACATGAACAACATCTAAAAACAATGATGCACTGCTTTTTGCTTAATATATGCTCATGTGGACAAGTCTGGGTAAATTTTAGAGAAAAAATTGGGCTTAGGGTTTCAAAAAATTAAGGTTTTTCTAGTTTTTTTTTTTTTATTGATTTTCTGAAAATTGAATTATTTATTTTTTTTTTGTTTTTAGTGATTTTTTATTAATATTTAGTAATTTTTTTACTTTTTAAATATGCCCACCTAAAATATAAAATAAATAAAATATTTGTGATAAAATATTTTAAAAAATTAATAAATACATGAAAATATACTGAATTTATATATATATATATATATATTTGATATTTAGTGAATTTTTTTAAAATTTTGTTTCACAATATTATATTTTTTTATATTAGGTGCATGTAAAAAATTTGTTAAAAATATTAAAAACATTTCCTAGAAACAAAAAAACACGAAAAACAAATTTTTTTTAAGAAAATGAACTTTATTAAAATAGCATCAAGAAGATGCAACAACTACAAACAATGAGAAAAGCAACTAGAAGCTCCTAACCAATAACATCATCCAAAAAATCCAAAAAGACAAATAAATCCAGATCCACCCTTCTCTTTAGCCAACTATACAAAGTAACTAGCAATTTATATTCAAGCCATGCAATCGAATGAGAACTATCTCAAAACGTCCGCGATTCTACTCTAACCAAACCAACCACATCAAACAGAAAGGCACCAACAACTACACCCGCCGCCGTCGCCTCTTACAAACCCGGCCCCTCGCCAACTCCACAACATCTCTAGCACTCCCCTGGGCTGCACCCAAACAATCCCAAACAACGAGCACATAAGCCCCAAAAGTCGCACGGTGACAGTACAATGGAGAAACAAATGATCCACTGTCTTCGCATCAGCACAACACATACAACACTGATTCACAACCATATGCCCTCGACGAACCAAGTTATTAATAGTGAGATTCCGCCCCAAAGCAGCTGTCCATAAGAAGAAAACCACTTTAGATGGAACTCCTAGCACCCAAATACACTTCCAAGGAAACAGCGCCAACCCTCCCCCACCAAACTCTGATAAAAAGATGAGACAAAGAACTGTCCGTTGGAGCCTGGGACATGCCAAATCCTCCCCCTTACGTGTAAGACCCAACCCATACAAGAAACTTAACAACTCCTCCAACTGACCCACCTCCCAATCTTGAACTGGCCGCCGCAACTGGATGTTCCATACCACCACTGCCCTTGTCCCCAAACAGTCTGCCATAGTGACCTCCCTATCCACCACAATAGAGTATATCAAAGGAAACTGCACCTCGAATACAACCTCCCCACACCACCTGTTCTGCTAGAACCAAAGTCTCTCCCTTGTCCCAACCCCAAAGGTCACCCTTTCCCAAAGTCCCCTCTCCTAACCAAATGCCTTTCCACAACCCAAGACCATGCGAGTCGCATACATCCCCCACTTGCCAATCCCCCTTATCCACACCAAACTTAGAAGCAACAACCCTATGCCAAAAACGGTCCCTCTCCACGGCAAACCGCCACAACCATTTCCCTAGCAAAGCCTTATTGAAAGTCACCAAACTGCGAACTCCCAACCCACCCTCTTTCTTGGAACGACAAACCTACTCCCAACTAACCAGATGATATCGGAGCTCTTCCCTCCCCACTGCCCCATAAAAAGTCCCTCTGCAACTTCTCTAAACGCCAAGCCACCGAGATCGAGATAACATGCACCAACATAAAATAAGTTGGAATACTACTCAACACTCTCTTAATCAAAGTTGGCCGCCCCCCCCCCCCCCCCTTTGACAAATATTGCCTCTTCCACCCTGCCAAACGGCGTTGCACTCGCTCCACCACCCCATCCCACACTCCCACGACCTTAAACGTCGCACCCAAAGGCAAACCCAAATATGAAACTGGTAAGGCCGTCACCTTGCATCCTAAGACTGCCGCTAAAGCCGACAACCTATCAAACCTCTCCCACCGAAATCAACTCAGACTTACTCAAGTTAACACGAAAGCCAGACACCACCTCAAAATAGAGAAGAACACACTGCAAATACCCTAATTGCTCCATTGTTGCATCACAAAAAACCAATGCATCATCCGCATACAACAAATGAGACACCCCCATAGCCGTCCCAGGACCAGCACCCACATAGAAACCCTCTCTCAAACCACCAGCCACCGCCCGAGACACCAACCGGCTAAACGCCTCCATAACCAATATAAGGAGCAAAGGTGACAGCGGATCCCCCTATCGAAGGCCCCCTGTAAGTTGGGAAAAAGCCCACCGGCGTGCCATTCACCAAAATCGACATCCGTAGAGTAGACAAACAAAACTTTATCCACCTACACCATTTCTCCCCAAAACCCATCCGACCCATAATGTAAAGAAGAAAATCTCAACTGACGTTGTCATAAGCCTTCTCAATATCCAACTTACATATCATGCCGGGCCGCCCTTGGCAAAGTCTAGAGTCAACGCATTCATTGGCCACCAAGACTGCATCCAAAATCTGTCGACCCCCTACAAACGCATTCCGAGACTCAGACACCACCTCCGGCTAAACACCCTAAAGTCGATTAGCTAACACCTTGGCCAATAGCTTATACACACCTCCAAGCAAACTAATTGGCTTGAAATCCCGAATATCCTCAGCCCCCTGTTTCTTTGGCAATAAAGCCAAAAAAGTTGCATTGAAACTCTTTACAAACTGGTAAGTAACAAAAAAATCCTCAAACACTGCCATCACATCCACCTTAATCACACTCCAGCAATGTTGAAAGAAAGCCATAGTAAAGCCATCCGAACCTGGGACCTTATGCCCATACATAGCCTTCAAAGCCGCCTAAACTTCCTCTTCCGTAAGGACTTCTCTAAATCCTCCCTACCCACTTCCATAATAGAATGAAACGGAAGTCCATCCAACCCTGGCCTCCACTTCCCTTTTGAGCCCGAAACAAATGTTGATAAAAACTAACAATACCCGCCCGAATCTCCTCAACAGAAGACATATCGGTCCCCTGAAGAACAATTTGATTTGCTCGCCGATGCCCATTTGCCATCCTAAGAAAGAACTTCGTGTTTCGATCACCTTCCTTCAACCATAAGCATCTAGATTTCTGCCTAAAACACACCTCTTCAATTCAAGCCAACCGAACAAAATCCTGTTGAGCTACCTGTCTCCTTGCAATCTCCACAACCGAAAGCCCATCAGTCACCTCCTGATTATCGAGACCTTGTAGGATCCCCACCACCGCTGCTTTCTGTATCTCCAATCAACCAAAGACCTCCTTATTCCACTGTTTCAAATCGAGTTTCAGCAATTTTAACTTGTGAGCCAACATACAACTAGGAGTCCCACTGACCTCATAGCTGCTCCACCACCCCAGGACCTAATCTACAAAACCTTCTGATTGTAGCCACATATTCTCAAACTGAAATGGCGTAAGGCCACCACGTAACCCTCCACTATCCAACAAAAGAGGCCAATGATCCGACACTAGTCGAGCAAGCTGCAACTGGACAACCTCAAAAAAGTGTTCCTCTCACTCACCACTAACTAAAAACCGATCAATTCGGGACAACTGCTGCCCATTCGACCAAGTATAGTTGCCTCCTTTAAGAGGGAAATTAATAAGATACATCTTGTCAATAAAAGAATAGAACACCCGCATGGACCCCTTCACCCTGCTACTCCAACCTTCTCTGATGGCCACCTAATAACATTGAAGTCGCCCCCCCACACACCAAGCTTCGGACCAACGAAATGCTACATTCTCCAACTCCAGCAAGCAAGCATCCCGATCAGAATTTTGCACCGGCCCATACACCCCAATAAACACCCAATGAAAATTATCTACCACACACCGAAACAAGCAAGACACAGAGAACCCCCCCACCTCCTCCATAACCACCACCCTCTTATCCCAACAAAGAAATACCCCCCCTGCCGTGCCTATGGCAGGTAAATAAGTCCAACGCAACATGACATCCACCCCATATTTCTCGCACCACCTCACACCCTATCACCTCTATTTTAGTCTCCTGCAAGCACAACACATTAGGTTTCGCACTATAGAGAACCAACTGCACTGCCACATGCTTATCCCTATCATTCAAACCCCGTACATTCTAGGATAGAATTTTTAATCTCATGTCAATAGTAGTGGTCCATCCCAGCCTCGTCTTGTCCCACGCCCCTTTGTCTCCTTACCCCGGTCATATGTAATAGAACACTGCAAAATTTTAAGCTCCCGAACCTCTTTACGGCTCACCACTAAAGCAAATCTAACCTCCTTACCTGGCTGCCAGGAAGCTTTAACTGTTACAAACAACGGCATGGCTTCAGCCTCATGTCCTCAAATGAAACTCCAAGCATCCAACTGACCTCACTAATCTGAGTCAACACCCAGTCTGAGATAGCTCCTTCCAGTGGCCCAGCAGTGCTACCCATGTCAACATCACAGTTGATCGCCCCCAAACAAGGACCCCCAATGGCAAGCGGTTGCACAAACGACGACATTTCATTGTCGTGGCACCCAATGTCTGTCGTGGATCTATCAGCCCATGAGAGACCCAAATTTGCCTCCCCCTCTAGACGTCGGATCTTCCCTTCGTCGTGAGCGAAGTCGATCGATTGCAGCAAAACTTCATTCAACGTCGGAACCTAGTTCGACAAAGCCTGCGAAGAGAACGACGCTTGTACCCCGATCGCCAGATTCATTCCTGAAATCTAAGACCCGACCCATCAAATCCAAAGCCAAATCTCTATGCAGTGTATTAAAAATATGGGCCACAAGAGTAGTGGGCCTAGCTACATCACCCAAAACTAGCCCAAGTGAACCCACCCTTGTAGACTCATTAGACTAAGGTTGCGACACAGAAATCCCAGTGGGCTTAACAAACTTAGGCCCACTATCCCCAGGGTTGCTCCCCTAGCCATTCAATCTATTACGCCCAAGCCTAACTTGGGTCCTTACATTTGAAGCCTAGTGAGCAAGCTTGGGTTACTAGACCTGAGGTCCAACCCCTCTATGACCTAGCCCTAGAATCTTCGCCTTTCTGATTTCATGCCCCAATATCTGCTGATCTAATTTCCGAAAATCACGATTTACCAGATTCGACCTCCGACCAAATTGCGGCTCCGACGACTCCCACTGCTCTACCACCGGCCCCTCCTCCAACCAGATCAGCAAGATGTACCTCCATTGGCCCCAACCGATGCTGATTCTGGCCAGAGTGCTAAGCTCCGATCCCTGAACTCGGATATGACCCCTCCCCAAGGACTCCATAGCCACCATCACCGTATCCACCTCTAAAAAACCTCCACATTGATCACCAATTGCCCGATATACCTGGTCTCCACGAAAATGAATTGGAAGGCCTAGGACCTATATCCAAAAGCTCTGTTTATGTGTAGCGGCTTGCCCTCTTGCACACAACGCCGCCAACAACCACCAATCCAGCAACAGAGATCTTCCATCCACAACCCACCTACTTTGCAAGATCCTCCTAGCCTCCGCCATAGATAGAAAAGCGAAAAGAGCAAATTGGCCCCCGATTATCGACACTTGTACCCTACCACAGGTCCTCCAAGTCTGATTCGCCAATTCGGCAAGCCGACTAAGTTCCATGCCTTGCTCCTCCAATTCCCCCACACGACCCACCAAACAGGAGTCCAAAAATGACACCCACTGATGCTTCGACCCCTGCCGCACCTCCACATCACAGACCCCAGCCCCCGAGACAACCTAAGGCTGCCCTAACGGCCAAGGTTTGTGGCTTAAACCTCTTGTCCCTACCCCTAACTGAACCCACCCATTTGCTCCCCAAAATCCTTCCAACACTAATGCTGCCCCATCCCACCCATCCCCAAAGGAGGACTGTGGAAGAAAAATCTGAGTCCGGCGATCACCTATCTAAACCACAACTTGAATTTTCGACACCACCTCCAATGGCTAAAAGCCAACAAGCCATACTGCACCGATCGCTAGAGACCCGTCCCAAGAACACCCCACCAACATACTTCTTTGATGCCTTGTGCAAAAGATCTGCCACCCACTTGATCTCAGCCCCAACCAAATCAATGGCCCTGTGAATCCCTTAGCATCGCTCCACAATGTCAACCTGCCATCTCCCGATTGCATCGGCGCTGCCCTCAGTGAATTCAAAAGAACAGTCCCCTAAGAATATCAGTCGCAGTTGAATCCCTTGCGACTCCGACGCGAGCATCGAGCAAGGTTTTAGATCCCAATCCAAAACTCAAAAACAAACATTTTTATTAGGGGTCAGCAATGCTGCCAACACAATTCTGCTTTGCCATTCTGTATGAAAAATAATTTTTAGAAAATCAATCAACACCAAACAAGGTGGTTTTTCAAGAAATTAGACTTTAAAGAATTATGGGTTTCTTGCAGGTAACAAAAGAGAGCCGTGAAAGAGAGAGAAAGCAATGCGAGGTGATGACTGACGCGTGGACGACTAAGATTAAGTCTCAATAATATGCACCGACAGCTGGGATTGAAAGAGTTATTAAACTGGTTCGGTTTAGTCTCTTCCGATTTGAATTTTACAGAACTAAAAAATGAACCCAAAAAAAACAAGGTTTTATTTTTAAAATTTTTTTTGAAAAAATAAAAATTAATTTGACAAAAATAAATATTAAATATATTTTAAAATTTTAAAAATTATTCTCTTTAAAAAAATAAAATAAAAATGATGACACTGTAGGAAGACAGTTTGCTCTTCGACCATTAATCATGTCTTTTTGCACCCTCGTCCAATGAGTTGTCAAGTTCAATCAGATGGATGGTTGTCTCCAGGCAATCCAATGATCAAGCAAAAATTGATTTCTTAAGAAAAAAAAGGTTTGAGTATTTTGAGACTTGGGAGAACTTAAGACTAAACGTCTGTACTATTCTCAAGTCTAAGGAAAATAAATTGGGTTCGAAAATCAGCCCACTGCGACACAACACCTATGATTCTTAAGGTTGTGACTTATGTTGATCTTCCCCTTGAAATCACAGATTTATCTATAGGTCCTCAATTGTTTTAAGACAAAGGACAATTCCTACAAAAATAGAGGCCGGATCCAATAAGAGAACAACAAATATATGACATGAACTTTGTATAGTAGTTTGCAAGGGTTCTAAATCTCTACAATCTCTTTTTACTTTCCAGTTTAGGTTGATTATGTGATCTTCCATCTAACATTCCTTCCTTTCAATTGAAGTATTTCTTTCTTGTTTTTGTAAAAGTCAAAGTTCTGGTTAAAGATGTAGAAAAGATGCATATTTAGTGCATCAAACCCTATCACTTATGGACCAAAAACCAGATGAATCCTTTACATCATGGCATGGACAAGAATTGGACAGAAAACATACTATAGGAGGATAGCATATCAATTTATCTAAAATTGAAAAAAAGAAAAAGAAAAAGAAAAAAAAAGGAAAGAAAAGGATAAAGCTAACTTTACATACAATAATCAGTCACTGAATTTTACCTTGAAACAAACAATAATCAAAAGAACAAAACAATAATGGCAAATTTGTACACATGTTTGAGAGGGAAAAGATTGGCACACACCTAATCTTTGACATAGTGCACAAAATTGTTGCCCTAAAACTTGAACCTATACCCTCAAGATTATTAGGCCAAGATTTTACTATTGAACTAACTATTAAAAACTTTATGTGGGGCAAACATTTCAATTTAGTTACAAAAAGCGTCTATTTGGCAATGAAACAACCAGAGGATGAATGTGGTCCCTCACAAATTTTCTGACAACCCGCATTCTGTTGGTATTTTTTCATAATAATACAAGAAAATATATAAAATAAATTAAATAGAAATGACAAAACAATTTTTTTTTATTAAAGGATGAAATACATAATAAACGACATAACTAAATACAGAAATGAATTAGATTACATTACTAATAGAACAAATTATTCACATGGATAACTAAAGATTATAACTCATCTTTGTAAACTAAATATTGAAAAATTTAAGAACAAATGACAAGAAAAGAAGCAAACCGAAGCCTGCACTAGATAGTTTCCTTAAAACAGATTCACCGTCTCTCGATGGATGCTGGAGGTACGCCAACGTCTATCTCCCAGGATACAACAGTCGAAACCAGCTAATACAGAAGCACCTTCTGAAATAGTTTCGGCGAACTTGACAATGGATGCACTCTCTCTAACAAGAACCAAAGAAAGGGCTAGCAAAAGAAAATAGAAAAAAATTTCTTTGGTGTAATAAATCATCTCTAACTTTTTATCTTAAAATACCATCTCCATATTCCATCAAAAATCTCTCCAAAAATATTCTCCCAAGTTGGAGGGGAAAGGCCTCTATCTATACAAGTACGGGAATCCCTAGCCATGAAGGCTATATATCAATAGGGCCATCAAATGCCATTAACCAAGGCCATCAACTCTAGCCATTAGGACTAGAGTTACAAAGGTTGAAAACCTATAGCCACTAATATGGTCATCAACTCCATCATCAAAAGATGAGTTACAAAACCATACATTTCTCATGTGCTTAATATATACAAATAAATATGTATATAATGATATTTGAATAAATCAACTAGATGGGTCACAAAATGAATACTAATGTTGGGTCACAACCCAATTCAAGCCCAATTCTCAAACACATACACAAGCTAAGCCCAACACAACATAGCTTAGCCCAAGCTCAAAATTAAGTCTAAGTTTAAGTTCAAAACCAAAACTAGCACATGCACAAGCACAAGCACAAGCACAAGCACAAGCATAGGCCCAGTCCAAACTAAGACTAAGTTCAAATCTAAGCCCAACTTTTATTGATACCCACTTTATGAGACAATAACTCAATGGTTTTGGCCCATCATTTTTATATTGTTATCTTCTCACTTGAGAGAATACAAAACCACTCAGACCCACCTCAACCAGCAGTTGGGTCCCACTTTAATTTTGAATTAAAGTTGTCGAAAAACCATTATTTTCCAACACATTCTAGGTTTCTCTTTTTTCACTAAAATCATTGTCGTACAACCTTCTCGTCGCCTATCTCGCTTTTGAAGTGTAACTCTCTCTAATTTTTTATTATCAGGACTTGCTCGACATCCAAATCCACGTGAAATAATTGACCCATCACGCTCTGACTTCTGGGAAGATAAAACACGAGTTTCAAATCCTACATGAGTGGCATATTCATCATAGAATGTTCTTGCAGCTTCTTCCCACTCAAATAGCATCCCCTTTTATGGTTCTCGATTTCTATCAGATTCACTTAGTTCCCGTCCTACAGAAGTTTCTATTCTCCCAGCTCCATCATCCATTTGGGTCTGCCCATCCAATGACACTCAACATTAATAGTTATGACATCTTTACCAAAAAGGGAAATGAAATTTGAAAACTATTGTACATAATGTAAATTTTTTAACAGATATGATTAAAATAACAATTTGTAAATCAAGATTAAGAGAAGAGTGGCTCCTAATTTCAAATAAATATAACTGGGATACGACAACATCAATGAAAAGATAACTATAAATAAGATTAAATTATACCAAAGTTGCCTGTGTCAACCACTAGCTAGTTAATTTTGTGCAAAGCACCAAATAATTTCTCATAAGCATCTAAACAAGTAGCAAAGACATGCCAAAACTAATCGAAAAGGGAAAATTTCCATGACGAAAAATCATAAAATGTAATAACAATGCAATCATCTAACACAACAGTATATACTAAGCATTTGGCTTTGGCCTAACCATGAGTTTGTTTATATAACTTAACATCATTAGTAGCAAAGAGATAGAATTTTGAATGTAATGTGGATTACTCACGGTATAAAGTAAGTAATCGAATTCATATAACAAATCTAAAGTTCATATATTTATACAAATCAATTAAAATTAGGTCACCAAGAACCAGTGCTTACCTTAGTTTAATCCTATATTACATGAACTTGAGTATTAGTGTCGGGTGTGAATATGCATCTAGAGGTTAGACTCATCAATCCATAAATTCAAGGGTATGGAGACTTGGTAAAAAAAATATAATATTTTTATATTTTTAATCAAGTAAGTGAAATAAAATAGTGTTATACGTAACTTACAGTGTCACAAGACACTCATAACAATTATACAACAAACAATACGTACATATATAATAATAGTGTTAAATACAATTATATAAGAAGTGTCCAATGAAATGCATCTAACACATATCTCATACCCGTGTCCGAGTGTCAAGTCTCTGACACAGGTATTTGATTTATTTTAAAGAGTCCGTGTAACAAAATTTTAATCTCATTTACTGAACATATTCAGTCAACATAAAGAAATGGTTAGTGGGTGTCATAGCAATGCATTTTTCTCCAAATTCTTTAATCAAATTTGTCACTACTTTGGAGTTGTTGAATTTTGTCCCAAAAAGCACAACCAAAAGAATGCTGAAATAAACAAATTTGAGTTACCCATGTAAGTTGTAACCCATCATGAAAATACCAAAAAATAAAAAATTAAAAGCATTTTAATTGATTGATTTGCTCCCACAAAATTAAATATCAATGAAATTAATCCAAAAAGATTGTGTAAGGCTCAGTGACAGTAAAATTGTTTGTTAGCACCTTTCTATCTGTTGCTTCTACTTAAAAATAATCTTAGGGGTGCTTCATAGTATGTGATTCAAAATTACCAAACTATATCTAAAACTAATAAAGACCAAGAACAAAGCAATTTCGCACTGTCTGAAAGAAATGCACAGTTAATTTCCCATGCCTAAAGCCCTGAATTGACACACAAAAAAAAAAAAAAGTAGAACAAAATTTCTGAAATTTAAACCAAATGTAGATCAAACAGCTCGAATTGGTTGAATTTTAAGGTTCGAATCACAGAAATCTCGTGTTGATCTTCAAAAACAAATTGCATACATATACAAACATCATGATATATATATATATATATACATTTAGAGAGAGAAAGAGAGAGAGTTACCGAAACCGAAGCTCTGAGTGGGTTTCGAGGTTGATTTGGAGTTGAATTGTCGGAGTGAAGCTTTGAGACTTAAATTCGAGTGCTGTGATGTGAGATGAGATGATATTTGATTTGCAAAGTTTTCACGGTTTTTATTCGAAAGAGGGACGACTTGGAAATTTGGAACTACACGTGCTAACTATTAGGCATCGTTTGTTTTGGAGTGTAATGAGTGGGAGGGGAATAGGATGGAGGTGTGGTTATGTAGTATTGTGTTTGTTTGTAGAGTTGGGGAAGGGATTAGGATGGAGGAGGGGATTAGGATGGAGGAAGTAGAGGTGGTATTAGAAAAATAGTGAGGGGATTAGAAATTTTTTTATTTTTTACATATTGGGAATTTTTTTTTAAAACATTAATGTTTAATTTTTTATATTTTTATATTTTTTTTTATTATTTTATATAAAAATAATTTAACAATTCCTACATTAACAACTATCATCAAAACAAACACAATTTTACTTAATCCCCTCACTAACAATTCCCTCACTATTAATCCCCTCACTATGAATCCCTTGCATTTTACCTCTGAAAACAAACGGGGCCTTAACCCATAAATAAACAGACTACACACACCCATAATTATTTACCCACAATTTATTCTGAAATCAATAATTTAAATTTATTTTAATAATAAATTTTGTATTTTATTAATTTAATTTTCACTACATATATTCATTTTATGTAAATTCTGGACCTTAAACTATTTTGTAAATGTCACTTGAGTTGTCCCATATGTTCCAGTTACGATATTTATAGTATTTAGTTATGATATATTATGATATTAGTTATGATTTAATTATAACTTAGTTATACACATTATGGTATTAGTTGTGACTTATTATAATGTTAGTTATACCATTATTTTGATTATAATTCAAAAGGTTTTTAGTTATATTTATGCGGTATTTGGTTATAACCATTTTTTTAATTAAGATTTTAATGTTGTGTTTGATTCATTGAATAGAAATACAAAAAGAAAAATTAAAAAATTGTGTGAAATGTGTGTAAAATACAAGTATATTTCATTTACATTTTACCTAATTTTTTTTTTCTTCAAATTCTTACTCAAATCCATAAACCAAGCACAACCTAAAAAATTCAATTATAACATTTATGATCATTAACCCCATAAATATCATAATTTACATATGATACATACTCTTTAAGGGTAAAGGGTATGTGCCATAGCATAATCCTTTATTCTATTAGGGTACACTATCCAATTAATTTTAGTGAAACTTCACTTTGGTTCTCATAGATTCAATTTGTTTTTTCAATTTTATTGCAATGTAGTCCCTCTATCATGCGCTGCATTGTTAACATTTTGAATATAAAAAAATCACGTGCCAAGCTAGAGAAACTAAAGTGAAATTAAAAACAAACTATATTGAATTCCACTTTAGTCTCTCTAATTTTGCACATTGTCTTTTTCCATTATAAATTTTAACGATGAGTGACAGAAAGATCACATTGTAATAAAATTAAAAATATAAAAATCAAATTATTCAAATTAAATTAACACTATAGGAATTAATAGTGTAATTTACCCTATTCTATATTGCATTGTGCAAAACCAATAATAAATCTACATTTCTCTAGAATAAAGAAATGATGAATATTCACAACTTTTTCACTTGTCGTGATTTTCCGCTAAATGTAAAGGGCTCATTTGGTAACATGGTTTATAAGCTATTTATTAGTTTATTAGCTTATTTAGGTAACAACATCTTTCTATTTTTTACACTCCTTTTCATAATAAACAAAAAAATCAACTTATAAATCATACTCAAAACAATCTAAATTTTGATCCAAATGGATTAAGTACTCTAAATCTAGATTTTCTCATTAAATATAAGTTTCGTTGCCTTTATTAGTGTTACATTAAAAATTTCATTTTTTTTATATAAATTTTTTATCTTTTGCATAATTACTGTTGGAATTTTGGTTTTTATAGGCTTATTTTGAGCCAACTTTGAACCCAAATTTGAGTGGGTCCCACACATCTTTTGGGGTGGGTGCAAAGAGGTGACATGTTCCTTGCAGCATGGTAAGTCACACAGTGCAAACGGTTTGTCAAAACCATTTATGAGTGAATAGGAAGTTGATGTCGTTTTCGGGTTCGTGGAATGGACAATTAAAAAGTTAAATGCCGGTTTCTTTGAAATGGTTGTCCCATATTGAAACTTGAAGAGAGGTTTTGTGAATATATAAGCTCTAGGTGGACAACTTGGGTTGGGTCCCAAGGGGCAAGGGAGGAGTTATGGACAAAGTGAGCCTTGGCTCAAACCACCACGCATGCCACCATCTGGCCGAGTGTGGATTGTGGGTTGGGTCCTAACATTAATTTTTTGGACAAAATTTATTTGAATTTTTTCAAATTCTTGCTGGAAAATTATTTGAGTTTCTTAACGAAATTAAATTAAATTTTGCGTCAATTTTTTTCTGTCCAAACAAAGCCTTTTTCCAGTCCAATTTCCAACAGGTTCAAATAGTTCTTTCAACCTATTTTAACAGATTGCACCCGGACAGGTTCAATCTCTTCCCAAATAGATTCAAACCTGTTTCAATAAGTTCAAATCAGATTCATACCTGTTCAGTTTTGAATTTGTATCTGTTCGGTTTGAAAGTGCATCTGTTTGGATCTTTCCAACCATCACCAATGGTCCTATAAATAGTAGACTCATTCCAATAGATTTTGACAATCAAAAAAATCCAAAAAATTGTTTTCTCTTCCCGTTTTTGCTCTCTCTTTGTATTATTCTTCATACTAGTTTTTAGAGAAATTTCTGAGAGTATAGAATACAGGTTCTAGTTCGCCGAAACAGATTGTTTTTAGTGCTAATACAATCTGTGAAAGATCATTGTATCTTGGGAGATAGACGCCATTTATCCGTAAGCACTGAAGCGGGGCGAATCTGTCGTATGGATATAGTGTTACACACTCGACTTAATCATTTTTGTACTTATTCACATCCATAAATAAATTCTATAAGAAATTTATTTTTATTTGTTTGATTTAGTTTTAAGTTATTTATTTTACACAGAAGATTGTTCCAACAATTACATGATCTTTTTAGATTTGTAGAATATCTTTAAGACTTAAATATAGTACAAATTGGATTTTATATAGAAAAACCTTTAATTTCAATTCTCAAATAAATAAATAAATAAATGAAAACTTTAATGCATTACATTAAAAATTGTTTTTTTTTTTAATAATTTTTTTATCTTTTGCATAATTACATGATCTTTTTAGATTTGTAGAATATCTTTAAGACTTAGATTTTTACATAGAAAAACCTTCAATTTCAATTCTCAAATAAAAAAATGAAAACTCTAATACATTCGTACTAATATTTTTTAACCCCTCCCCCCTCCCCTAAAAATGCAAGTACTTAAAATTCTACGTAATCGTATCACTATTATTACTATCAAATAGAACATTATTTTCAAAATATGTAGCCAAACAATTAGTAATCAATTGATCTCCAATTTGGTTGTGTAATTAATTTCTTTTTATTATTTATAAATCGGTCTTGAATAATATTGGGAAAACAAATATAATTTCACAAGTAAATAGCCTTATGAATATATTATATTCATATTTGTCTCTACTAATTGTTTCAGTAAAATCATGAATTCTTTGAAGTACTAAAACTGATTGCATGCATATGAACAATGTAGTTATTGAGAGGGTAATTTATATGTAAATTGGGCCGAGCTGGGTAGTGGGCCGTTCTGTGGGCCACGGTAAGAAGGGCATGGTAAAAAGGGCCCAAGAGTTAGCTAGGTCATAGAAAGCCTTGTAGTTAACCCGGTCCCAGAGAGCATTGTAGTCAGCCCGGTCCAAAAGGGCTTTGCAGTTAACTCGGTCACCATGGCTAGAGTGACAACAGTTAGCTCGGTCACACCTTTTGAGATGAGGTATGTTGAAGCCTACCACAAGACCTTGCTATTAGTTAGCTTGGTCCAAACTCATCATGGTTAGCACGGTTTCAGACAACCCAGCACCGAGGTACACGCAGTGAAAGGAAGAACCGAGCTAGTTAAAGCTCGGTCCATTCTGCGGCTTTAGCATGGCCATGTTATCTCGGTCGTATTGACATCCAACCATGGTAAAACCATCTCACTTGGTTTAAGCAGTGAGGGGGGTGTTGAAGGATAAGCATTATCTTTCAAGAATGGGATTCCTAGGAGGACTATACATGGAGGAATAAGAGTCCTACCAGGATTGTGCCACACGGAACCTATAAAAGCTCATAACATCACCTATGGAGAGGTAACACAACTTCGATTCTCGAATACACAGAGCTTTTGTCTATTTGTCTATTTTGCTGACTTAGGCATCGGAGAGGTATCCGGCACACACCCGCCAGCTAGCTCACGTTTGTGTTCTCAAGGAGTAAAGCGACGTTGTACGGAGGATCGTAGACTTGATCAACAGGATTATACGAGAAGGATATTTCTTGCTCGTACAGTTATGAAATTGATTCAAGGAAATTAATACAAATCTGTATTGAAATCTCCAATAAAACAACCACAATTATAACACCAAATTATTATACTAAAACTAGCATCCAAATATATATATATAGCCTAAAAGAGAATTAGAGAAGAGATCAAAGAACAAACATTAAAATAATTAATTCTAGATGTATACATATATATTCATACAAGCGGTAGGTGTAAATGCAATACGTTTGCAATTTTACATTTAAATTTGTTAGTGAATTTGATGAATGAGAAAGATGGGTTGAATTTAAAAATTGATAATAGTTATATACTAAACAGTTAACAACTTGGACATTCTTAGAAAGAATAAAAATAGTGACAGAATTTCAAAACTATTATGTGTTCCGGACTTTAAATAATAGAATATATTTATTCAACCATAAAAATTGGACAGGAAATTCTACTATATACATCCTTAAAAGGGGTGTATCATATGCACTCCTAGTTATGTTATTTTTTTTTTTTTAGTTATGATCAATTTTCTTATTTAATTATGACTCATGAGATATTTAGTTATATCTCATGTGGTGTTTGGTTATGACTTTATTATTATTATTATTATTATTATTATTATTATTATTATTATTATTATTATTATTATTAAGTTATGACTCAAAAAGTATGGAGTTATGCTATTTTCTTTTTAATTGTAAGGACATATGGTACACACCTTATCTTTCCCAAGTTGAAAGTACATAAAAACTAGCATAATAAACTATACATAATAGTCTAAATTATTAAACAAAGTTACTCAACTACATATTCAACCAACCATACATAAATAATCAGGAATTGAATAAATTAGACTCAAATAAAAACATTTAGATACACAATCGACAAAATGAAAATTTTGAGGACCAAAGTGATGCAGAGTACATACTTTGCAACATTAATTTAGATATAGATATGGAACAGGCAGCATATAAGGTAGCCAAAATATGTCCCCAAACTGTCAAGTCATATGATCTCTGAGGAGATAATTCCTCCCTGAATAAAAGGTTTAGTGATAGTCTAAACCTGATTACCACATTACTTATGCATAACATTAGCTCTAAAGAATAAAAAAAATAGAAAGAATAGAACAAAATGGAACTTAGCGCAAAAGCACTACAAAAAAGAATGTATGATCATATGTTTTTCTCAATTAAAGTTACATAGTTGTGGCTACGAAATAAGTCTTAATAACATAAATCCAATACACTGTTTAGCAAATAACAATAAAAAAAAAAAAAAAAACCATAATAAACATGTTCATGTTAGCAAAGATGACAATTTTTATTTTTTTGCAATCCAAAAGAAAACAAAAATCAATGGTAATAAGGGATTTGCTTAATCATGAGGTGATTAAAAGTTTAGAGTACTTGAATTCTGGGTGTCTCTTCAACTGTATGCATTTGCAGTGAAAGATCTAATAATTACAAAACACATACTAAATGTAAGGAGGTGCAATATGTCAATGAACAATATAAGCACAAAAAGTATAAGTGATTTAGACTTTGCTTGTTTCAATAGGAAAATAATTTTTTTATTTGATTCCGACCTTAAAAATAATCACTGTGATTGGTTTCAATTTTCTGAATTCAATTTTTTGAAAATTGAGTTTTTTTTTATTTTTCGTGTTTTTTTTATTTTTAGTGAATATTTTAAAATTTTTAAACAAATTTTTTTTTTAAACTTTTTTAGATGCACCTCACTTAGATATATCTAAAAAATATTTTAAAAAATAAATATATACACAAAAATACAAAAAATGTATTGAATTATCATATTTTTTTTGTAAAGTGAAGAGATTGTAAGTGAGGGGATTAAATAAAAGTGTGTTTGTTGTGATGATAGTGTGGGAGATGATTAGTGATGGGATTGCTAAATTATTTTTATATAAAATAAATAAATAAATTATTTCTATATTAATAAAACTCAAACAAATATTAAAACAAACAGGTGCATTTGGTAAAAATATATATATATATATATATATATTTTTTTTTTATATAAAATAAACTCAATCCACTCATTACTTCCTAATCTCATCCAAAATCCAGCCAAGCCAATCCCCCTACTAAGGGGAATTACTAAGCCCCTTGGAGCATGTTTGATTGATAGGATTAGAGTATGTGATTGACATTATTAATCCGTGGGCTCAATAATCCTGTGTTTGTTTTGAAATTTTGCTTCAGTATTATTAGTTCAATGGATAATTAATCCAACAAATTTGTAGGATTATTAGTAATGAGGTAGGGATGGGATTATATATCCTAAGTTGGGAAATAAAATAAAAGGACTCTTTTAGCTACTAATCCAATGCAAATCAAACAATGGACAAGTTGATAATTTATCCTACTAATCCAATTGGATAGTGAATATCACACTAATTTGATGGGATTATTAATACTTTTCACTATTAGTCTTATGAATCAAACATGGTATTGGACTATTACTCCCCCCTCTCAAATAATCGCCTAACAAGTTATGGGTGGGACCCACAGCCATAGCACTCCAATTTCCCCTCCCACGCCGGTAAACAAACATGGCTTAAGGGTCCATTTGTTTTGGGTTATAGGAGATGAGATTGGATTAGGACGAATGTGGGGTCCACTAATATTGTGTTTCTTAGCCCCATCACTAACAATTCCACTTAGCCTACCTTTGAAAACAAACGGACCCTAAGAATAATGGTATGTTAGAGCAACTCAAACTCTTAACTTTTATTTTTGTCAAATTTAAATTTGATAAAAGAAAGTGTTCAAAAATCATATCCAATCTATTTATCAAATGTTGGGTAAGGCTATGGTACACATTTTTGTAGTATATATGTTATGCATTTTTTAGATAAATGTTAAATAAATTTTTTTTTATTTTTTATAGTTATGACAATTTATATTTCAAAAATAAAATCATATATTTTGTGGTAATGCTATAATTGTGGTACTGTTTTAAATTTTTTTGCTAGAAAATGTTTGGGTAAAAAAAAAAGTGTAACATTACCACAAAATGTGTAAGCTAATTTATGAACCACAAATTGAATTTAATTGAATTGAATTGGTGCCAAAAATATATATATATATATATATGCATTATCAAAATCAAAATATGCATTATCAAAATTAAAAAAATCAAAAATATGCATTAATTGAATTTATTTTCTGTCATTTTCACTTTCTATTATTTATTTATTTATTTCAAATCAAACGGAGCCTAAGTAGCATAATAATTTATTTTAAAACGTAATATTTTTAGTCCCTAAAATATGCATTATTTGTTAGTTTAGTCCCTTAAATTTTAATTTTATCATTTTAATTATCAAAATTGTCGGTATAAAAAATAAGATGATAAAATTAAAACATAAAAATTAAAATGACAAATAACACATCCTAAAACTCTCTTTTAACTCTGAAAAAAACAAACACAGTAATTCAGTAGGGGAGAGGGGGGGGGGTAAACCTGAAAGTGAATTGAATTGGTGTTCAACTTTGAGATTCATTTTTGTCTTCCCTAACCCTTGTGTTTTCCACCTTCCGATTGAAATATTCTTCCAGACTGCGGATAGGAGTAAGGTAACCTTCTTCTCCGAATCGAGAACAGATGTCGACATGAGGGATATGCTCGACGATCCAGTAGTCTTTTCCTTGGTTGGGCTTGGGTTCCATTCTATCTATCAATTCTTCTGGCATAACAACAAACCCAAGAGTTTTGAGGTTTGTGAGGTGGTGGATGCCAGATGGTACCTCCTTTAGATGCGGGCTAGGCTCAATCGTTAGATCTTCAAGAAGAGGCAATGTTCCTTCCTCTATTTTCACCGAATTCAATCCCTTTAACCCGACGAGAGTTAGTCGCTCAAGTTTTTGAAACCGTCTGACCTCAAAATACAATTGCTCCCCATCATATGCATCCCAAAGAACAAGACGTACTAAACTAGGCAAGATTTGAAGGGGTTTTAGTGGATCGTTCTTGGTCAAACTTGAACCCCATAGACGTAATGTGACTAGATTTTGAAGTTTCGGGATCCAATCGGGCAACTTCTCTAAACGTCCAACCAACTCGAGACGTTGAAGATATTGAGGTGGAGATGATATATATATACTGTAAATCCAGAATCTCATCATCATTTGAGGCCAATACTTCCAAATGTTGAAGGTATTTCATCTTCTCAATGGCTGCACATAGAGCCCTCCCATGTTCTCTTTCCAATTTCCTAATTCCCAACTTCCTTAGCTGCCTCAATTTCTCAAGCTCTTTAATTAGGCCATCATTTGTCTCCACAAACCACAAATTTTGCAGCTCCTCTAAACCACCAATCCCTCCCCGTATCTTCACTCCTACTACAAAAAGATGTCGCAACTTGCGGAGCCTACTGATATCAAATGGGAGCTCACTCACGGGGGAATATTTCAGATCCAAAGTCTGTAAGTTTTGCAAGTTGCCTATGGACTTTGGAATTATCTTCACTTTTGTGCTCCTTATACTTAGGTATCTCAAAAGAAATAGATTTCCCACTTCTTTATCAAGTTGATCCAAAGGAGCATCCTCAAGATCCAGCACTTTCAAAAGCTTGAAATTTGCAGCTACTGTACCCAATAAGGGCTTCTTTGGCAGCTTTCCACTTTGAAAAAGAAAAACAGAACGAACTGGGGATTTACCAATGCTTTCCATAACCTTATCCATGTTGCAATAATGCATATGCATAGATAGCCGCCGAGTTGTGTCATTGAAACTTGAATTCTCTTTTTCCAAAATTTGACACAAACTAAACTCCTTGGACATTGAGAGAATAATCTCACGCACTACATCATGTACACGACACTCTTTAACTCTTCCATCAAATTTTGTTGTTGACACTTGAACTAAGCGTCTATGGATCAGCTCAGTCAAGTATTCTTCTGCAACTTCTTCCGATGTTTTTCCGTTCTGCTTTTCAATGAAATCCCCAGCTATCCATAGCCGAATTAGTCTTCCACAACGGATAGAGTAGTCCTCTGGCATTAAGCCAAAGTACAAGAAGCAAGATTTGAGGTAGTGAGGCAGATCATTATAATTGAACAACAAAATTTTTCTGATGCTTGTAAGATTAGGATTCCTTTGCAATTCAGAGTGCATGCTACCATAGAATTTTTGCCATTCAGATATACCTTTTTTTTTGGTGGACAAGAGACCACCTATAGCTACAATTGCAAGTGGCAAACCTTGACACTTTCTAACAACTGCATGGGATACTTCCTCCAACTCAGAGGGACAATGACCGTCAAAGTCCAATTGGAAGGCTTTCTTGCAAAAGAGTTCCCAAGCCTTCTCTTCAGATAGGGCTTCAAGCTCGTGGACATGATCCACTGAAGTTTCTTTGCAAAATGTAGCAACCTGTTCACTGCGCGTGGTGATGATTACCCGACTGCCTTCATTATTTTTGGGTAAAGCATGTCTTATGGATCCCCAAAAATCAGTTTCCCATACATCATCAAACACAATGACGTACCTCTTTTTGGATAAATATCCTCTTAACTTGACAATGAGTGACTCAATTCCCTCATCAGGTAGAACATAAATCCCTGATAGCTGCTCTATCATTGTTTTGAGGAGCTCCTCTGGCTTGTATGATTGAGAGACAGTGATCCACGCTTTGCAATTGAAGTGTGCAACCGCTTCTTGGCTGTCATAAACTTTCTTGGCAAGAGTGGTCTTGCCAATTCCACCCATGCCAACCACCGAGATCACTGCTCGTTGTGATTGATTTTGGTCAACCAATCTGCTTATCAGTTCATATTTAGGAGATTCAATGCCAATGACTTCGTCATCCCCTATGAAAAGGGAAGCCAGTCGAGGGTCATGCCACATGTTGTTCTTGGTGATGCTGCTGGTTCTGGTGCTGCTATGTTCTGAGGAAGTACTAGTACTGAATCCATATCGAACAGCTCCTTCTTGGATCTCACGGATTGTAGTCCTGATGTCTTGGATTTGAGAAGCTATCTCATGTCGTGGCTTTAGCTTAGTGATCGTCCGAGTGACTTTATGCAAGGAACCGAACAGTCCAGGTTGTTTTGGCAAGACCAAGAGAATGTGTTCATCGATAACATCTTGTATCTGATAAGCAACTTGCCTTACTTGTTTCACCCATATTTTCACACCTTCATCTCCAGTTTCTACTCTTGATTCTGCATCTTTTAAGAAAGAGTGTATGCGCTCCAATTCAGCTTTGATGCTGACCATTTCCTTGCGAACACCTCTCAACAACTCTACTTCACCGGCTAACAATGGTCCCAAATATTGAATGACAGAGATCACTGCTCTTTCTGCCATTAGTTCTCCCTGCACTGAACACATCATAACTATTAGTTCTGATGATGCTTCAGGCGGGATTTTGTCTTTGTAGAAAGGAAGTTAGTTAGATGATGATGATGGTGAAGTTTCAATTCAGTGCATAGCTCTGTTTATCAGTTTATGAGAGAGGTGGTAAACTTCAGTCATGGAGAAATTAATTATTTTGGCCACGTTTTCCTCCAAAAGGTTAGATGAAAGAATAGATTTGATTCACATTTTAGGTCTTGCAATAAATAAATAAATAAACCTTTTATTATAATAGTATTTTTAGTTTTTTAATTATTTTCAAATTATAGGCTGCCCCCTACAGATTTTTTTTTAAAATTAAGTGAACACAACAATGATTGATTGTAACATATATATTTGAGTGTAAAAGAGATGCAATATCATTTTTCATCCTTAGATCGTGCCTAAATCATGAATATGAGAAGGAATCTATGAAAGAAAAGAAAAGAGACACCGAAATCATCACTTTGAATAAGAATTTCATGGATTTGAATAAAACAATTTAGAGGAAAAAGTATGCAATTGATTTTGGGCAATAATGCCAAAGTGAAGATTTCAGATTCTCTTTTCTCCTCTTCCTGTTTTGTATCATAGCAGTGCTTTTGTAATTCATTTCTTATATATATATATATATTGCTTGATTTTAAGTAGAATCTTCATGTTTGTGAGTGATTTTTGTCTTTGTGGATTTAGAAAAGGCTAAAATTCAAGATGTGAGACTCTGATCAAGGAAATATTATTGTTGTCATAGGTAGAATGAGAAAAATATATAGATATGTGTTTGTAGAACATACCTGTGGATTGATGTGCAACTCCAAAAAATGATATCAAAGTTCCAAATTCTCGCTTTGATGGTTTGTCAGATTTCACCAAAAACTTCACTGTGGGGAAAGACTTCGATTTACAGACTTTAGCCCCTGAGATTTGAATCATATCCAAAGCATAAAACATTTTTAGTTCTATGATTCATCAGAATACAACCTCCACCAGTTGTACCTGAATAGATGGCTTATGGACTTATTCTTGTGGTATGTATATATATCTCCCTCAATCATTATTTAATTCCAGCTGTATGAGTCTCCTTTTCACAACACACACACACACACACACACACACACACACACACACATAATAGGGTAAATTACAAATACACCCCTTGAGATTTGCTTAAAATACGAATTGCCCCTGTAGTTTTAGAAATTACATCTCGCCCCATGAAGTTTCAAATTTCATAAAAATAGCCATTTTTTATTAATAAATCATAAAGTGAATTAACAGTTTTTTATGATATCAAAATTTTATTTCATATAATAATGCAGGTAATTTTATTATTGTATAGGAGCGCAGTTGGTAATTTTATTTTTTTAGTTAATTCTATTAAATAAAAAATTATGACAAGGAGGTATTTGTAATTTTTCAAACCTCAAGGGTCAATTTGTATTTGAAACAAACCTCAGGGGGTGCATTTTTAATTTACCCTAAAAAATATAATACAAGGTGGTTTACTCGAGGAAGTTTTGTGACTCTTTGATCTCTCTTTCCTTTGAAAATGAAGTTTTAGTGAATATATTAGGAAAGAGCCTAAGTACATTTAATCCATCTCAAAGAAGTTACTTTCATTCCAAATAACTTAATATGGTGGCTTTGCCTTGATTGAAAATTTAATTTCACTCTGTTTGGTAACGTTTACGTTTTCAGTTTATATTTACAAAAATTTTATAAACTGGTTTTTTTTATTTTTTGTTTATTTTTAGAAAAACATAAACTATAAACGCGTTTGGTAATTGACAAAATGTTTAAAAAAATTAAAAAATATAAAAAAGAGTGAGAAATGGCAAGTGGTGGCAAGTGGCGGCGGAAGACGGTAGTGGAAAGTGGTGACCGTGGTGGTGGGTAGCGGGTGGGTGGTGGGTGACGGTGGCGGGTGGTGGGTGGTAGTGAGTGGGGTGGTGGTGGTGGTGGTGGTGGTGGTGGCGGTGGCGGTGGGGGTTGGTAGGTGGTGGTGGCAGGTGGGTGGCTGATGGTGAGTGGTGGTGGGTGGTGACGAATGGGTGGTAGTGGCGGGTAGGTGGCGGGTGGTAGTGGTGGGTGGGTGGGTGATAGTGGTGGGTGGTGGGTGGTAGCGAGTGGGTGGTGGTGGCGTGGCGGGTGATGGGTGGTGGTGCAGGTGGGTGGCGGATGGCGGGTGATGGTGGTGGGTTGGTAGGGTGACGGTGGCGGGTGGCAACGAGTGGGTGGTGGTGGTGGCAAGTGGGAGGCGGATGGCGGGTGGGTAGTGGTGGCAGGTGGGTGGTGATGGTGGGTGGGTGGCGGGTGGCAGGTGGTGATGTGGGTGGGTGGATGGTGACGTTGCAGGTGGTGGGTGGTAGCGAGTGGGTGGCAGATGGCGGGTGGTGGTGGTAGGTGGCGGGTGGTGGTGTGGTGGGTAGGTGGGTGACGGTGGCGGGTGGTAGCGAGTGGGTGGCGGTGGGTGGTGGGGCAGGTGGTGCGGGTGGCTGGTGGGTGATGGTAGTGGTGGTGGTGGTGGTAGGTGGTGATGGCGGATGGGTGGCAGGTGCTGGTGGTCGGCTGTGGTGGGTGGTGGCAAGTGGGTGGTGAGTGGTGGTTGGGTGGGCGGTGGATGGTAGTGGCGGGTGTCGGGTGGTGGGTGGTGGCGGGTGGATGGCAGGTGGGTGGTGGGTGGTGGTGGCGGCGAGAGGTGGATGGTGGCGAAGGGTGGATGGTGGTGGCGAGTGTGTGGCAAGTGGCTGGTGGATGGTGGTGGCTGGTGGGTGGTGGTGGCGGTGGTGGGTGGTGGTGGCAGGTGGTGGGTGAGTGGTGGTGGCAGGTGGTGGTGGGGGATGGGTGGTGGTGGCGGAAGATGGTGGTGAAAAATGGTGGTGAAAAATGGTGGCGGGTGGTGGCTAGTAATGGGTGGTAAAAAAAAAAAAACTCAAAACTCAAAACGAAAACACATTTTTTGAGTTTATATTTTTTGGGCAAATTTATAAACTGAGACTACTGATTTATAAATCAAAAATTTACCAAACAAGTTTTTATTTGAGTTTTTAAAATTTTTCTAAATATAAATAGAAAACTGAAAACGTGGTGCCATTTGGTAACACTTACATTTTCAGTTTTCTGTTTATATTTACAAAAATTTTTAAAAACTCAAATAAAAATTTGTTTGGTAAAATTTTTGATTTATAAATCAGTGGTCTCAGTTTATAAATTTGGCCAAAAAATGAAAACACAAAAAATGTGCTTCTGTTTTGAGTTTTGAGTTTTTTTTTTTTTTTTGTTTTACCACCCAACACTAGCCACCACTCGCTACCATTTTCCACCATCGTCTTTCGTCACCACCACCCACCACCCACCCCCACCACCACCTGCTACCACCACTCACCACCACCACCACCACCCACCCACTCGCCACCACCACCAACCACCACCACCCACCACCCACCTGCCATCTACCCTTCACTACCATCCACCGCCCGCCACCACCACCCGCCACCTACGTGCCACCACCACTCACCACCACCAGCCACCTGCCCACCCACCACTACCACCACCATCACCTACCCCCTACCCACCTGCCACCACCACCTACCACCACCACCACCCACCACCACCACCACCCACTCACTACCACCTACCACCCGCCACTACCCACCCACCCGCCCGCCAACACCCACCACCACCCGCCATCTGCCACCCACCTGCCGCCACCGCACCACGCCACCCGCCACCACCACCACACCACCTACTCGCGTACAACCCCCACCTGCCACCGTCACCCACCCACCATCACCACCTACCACCCACCCGCCACACCCACCACCACCCGCCATTCGCCACCCATCACCCACCACCACCCACTACCCGCCACCACCACCACCACCACCACCACCCTTACTACCACCCGTCACCGTCACCCACCCACCCACCATCACCACCCGTCACTTACCCGCCACCACCACCCACCCGCCACAACCCACCTGCCACCACCACCCGCCACCACCCACCACCACCCGCCAGCCGCCACCCCTGCCACCACCACCAACCACCCACTCGTTACCACCCCACCCCGCCACCGTCACCCCCCACCACACCACCACCACCACCACCCCCGCCACCACCAGCTACCACCACCACCGTCACCACTTTCCACCACTGTTTTCCGCTGCCACTTGCCACCACTTGCCATTTCTCACTCTTTTGTATGTTTTTAAAATTTTTTAAACATTTTGTCAATTACCAAACGCGTTTGTAGTTTATGTTTTTCTAAAAATAAACAAAAAATAAACAAAAACCAGTTTATAAAATTTTTGTAAATATAAACTGAAAGCGTAAACGTTACCAAACACACCATGTATTGTATCATGTTCCCATTCGATTTATTATCATTACCGCACATCTTGACATGAATTGGAAAACGTTTACTTTGAGAAAGATTATGTTGTCATGAAAACTATGGAAAATGTTCAAGGGGTAAATACGTTGGTAATGTCCAGTTAGGAGGTGTAGATGAATTTACAAGTTGGCATAAGTGTCCGGGGTGAAAGACCGAAAACACGTACGGAGGAGGTACCACTTCCATTCCGGTTAGCAGCCGGTAAAGTGGGGTATTGGTAGTGCTCATAGAGCCTACTTGCAGACACCAACCTAGGAATTACCCGTGTCGTATTTACCGCCGCTTTATGATTTAAAATTGGAAATTTGGGAAATTGATGAGATTGCACTTGTTAATGAAATGCATAGTGTTTCTCAAGAAAGGCATGAATAATTTTTGAAAAGGCATTGCATCGCATTTGCACTTGCATTCAATATTGACGACCTTACATAAATGTATATACTTTGTTTGGTATTTCTCTACTGGGCTTTATGCTCACCCCTATGGGATTTGGTGCAGGTAAAGATGTGGTGATCCCGCCGAATTGATGGCGTGGATATTTCGTGAAGAGTGAATTACTCTCTTATTTTTGTTGTAAATCCTTTTTCTAAGCCAAAGGCTAGACATGTATGGGTCCGAGAGACCATTTTGTGTAACCGGGCTATTGCCTTGGAAGATGTAAGCCCTTAAGGGCATTTTTTGTTTTGTTTTGAGACTAGATGCTTTACATTCTATAGATTCATGTGTTCTTTATATCGTTGAATGTATACCGCATGTGAAACTTTTGTATAAACTCATTTATCAATTGCGTAATGATGAAAGGATTATTGAGGTTGTTTAGTGAATGTCATTTAAGGTGTTAGTTCATATTGATTTATTTCGGGGCGTTACAACTTGGTATCAGAGCTACCAGGTTTGAATACTTGGGGCTCGCGGGGAGTGGTTGTTTTACCACAATGGGTTCATTTCGCATGATTAGGAAATGTTTAGCTTTTTGTGATTTCGTGATAGCATGCTTATGTGACAATATGGGTATGAGATTCGACTTTTGGGATGTAATTTGCGCCTATTAGATTCCTTGAGGTTTTATTAGAAGGGTACTTGATCAATACTCATTCTATTAAGAATTCTTAGTTTCTCATGGGACGAATCTCATCACTAAAGGACAATTCGTATGTGTTTATGTGACTAAGTGCTTATGTAGAGGAAATTAAATTGCTTGTGTGATAGAATATATATGATTGTTATAGTTTGACGTGTGAGGCAAGTTCCGGGCACATTTGGAATTGTGTGCTAAATTATCTATCTTGTTTCTTAATTAGGATGTCAGGAAGGGTTCAAAGTCATGGTGGTAAAGGCGAAAGACGTGGTAGGGTCGCCGAGGTGTACATGGAGTACCGGTTCATGAGATACCGGTGCAAGAAGAGGGTTTAGGCCAAGCTAACATGGCCGAACAAGTGGGGCAAGCGGAGGTACCGGGGCAAGCGGGTCAAGCCGCAATGGGGGCCCTAGCCCAGGAAATGACGGGGGCATTGAGGGAGTCTATGAACATTTTGAGGGCGGAGAGTCAAGCCAGGGAGAACGCCGTGGAGACAAGGGCGAGCTTCCTCACGAGGGAGTTTTTGCGAGCCAAGCTGGATGAATTCCATGGTGGCCCCGAGCCAAAGAAAGCGGACGAATGGCTTGAACAGACAGTGGAGACATTCGAGATACTTCACATAGAAGACAGTGAGCTTAGAGTGACTCTTGTGAGTTACTATCTCAAAGGGGACGCGGGCCAATGGTGGAAGTATGCCAAGGGCCGAATTGAACCGACATGGGAGGCATTTGTAGTGGCCTTCCAAGAAAAATATCTTCCTCCCACGGCTAGGGAGAGGTTGAGGCAGGAGTTCCAGGACCTCAAGCAGCTTAACATGTCCGTAGCCGAGTTCGAAGTGGCCTCTTCTAGTTTATCCCGGTTTGCACCAGAGTTGGTAGCGACGGAAGAGCGTCGTTGCATTGAGTTTGAAAAGAAGCTTAGAACCAAGATCTTATTCAAGGTTGTCGGGAATATGATCTCGAATTATGATTGCCTTGTGGAGGTGGCCACACATGTAGAGATTACCATGGAGGCCGAGGAGGAGAGACATCAGAATTCAAGGTCTAGGGGCCAAGGGTCAAAGGGGGACTTTAGGCCCAACAAGAAGAGCAGAAACACCTTTTCATCCCAGTCCCAGCCACAACAGTCTAGATCTACTTTCCCCTTGCCTAGTGCGGGCTCGGGGAAGAGTGCACCGAGTGGGTTTTCTTGCTTCAAGTGTGGCCAACCAGATCACAAGGCCTTTGCTTGTCCACAGAAGGGAGGAGGATAGCAGATGTTACCACCACCACCACCTAACTGATCTTAGAGTCAGTCTCAGAGTAGGGGTCAGGGGCCTACTTGCTATTAGTGCGGCCAGTCCGGGCACATGAAGAGAGCTTATCTGCAGTTGGGAGGCGCATCTAGCGCATTGGGGTCGAGACAGACTCAGAGCCATCAGCAGGCTCACTCAGCTCAGACTTCACAAGTTCATCAGGGAGCTGCTTCAGCTCACTCTGTACAGCCAGCCTATGCTCCGAAGGATGAGCAGGTTGATCAGAGGCCACAGGGGCGCGTGTATGCTGTTACCGTGCCAGAGCAGTTGCCAGGATCCTCGGTAGTGAGAGGTATTTTTATTGTGTGTAATTCTTTGGCCAGCGTGTTAATAGATACGGGTGCGTCTCATTCATTCATATCTGCTGCATTCGCATCTACATTGGGGCTAGAGGTGACACAATTAGCATCTCCGCTCAGAGTAGAGTTTTCAGTTGGGGGTACAGTTGACCTAGATCGGGGTTGTCATGGTTGTGAGATAGAGGTTTCCGGGCATAGACTCCCGTTTGGTTTTGTGTTGCGAGACATGTCAAGTTTTGACATCATCTTAGGCATGGATTGGTTGTCTTCGTATCGGGCAGTGATAGATTGTTTTCGTCAGAGGGTCACCGTGTGCACCTCGAGTGGTGATTGTTTTTACTTTCTGGGAGACCGGGTTGATAGGGTCTTGTTGCCAGTATTTGATCCTCGTAGTAGAAACGAGCTTAGTGGTCTTATTGCGACTCTTTTGGATAACGAGAGTGGCGGAACTCAAGTTAAGTTGCCAAGGGTAGTTTGTGAATACCTGGACGTGTTTCCCGAGGACCTTACTAGTTTGCCACCCCACCGGGAGATTGAGTTCACCATCGACTTAGTACCTGGAATGGCACCCATTTCTATGGCGCCATATAGATTTGCACCCGCGGAGTTGCATGAGTTGAAGACTCCAAGAGCTTCTAGACAAGGGCTTCATTCGCCCTAGTACATCGCCTTGGAGAGCGCCGGCTCTCTTTGCAAAGAAGAAGGACGGGTCATTGCGATTGTGTATCAACTGCCACAAGTTGAATCGAGTTACTGTCAAGAACAAATACCCTTTACCCAGAATAGATGACTTGTTTGATCAACTTAGAGGGTCTTGTTGCTTTTCGAAGATTGATTTGAGGTCGGGGTACCATCAGTTGAGAGTCTGGGAGGAGGACATCCAGAAAACGGCCTTTCGTACGCGTTATGGCCACTATGAGTTCCTTGTAATGCCATTTGGGTTGACTAATGCACCGGCTTCCTTCATGGATTTAATGAACCGAATATTTAGGGAGTACTTGGACCGTTTCGTGGTCATCTTTGTAGACAACACCCTAATCTATTCGACTTCTAAGGAGGAACATGAAGCTCACTTGAGGGTAGTGCTAGAATTTCTTAGAAAACATCAATTGTATGCCAAATTTGAGAAGTGCAAGTTTTGGCTCACCGAGGTGAAGTTTTTGGGCCATGTTGTGTCAAGAGAGGGAGTAACTGTAGATTCTTCAAAGATAGATTCAGTGCAAGATTGGGAGCAACCTAAAAATATTTTTGAGATCCGGAGTTTCTTGGGGTTGGTAGGGTACTATTAGCGTTTTGTGAGGGACTTCTCTAGATTAGCCGCGCCTTTGACTAGGTTGACTAGAAAGGGGGTTAAGTTTGTATGGAGTGAGGCTTGTGAGAAGTCTTTCCAAGAACTCAAAACTAGGTTGACCACGGCACTGGTGTTGATCATTCCGGAGAGAGGCTTGGGTTACACCATTTATTGTGATGCGTCTCGGAATAGGCTTGGTTGTGTTTTAATGCAAGGGGGAAAGGTCGTAGCCTATGGTTCACGACAATTAAAAACCCATGAGAAGAATTACCCTACCCACGACTTAGAGTTAGCCACAGTAGTGTGCGTATCAGTAAGTTTTTTTTAAATTGTGCAAAAAATAAAAAAAATTCACGGTTCCGGTTACCGCAACTGTTACGCTACAACCTTTGCACCCCGCAACTGCAACCGTGCCACCGCCACCGTTACGGTGACCGTAACCGCTTTTTAGAACCTTGAGCACAACAGTAAAATATACTACTAAGCATTTGGCTTTGGCCTAACCATGAGTAATAACTCAACAACATCAGTAACAACGAGATAGAATTTTGAATGTAATGTGGATTAGTTGTTGGGTCGGTGGACCCTGATAAATATTGTTCACTTAACCCTACTATTAACTCAAACATTGGGTCCAATGGGGGGTTTGGGGGGGCCTTACCCCAAGGGGGGTCCAGGGGACACCTCTTTTAGGTTAAGAGAGTTGTATTTTTTCTAATCATAGTGAAAACTGCATCAGCCGTGGACGTAGCCTTATTCTG
Organism: Camellia japonica; assembly: GCA_030407325.1. Classification (NCBI taxonomy): domain Eukaryota; kingdom Viridiplantae; phylum Streptophyta; class Magnoliopsida; order Ericales; family Theaceae; genus Camellia; species Camellia japonica. Next base: position 54,920,589 of record JAPPVO010000036.1, read on the forward strand.
GAGTGAACCATGTAAATCCTTGTGTTCTTGTATGTGTGATTTGTTTGATTCGTTTTTTCTTCCTTATTTGTTATTTCATGTCTCACCGATTTTGGATAGGAAGGGCCAATTCCTAACATTAGTCACGGTACAAAGTAAAAATTGAATTCATATAACAAATCTGACGTTCATATATTTATACAAATCAATTAAAATTAGGTCACCAAGACCAGTGCTTCCTTAGTTTAATCCTATGTTACATGAACTTAGGTATCAGTGTCGGGTATTGGTATGTATCTAGAGGTCGGACTCATCAAACCATAAATTCAAGGGTACGTAGACTTGGCAAAAAAATGTAATATTTTTATATTTTTAATCAAGTAAGTGAAATAAAATGGTATTATATGTAACTTACAGTGTCAAAAAGACATTTATAACAATTATACAACAAACAATATGTACATCTATAATAATAGTGTTAAATACAATTATATAAGAAGTGTCCAATGAAATGCATCCGACACATATCTCATATCCGTGTCCGAGTGTCAGGTCTCCGACACAGGTATTTGATTTATTCTGAAGAGTCCGTACAACATAGGTTTAATCTCATTTACTGAACATATTCAGTCAACATAAAGAAATGGTTAAAAACCTCTCGCTCTCTATCTCTCTAAAAGCCTCCACTCCGGGCCTCACTGTTGGCCAGCTGGCCGTCGCCTTTGGCCATGGCGGTCGGCTGGCCTCTCCTCTTTTGTGTGTGATTGTTGTTTTCCTTTCTAAAAAACTTAAATCCCCATAGTTTTTCCAAATCTTTTTCAGTTCTCTTGGGTGTTTAAGGGGTGGGTTTCAGTCTTGGGGGGTTTCAACCATAGAAGGCGCCTTGAATATGGGAGGGTTGGATTTGTTTAGGAACTTCATTCGGGCGCTCCTATGCGAGTGGGAGTTTGAGGGGTGGATTCCATTCAGATCTGCGGAGGTTGGAGTTGGACTGAAAAAAGGAATGATCCAGATTTGTTTAGGAGCTTCATTCGGGCGCTCCTTTGAGAGTGAGAGTTTGAGGGGTGAACTCTATTCTGATCTGTGGAGATCGACATTTCGTTCAGCTCAGAGGAGGTTGTTCGGCTCAGGCACTCTGATGTAGTTATGGTGTTCAGCGAGTTCATTCTAGAGGGAGTTGTTGTTCTTGGGGGAGTCCAGAATTTACATTCTAGAGTGAGTTTTGCTGTTCAAGTATCTGCAAAGGAGTTGGATCTTGGGTCTTTCAGCCATGGATTTTTTTTTGGCTATGAGAGGTATTGGTGTTGGTGGTTCTTAGAAGCTTTGTCTCCGTGGGAGGTGATGTTTCGGCTTGTGGAGGAGGTATTTTCAGCCTTGTAGTGTTTGTTAGATCGGCCATGGAAATGGGAGTGAGTGTTCGGCCGAAAGATGTTTTCGCCGTGGGTGTCTCGATATTGGAAGCAAGCTTCAGCCATGGAGTAGGTGAAGTCCGGCGGAGTCCAGCGGAAATGTCAAGCGTAGGTGAAGTTTCGGCAGAAGTGTCAAGCGTGGGTAATATACTGCAAAGGGAATAGTGTTCCGGCATGGGAGTTTCAGCCGTAGATGTTTCAGTGTTCCGGCCATAGAGTGGGTGAAACCCAATGGAGATGTCAGGCGTAGGAGAAGGCCGGCGGAAGGGTCAATAGTGGAACAGCAAGGAGTTGTTTAGGCATGCATCTCGGTTTTGATGTTTTGGATTAGTGGGCATTAATGCTGTGGTTAATTTAAAATAATCAAGAGTGCTATTTTTGGGGTTTTTTTTTTTTTGTAGTGTGGTTGGACTCTGGGGTTCTTGTTTTTTGTTTTCTGAGTTAAGTGCTTCTTAACTATTTGTTTTTGTTTTTGTTTTTGTTTTGGGGGGTTTTTTGGTAAAAAAATTCGTGAGGCCGAGGGATTGGTTGTATGAGTGCGAGTAGCAGTAGTAAGAGTATTTTTTACTGTCTGAACCTCTCTTAATGCATTACATCTTCCTGTACCTTTAATTTCATATTTTTAATGAAATTTTTACTTTGCTAATAAAAAAAAATAAAGAAATGGTTAGTAAGTGTCATTGCAATGCATTTTTCTCCAAATTCTTTAATCAAATTTGTCATTGCTTTGAAATTGTTGAATTTTGTCCCAAAAAGCACAACCAAAAGAATGATGAAATAAACAAATTTGAGTTACCCATGAAATGTAACCCATCATGAAAATACCAAAAAATTAAAAATTAAAAGCATTTTAATTAATTGATTTGCTCCCACAAAATTAAATATCAACGAAATTAAGCCAAAAGTTTGTGTAAGGCTCAGTGACAGTAAAATTGTTTGTTACCACCTTTCTATCTGTTGCTTCTACTTAAAAATAATCTCAAGGGTGCTTCATAAATATGTCTTTCAAAATTCACATTTTCTTAGAAACCAAACTAGATCTTAAACTAAAAAAGACAAAGAACAAAGCAATTTCGCACTGCCTGAAAGAAATGCACAATTAATTTCCCATGCCCAAAGCCCTGAATTGACCAAAAAAAATAAAAAGTTGATCAAAATTTCTAAAAATTTAAACCAAATGCAGATCAAACAGCTCGAATTGGTTGAATTTTAGGGTTCCAATCATAGAAATGTCGTGTTGATCTTCAAAAACAAATTGTGTAGCGATCCCGGTTTCGATCCTTCTTTCATGTTTTGCCACTTCAACTGGGCTGGTCGGGGGTCGATCTGCCTGGTCAACTTACGGGGGTCCAGGAGGCAGCACCCCTTGGCGAGTCCAAGAGCCCTGGCAGGGGTCGAGCTGCCCGATCTGTTCACGAGGGTCCAGGGGGCAGTGCCCCTAAAACAAAAATGCAAAATGCATTCGAAGTTGCTTGTCCGCTTGAGCAGCCATTTATGCGCTTGAGCAGAGAATGTTTGGTTTCAGAAGTTTGACCTGTCTGCAAAAGTACTGGATTAGTGTATTTGACACTCGAGCGAGGCATTCCACGCTCGAACGGACCATGTTATATCAATTCGTGAATATGATATTTCATATCACTTTTTTAGTCCTCTCTCTCTCTCTAAAACTCTCCAGAATTCCAGATCGGGAGCTTCTCTCTCTAGAACTCATCTTCTCTCTTTGATTTCTCCAAATCTATTGGGATTTAGACCTAAGTTTTTCACCAAAGTTAGTTATCATCTCGAGGGCTTCGTTGTGTGCGGTGAAGATCGAGTTTCGACACCGTTGATTTTGGGGGTTTCATCTCATTTCTTCTTCAAAACTTGAGGTAGGGATTTCCTTTGAGTTATATATATGTTTTTGCAAGATCTAGATGATTTTCGAAATCATCCTTTGATTAGCTTTGAGAAATTGATTGTTGATTTTAAGAAGATGAGTGATTTTGAAAGAGAGTTTATTTTCTTTTCCTTTTAAGATAGAAATTGAGGGTTTTGAACCATATTGATTGAAGAAAGATGATTTTGGAGAGATTTTTCTAAATATTTTGGAGATGAATGGTTTTGGTGAGAAAACCTAGAAATTGGGTCTTTTTTTTTAAAGATGTTGAAAATCTTTGGAAGATGTTGTCATATTTATTTTGTGTACCAAAATGAATAAATGTTTTGAAAATTGTTTATTTATATGTAAATGACGAACTTTGTGAAAAAAATGAGAAATATTGTTTATTTTGGAAATTGTTGTCAAAACGTTGATTTAGTCTTGAATTGAGTAAATTGTTGAGATTGCTTGAAATGTGAGAATTGCGTTATTCTCTTGAATGAATTGGATATAAAAGTATATATATATTCATCTTGTGGAATCGTATTGAAAAGAGGATTGAGAATTTTGATCACAATGGTATATTGTGTGGAACAATTGAATATGGAAGTAATGTTGCATTGCATTATTAATCATGCTTTGGCATTTCAATTCATTGGACTATGTTAAGCTTTGGAAATTGGCATTGAGAAAAGAATGTTGGGAAATGGGTTTTCATGAAATGGTTTTGGGGTAAATACGGTAGTAAGTCTTGATAGGTGGTGTAGATGAAATTGTTTAAGTTGGCTTGAGTGTCCTTGGTGAAAGACCAAAAAGTCGCGCAGATAGGTGTCGAGCCTTCCGATTAATACCGGTAAAAATGACAATTGGTATTACTCGTATAGTCTACTTGCAGACACCGACCTAGGGATTACCAGAGTTGTATTTACTGTCCCTTGAATTAAATTGATAAATTTTGAACAGTTGAAGTTGCATAACATCATTGAGCATGATAGTTTTCAAAAGATGAAGATGTGTTTTATTTTCAAAAAGGCATGGCATGGCATGTGCATTCATCTCTTGAGACTTGTATAAAATGTATATACTTTGTTAAGGATTTCCTACAGGGCTTTATGCTCACCCTACCGGATTTTTGTGCAGGAAAAGACATGGTGAATCCGCCTAATTGAGGGCGTGGAAATTTGTGTGTTGAGAGCACTAAAGTTCTCATTTGTTGTGATCCTATTTGTAAGCCAAGTGCTATGTATGTGTGGGTTTGAATAACCATTTTGTGTAACCGGGCTTAAGCCTTGGAAGATTGTAAACCCTTGGAGGTGCTTATTTGGTTATTTACTTTTTGTTGAATCAATGTAATATCGTATGAAGAACTATTATTATTATGTAATACAAGTATGGGAAGTTATATTTGGTTTTCCTTTAAGAGAGCCATGATTGTTGCATTATCATTTGGGCTAGAAATTTGAGGCGTTACAAATTGCATACATATAAGACATCATATATATATATATATATATACATGTAGATAGAGAAAGACAGTTACTGAAATTGAAGCTCTGAGTGGGTTTCGAGGGTTGATTTGGAGTTGAATTGTCAAGGTGAAGCTTTGAGACTTAAATTTGAGAGCTGCGATGTGAGATGAGATGGATATTTGATTTGCAAAGTTTTCATGGTTTTCATTCGAAAGAGGGGACGACTTGGAAGTTTGGAACTACAAGTGCCTCCATTGTACGGCGAAATAAGGAGACTACTCGCTAAAGGTGATTGTGGTCTGGATTGGTCGGATTGTAATAAAATTAAAATTAATCTATTATTTACGATTTTTGAAAAATTAAAATCAATCCAATCCGTTTAAATCGTTAAACTAATCCTAAAAGCATCCACACCAGCGTCTTCAAATTTTTAGTCAAATTATAGCTAAAAAAGCTATTTTACTATTTTAGCTAGTCACCTCTTTAGTACCTACTGCATCAAACTCTCTATTCCAACTTAATCTTATTAAAATATTATTTTCTTATTGTGCTTGTTATTCTTTATTTTTTTATTAAATTGATGAGTTACCAACCAAACAATTCTTAAAAAATGCAAAAACAAAAAATTAATAAAAAAAATGGTCGTTGATCGGCTGGACTTTCGGGCGAATATCCGGTAACACTAATCTCCATGTTGTAGGGAAGAACAGTACCTCGCTTATTGTAGCGAGATACTGTAGCAATCATAAATTAGCGAGATACTGTAGCGAGACTGATGGACGTCCATTTTTTATAAACAGTATCACTAGTTTAGCTAAAAAACAATTTTAGCTAGTTTGATCAGATCCTCTAACTAATCTATTTCAACACAGATTGGATCAGTTTAGGACCACGTATTCACATAACTAAATAACAAAAAAAAAATATAGAACATTTTACTTTCATAAAAATATAAACATTGTATCATATTAGTTTAGAAACATGTCTTTTCATAATAGCGACATACTGTTTGTCACACCCCGTATTTTATTACTCGGATGACATTACCAATATTCATTAATTAAGTTCACTTTACACATGACAATTCATCCTTTGATGAAAAAATGAATAATTAAATATACATGTTCCCTCTCGTTATACAACAAGGACATTTACATACAAATAAAAGAAATGCCTAGAGGCTTACAATAAAAGACAGGACACTACTCCTAACAAAAAGATAGCATTCACCCAAATAAACAGATGAAGTAGTACAATCCATCACTACATTACACTTATGAATGGTAAAACCTATTGTTTGATCTTCAAATCCGAAAAGCATTCCCTGTACACATGTACAGGTAAAGGGTGAGCAAACCATTAGCTCACCAAACAATCTCATATTATAACATTAAAAGATATGTGGGTGCAAAGATAACTATACATATACGTGAAATCATATCATGTCAAACCATAGGATTTTATTACATAATCTCCTAACTCCAATTTATTTAATTAACCACAACTAGTTAACTTAAATAAATAAACGTGTTTCAATAGTAATATGTCATGACCTGAACCCGCCCCTATAGATTAAGGTCATAACCGGCCAGTAATCATGAGATTATCTACAGCCTCAAACCAAAACAAACATATAGCAACAAAGTGAAGGGGGCCAAAACGGAAGCAAACTTAAAAATTTTGTCCAATGAGCTATGCTTACATGGCATGTCAAAACATTTCACATATACTTAATAATGACTCACACCACATATCAGTAGTTAACATCTTGTATACCCAGGATCATTCAAACACATAGTCAGCCATGCCAAAAGCTTATACACATAAATAGTCTATCATGACCAATAGAAGTAGCAAAAGAAATACAAAAGATCATAAACAAAGCCTCTTGCGTGAGGCACCTGGGCTGACTTCATAAAACTCGGGTTCCTTTCTTAAATTCCACTAAGGCTGGGGTTGAACATCCCTTTGCTCACCTACATACATATAGATAAGAGTGAGCTAACACCCAGTGAATAATATCAAAATAAAGAGGTTAATGAATGAGGTTCGTTCATAAATGAATCATACTTATAATGTACACATTTGAACCACTATTCTCATTCACACCAGATTTACAAATCTCAACAAAGCAAAACGACATTGGGTCCAACACATCATATCTACATGCAAAACGACCTCAGGTCCAATTCTTATATAAAACAATACGACCTCGGGTCCATCTATACGAAACGACCTTGGGTCCAGCCTACTCTTTATTCAAAACGACTTTTGGTCCAATTCAAACATATCAAACGGCCTCGGGCCCAATTCGAATATATCAAGCGTATCAAACGGCCTCGGGCCCATTCTCTTTATATTCATATCCATGCGCATTTCATATTCATGATCATGATCCCTTTCATTCAAACGGCCTTTGGGCCATCATGATATTCAAACATATCAAATGACATATTCAAACGGCCTTTGGCCCATCTTTGCATTCATGTCTAATGGCCTTTGGCCCAATCGTTCATATCCGACGGCCTTTGGCCCAATCATGCATGTCCAACGGCCTTTGGCCCAATCGTTCATGTCCGACGGCCTTTGGCCCAATCATTCATGTCCAACGGCCTTTGGCCCAATCATTCAAGTCCAACGGCCTTAGGCCCAATTCAGATATATCAAACATATCAACGGCAAATGGCAAATGGCAAACGGCAAACGGCCTTAGGCCCAATTTAAATATATCAAACGTATCAAACGGCCTTATACAAATTAGGCATATAGAATACTCATTCATGTTTCAAATCAACAAATCCATGAAGCTTATACAGAAGTAGCATTCGAAAAGTAACATACTTGAAAATATCTTTACTAAGATATTACTCACAGTGTTTTGCCGATGGATTTGCCTTTGCGCTTGACCCTACACATTTCATATTACAATGGGTCATAAGCAATTCAATCCGTTCTTAACTCATTATTTCTCTTAGGCTTCTTTCTTATCCTTTTTAGATCATATGCAAAGCTCAATGCATGCCTAAGAGTGCTTAGAAATGAAAGAGAACGGAAAATGAAACACAAAACATCTTTTCAAAATTTCAAAAACAAGGCTCCCCGCTCGAGCGGACCCCTTTGTCTGCAAAAGTGCTGGTTACCTCATTAATACAACTACATGGCTTGATGCTCGAGCGTGAATCTCCCCGCTCGAGCGGACATCATGTCTGCAAAACTTCTGGGAACCAACATTTCACACTCGAGCGGCGCTTTCCCCGCTCGAGCGGACATGCCAAATTCTAGGTTTTCCAGAACTGTTCTTGAAGTTCAATTTTGATGTTCAAAGGCTCCAAACTCATGATTTTGGTTCAAAAACATTCAAACACATTATACTACATGAGAATATAAGAGTATGAGACCAAATTATTCAAAATCATAACCCAATTCTCAAATAAATCCTCATTTCTTTTGTATGATCAAAACCCATGCATTCAAACTTCATACAAAATTCATATCTCTATCAATTCAACATGGATGTTAGTCTTTGACCCCAATTCCATTTCAAATAGCACCAATGATGCTCATAACCATGAAACTCAACAAAACTATGCTTGCATGTATGCTTCAATGCTCAATTTTTCATAATCAACATATTTCATGCTAGCTTATGCAAATTCATGGCAATTTCCTGCATGCATGTGCATTTTAGACTTCAATTTCATCATAATTAACTCAATTCAAGTCCTTGATCATCATTTAACATGAATTCACAAAACCACAACTTAAACTCGTGAATTTACTCACCTAGGAGCTTCAATCTTCACAAATTCTTGTTAATTCTTGAGTGTAGCTTCCCAATCCACAATCTTTAAGTCAAAATGCACAATTCTTTCTCTTTCTCTCTCTAGAATCGACACACTCTCTCTCTAGAGAGCAAATTCAGATTTTGAGCTCCAACATATGGTGAGTTTAAGTGTATAAGGGCCTATTTATAGGCTCATCTAATTAGACTTGATTAAGGCTAATTAATTGTACCCAATTCAATCAATTTAATCTAATTATTTTGATCCAAACCAATTTCTAATTAAATTTCACCGTAGGTTATAAAAATTACGCCAACCATAATGGTGTAGTCAATTTCGGTTTCTGTGGCCAATAAGGCCTTCAATTTTTAGTTCAAAGCACAGATTCTAACAGATTTTCCTACGGTGAACAGATACAAAGCCAAAACCACATATAATCATGCAATTAACACCCAAATTTGAATTAAGCACATAATTACAAACATAAGCATGATTAATTAATATAGTACAAGGCAGGGTTATCACATAATAGGACATCCTTTTCCAATTCGTTCAATTATCCCCTTGCCAGTTGAATCAAATAATTAAACCATTCATAATGACATCTAACAAAGCATCAAATACATTTTTATATGATCTTATGAGATGAATGCACATGCCATGTCATGCTCAAAATATTTTTCTCATCTTTTGAAAATCTCGTGCACAATGTCAATTTGAAAACACATTAATCCAACAATTTCAATAAAATTTCAAGGTGGTAAATATGACTCAGGTAATCCCTAGGATGGTGTCTGTATGTAAGCATATTAAGCACTACCAAATCCCCACTTTACCGGTCTCTCACCGGAAGGGTAGTGATACCTCATCCATGCTTGTTTTCGGTCTTTCACCTTGGACACTCAGGCCAACTTAACCAGCATCAAACTACACCCCCTATCCGGACTTACCAATATATTTACCCAAAACAAATCCAAATGATCTTGTTTCACTAAAACAATTCCTTTCTCAAAACAATAGTTTTCAATTGCAATTCAAAATCCATGATAACAATAAAATGGAATGGCAATGTAATATGTAACAATGCATTAAGATAGTTCCAATTTCAATTCCACCACACAATGTTCCATTGTGATCAAATGCCATATCTCTATCAATGTAATATCATGATACAATTCCAAGAGATAATATAGTAATGTCAATGTTCATGTATATACCACATGTAAATCAACAACTTCCAACTTATTCTTTTCAAGACAATTCAACAATATTCTTTATATAAAACAAACTTCCAACATCAAACATTTTCTTACCTTTCCAAGAATCTCTTTATTTAAATACCAACATGGAAATCCTCTACCGGTTACCAAAACCAAAACTTTTAAACAATAGGTTCATCAATAGCAATAACATATGACACCAAAACGAGTTCAAGGTTTCATCAATTTCTAACTCACATACATTATTAATGAAATATAATTACAATCTTTCCAAAAACTCTTCCCCTTCCCAAACATTAAATAGAATCAAATTCCCTTTTTTTCTAATGCAAGTGAAATTTTGAGATCTTCAAGTTCAATTATAATTCTCAATCAGCATAAGTGAATATTCCAACACTTAATCAATTATATCAAAATCTTCTCTTGACTATAATTATAAAATATAACGCAGGTGTTCACTTTCCAATTATCAACATTAACCCCATCAAATTAAACCAAGGAAAATAAATAAGTAAACAAAAGTTTTGATAACTCATTCTTGTTTTAGTCCAATTCATCCATTTGCTCCAAACGAGCTAAAATCATATTCTTTTCTTTTCTTGTCAAAATCCGCCAAAACTATTCAAATATCTCATATATGAATTTTAGGTAATATTAGGATAACATAGCTCAACTAGTAAAACTAGAGACCAAATACCATACCACATCAACTTAATCTCGCTTATTTCTCCAATGTGACTACCGGGTCTTGTTTTCTTTCTTTTTCTTTCGTTTTCACTCCATTCTTTTCTCGCTCTCATTGGGTTTGAAACATCCAAAAATAATTCTCAAAATTAAGTTCTCATTCTTGTCTTGTTTGGTATGGAATTTCACCTGTTCCAGAGAGTGCACGGTTGGGTTCGGAGTGCCCGGGAGTGAAGCAAGAAAATTCTGGGCTGGAGGTCAGGGGCTGCACGTGCGGGGGCCTTGGGCCACACGTGTGGGAGAGGGGCCGCACGTGCGGGGAATGAGGCCGCACGTGCGGAATTCAGGGGTTTGTTTGGCTTGCATACTGCTTTATATGCACAAGTGGAGAGAGGTGCGGGAGAGGATCCTCACACGTACAGGGACGAGGGCCGCACGTGCGGGAGGGGCGCTTCGCACATACGGGGAAGGGCGCCACACGTGCGGCAGACTGGCAGCCCGAAACTCTGTTTTTTGTATCTTTTTGGTCCGTATGTATCACTCATTCTACACATCTCTCTCTCACTCTAAACCCTATTTTTCTCCCCCTTCTCTCTAGAAAACTTCCTCAAGCATTAAAACTCTTTCATTCTTGCAATCTTTGGGCCAAGATCATCATCATCTTCCTCTAAATCTTGAAGATCTAAAGTTAGGACTTCATTTTGTGTGGTGGAAATCCAAGACCCTCTCATCCTTGAAGCTAGGGTTTTATCTCCTCTTCACCTTCAACACTTTGAGGTAGGGATTTCTTGAGTCATATATACAAGTTTTGCTATGTTAATGTTGATTTAAAAGTGTTTCTTAAAGTTTTGTGTTAATTTTAAAATTTTGATTCAAAATGTAGAGAGTTTTGAATGTGGGTTTGTATCTCATTTCTTTTACTATTTCTTGAGGGTTTCCCTCTATTAAACTCATGAAAGATAGTTGATGGAGTTTCTCTTGGAAAATGAGGAAGGTTTGTGTTTAATGAAAACCTTAGAAATTGGAATTTTGGAAAAATGGAAAATGCCCTAGCAATTATTTGTTTTCTTGTGTCAAGGGGATGAATGAGAGCAAGTTTCATCAAATGTTTAGCAAAATGGCAATTTACTTGATGTTTGAGGAATGAGATGTCATTTTAACATTATCACTAACACTTGAACATGTAATGTTGTGAATGGGAAATTGTAAATATGTGTTTATTGTCATATGGTGGTTTTGTGAAGGAACATTGAAAGGGGTAATTGTGAAAGTGATGGTGGGTATTCTTCTTGAGATATCTTGAAATAAAGAAATGCTACGAGTTAGTAATTATTTGCATCCCATTTTCAATCGATTTATTATCATTATTGTACATCTTGGCACGTGTTGGAAAATGTTTACTTTGAGAACGATTATATCATGGTGAGAACTATGGTAATGTGTATAGGGTAAATACGTGGTAAGTCCGGATAGGGGGTGTAGTTGAACTTGATAAGTTGGCCTGAGTGTCCATGGTGAAAGACCAGAAAACTGCGCAGATAGGTGTCGAGCCTTCCGGTTAATATCGGTAAAAATGACATTTTGGTAGTACTCGTAGAGTCTACTTACAGACACCAGCGTAGGGATTACCAGTGTCGTATTTACCGCCCCTATTGATAAAAAAAATTTGAAGTTTTGAAATAAGTTGAGACTACAAATTTTGTGGAAGGATGGTAGTCTTTAAAAGAGCATGAAATGAATTTGCTTTAAAAAGTGCATGGCACGGCATTGACATTTGCATTTTTAATTGAAGTTGCATAACTACATATACTTTGTGAGAATTCTCTACTAGGCTTTATGCTCACCCCTATGGGATTTGGTGCAGGTAAAGATGTTGTGATCCCGCCGAGCTAAGGGTGTGGATATGTTTTGGTGAAGAGTAGATCACTCTTTCTTTTGTTGTAATTTTTGTAAAGCCTAGGGCTAATTTGGTATGGGTCCGAGAGACCATTTTTTGTAACCGGGCTTTTGCCTTGGAAGATGTAAGCCCGTAAGAGCATTCCTTTTATTTTATTTTTACTTTGAGACTATATGTTTCACATGCTATAGATTCAGGTGTTTTCTAATCATTGAATGTATATTTGCATGTGGAACCCTTGTATAAACCATGGAGATTTTTGATATAGCGAATGGAGAATGGTTGTAATTAATGAATGTATGTGGTTGACGTATTATTCATGTTGGGATTATTTCAGTGCGTTACAACTTGGTATCAAAGCTACCGAGTTTGAATACTTGGCGCTCGCGAGAAGTGGTTGCTATACCGCAATGGGTTCATTTTGCATGATTAGGAAATGTTTGTTTATTTGTGATTATGTGATAACATGCTTATGTGACTATATGGGTATGGGATTAGACTTTTGGGATGTTATTTGCACTTGTTAGATTCGTTGAAGTCTTCTTCGAAGGGTACTTGATCAATACTCATTCTACTAAGAATTCTTGGTTTCTCATGGGACGAACCTCATCACTAAAGGATAATTCGTATATGTTTATGTGATTAAGTGCTTATGTGGAGTGAATTAAATTTTTGTATGACAAGATATATGAAGTTACTATAGTTTAACGTGTGAGGCAAGTGACGAGCACATTTGGAAAGATGTGCTAAATTGTTTACCTTGATTCTTAATTAGGAGGATTCGAACACGAGGTGGTAGGGGTGGAAGGCGAGGTCGAGGTCGCCCGGGTGTGCATGAGATACCGGTCCACGAGGTCCCAGTACAAGAAGAGGGTCTAGGCCAAGCTAACATGGCCGAACAAGCAGGACAAGCAGAGGTGTCAGGGCAAGCCGGCCAAGCCGCAATAGGGGCTCTAGCCCGGGAGATGGCGGGGGCATTGAGGGAGTCCATGAACATACTTAGGGCGGAGACCCAAGCTAGGGAGAATGTTGCTGAGACAAGGGCTAGCTTCCTCACGAGGGAGTTCTTGCGAGCCAAGCCGGATGAGTTCCATGGCGGCCCCGAGCCAAAGAAAGTGGATGAATGGCTAGAACAAACTGTGAAGACTTTTGAAATGCTTCAAATAGAAGATAGCGAATTGAGGGTACCTCTTGCGAGTTACTACCTCAAAAGGGACGCGGGCCAATGGTGGAAATATGCCAAAGGCCGAATAGAGCCGACTTGGGAGGCGTTTGTGGTGGCTTTCCAAGACAAGTATCTACCTCCTACGGCTAGGGAGAGGTTGAGGCAGGAATTCAAGGACCTTAAGCAACTAAACATGTATGTGGCCGAATTTGAAGCGGCATTTTCTAGTTTGTCCCGATTTGCACCGGAAATTAGTAACGATGGAAGTGCGTCGTTGCATCGAGTTTGAGCAGAGATTGAGAACGAAGATTCTATTCAAGGTTGCCGGGAATATGATCCGAAATTATGATCGCCTTGGGGAAGCGGCCGCACATGTGGAAATTATTGTGGAGGCCGCAGAGGAGAGACTTCGGAATTCGAGGTCCAGGGGCCAAGGGTCACAGGGGGACTTTAGGCCCAACAACAAGAGCAGGAACACTTTTTCATCCTAGTCCCAACCACAACAGTCTAGATCTACTTTCCTCTTGCCTAGTGCGGGCCCGGGAAAGAGTGCACCGAGTGGGTTTTCTTGCTTCAAGTGTGGCCAACCGGATCACAAGGCCTTTGCTTGTCCATAGAAGGGGGGAGGACAGTAGATGTTGCCACCACCACCACCTAACCGATCTCAGAGTCAGTTACAGAGTAGGGGTCAGGGGCCTACTTGCTATCAGTGTGGTCAGTCGTGGCACATGAAGAGAGCTTGCCCGCAGTTGGGAAGCGCATCTGGCGCATCGTGGTCGAGGCAAACTCAAAGCCACCAGCAGGCTCACTCAGCTCAGACTTCACGAGTTCATCAGGAAGCCGTTTCGGCTCAGTCAGTACAGCAGGCCTATGCTCCGAGGGATGAGCAGGTTGAGCAGAGGCCACAGGGGCGCGTGTATGCAGTTACCGCGCCAGAGTAGTTGCCAGGATCCTCGGTAATGAGAGGCATTTTTATTATGCGTAATTCTTTGGCCAGTGTGTTGATAGATACGGGTGCGTCGCATTCATTCATATCTGCTGTATTTGTATCTGCATTGGGGTTAGAGGTGGCACTGTTAGCGTCTCCGCTCAGAGTTGAGTCATCGATTGAGCTTAGATCGGGAATGTCGCGATTGTGAGATAGAGGTTGTTGGGATCTCTCTTTGGCCTTTTAACCACTAAAATCTAGCGGATTTTTAGTGGCAAAAACTTGGTTTTGAGGACCAAAATAGGAGGGGGTGATCCCCTCTCCTTGTTTCTCCTTTGTATGTGTTGGTGGCTTAGTAGATGAGAATGTTTTTCTACCATCTCTTGACTTGATCTAAGCATGTTTTTGTGACTTTTTTAACATGTTTTAGCTCTATTTGTGGCTGGCTTGGTCACTTCTTGTTTGCATCTTGCACTTGTAGTGCAAATCTTGCATACTAGCCTTGTATGCTTAATGCTTTAGCTCATCTTTCTAGCCTATGTTAGCTCTATCTCAGCATGTTTTTACTCATGTTTTAACATGCTTTAGCTCTATTTTGAGCCATCTTGGTCATGTGAGGCATGCTTTGTACAGCTATGGTGTAAATGGCTTTACTAGCTTTAAGTTTCAAGGTCCCTAATATGCTATGCTTGAGTTGTTTGCATGCCATACCATCATTTCATACATGATTTCAATGCATGTAGCCTTGTCACACTCTCACATATTCCACTCTTTCATTGCATTTGAGAGTTGTGCCTTATGCCTTGTTTATGAGCCAATACATGAGCATGATTTTCTTGCTTTTCATGCTACCATCTTAGCACAATTTAGCCACTGTTTTGGCATGTTTGAGGTCTGTCCATAGTTGGTTTGGCCATTTGGGATTGATGTTGCATGGTTCTTGTGTAAAGCTCTTCACTAGTTTTAATGCTTAAGCCTCTTAACATGTTGTACATGAGTTGTTTGCATGTTAAAGTCTTGTTTTTCATGCCATATCAGCACTAAAAATCTGCCACCTCCCTCATTTCTCCACTTTTGATTTGTTTTGAGAGTTGGTTAGTCTTAAGTTGTGCTTAAGCTATGGGATTGAGGCTTATGCTTAAATGGCTTTAACCCTCTTTTGAGGGTTCCTCCTAGTCAAAGGCATGGTCTCTCCCATGTCTAAAGTCATCTTTTCATTGACCTTCCTCTCATTAGAGGACTTTCACAATTGGACAAATTGGTTAATGAATGGCTTGGTAACTTAAAATGTGTAGACAAGAATTGAACCAAGTAAAACATGCCAAGATAAACATGTTTTGAGTTGCATTGCATTGTGTTCAATCGGACGTTATATTGAACACAAGATGGATTGGTCCATTTCATACTCAAAGTGATGAAAATGAACCAATCCCCTTTGTCTCCATTGCCTTTGATTATCCATGATAAGGTAGTGGTCCTAGAGTCTTGTGTTTGTGCATTGATTGAAATTGTATCAAGTTGGATCTTTGGCCATCATGCATTGAGATGCTTGATTGATGGTTTTGGATCCAATGGTGCCACTCCCTTGATGTTTTGAGATGATAAGGAGTGGCATAGTACAAACATGTCCTTGGGAGAACCTCCATTTTCCTCTGTTTTGTGCTCTGTTGCAGTTTGGTGTCACAACACACCAGTGGTCGGCACCCTTTCATTGTTTGACAGCACCCTTTCATTTTTGGCCGGCAAAGGCACACTCTTGGCCGGTAGATGGCCGGCAGCCACCATTCATGGCCGACAGGCCACTGGTGCACTCCCTAGCATTGTTTTGGTAAGTTTCAGCAGAAAGTTCTTGAAGACACCCTGCAAACAGAGCCTCTAAAGAGCAAACCGGAGAGCTTTTCGGGACAGAAACCGAGGCATGCATGCATCTTCTTCAAACAAAGCTGGGACAGTGTAGTTTGTAGTTTTGTGCTTTCCTTGTTAATTAGCATTTGTTTTGTAATTCAATTAATTAATTTGTTAGTTAGTTAAAGTATTGTAATAATTAGTAAGTAATTTGCTAGTTATTCAATTTAGTTGTGTAATAATTAGTCTAATTAGTTTAATTAGATTAGTTAGCTTAGCTTAGCTTAGATTAGCTTAGCTCATTTATTCGGACCCTCCTTTAAGAGGGCGTATTGTTGTAATAAGCGTGTGTGCATGTCTTCCAACCCCATTTCTTTCTCCCTTTTATTTACCCGCTTTTAGTGGGCACGTTTTGATTAGCATACCTTATGCTTGCATGTTTGCATCATACATTTGTCTTGCATTTACCGGGCTCGGCGCATCATTCAAACTGCATTGTATTTCAATACCTATTTGAATACGTGTTTCAAAGCATGTTATCAAGTGTTGCATTCATATGCCATCTTAGGTAGCCAAGCCTATTTAGTTGCATATTGCATGTGTTGCATTAGGCATCTTGTATATTTAGGATCATGCATGATTTCTAACTAGTTTTCTGTTTTGGCTTGGAGTATACTGTAAGTGTTTATGCTTTAGCATACTTGCATGAGTGTGAGTGTTGCCATGTTCAGCATGTTTGCCATGAGGCTATTTGCTTAAGTGTTTAACTGCATGAATGCCTGTGGGTGGAGGCTTGATTGCCTGAATTGGGACAACTCGATGAATGTGAGTTTTAAAGCCCACTTTGCGAAGTGGCAAAATCATGTTTTCTAAAGCCCACTTGAGGGTGGCAAATCCACACTTTAGCCTACTTGCGAGTAGCACTTTCAAACCATTTTCAAAAACAAACATGAGTTGTTTTGTTCCAATTCGCATGATTGAGTCTATACTTGTATGCTGTGCGCATCACATAGTAAGTTAGCTAATAAACCGGATAAGAACACATGAGGTTTATAAAATAACATATCATGCTTAGTAGAAGCCGATCCTTTGATCGGGCGAGCGGGGGTGCTCATTTCAGGACCTTCCCCTCTCGTACCTAAGTTCCCAAGCCGAGGCAACTTTGGTGATGACGGACACGTGGCCTTAGGCATGAGTCAGGGTTTCTTAAATTTCTCAAAATAAAATATTTAGGTGGCAACTCTATAATCTGGCAAAGCAGTCCATGTTTGGCGCTTTTTCATTCAAAATTGATTTTCCAAAACCAATTGCCAGATTTGGACTCTTTGGTGTTTATCAGTCTCATATTGCACTTTGTGAGATTAGATTCAGAACCGTGACAGGAGTCTGAACTATAGTAAGACCAATTCGCACCCTCTCCGAAAGGGGGGCGACAGAAGAAAGTCGGGTCTACAGTTTCTGGCGACTCTGCTGGGGATTTAGAGAACTTGACTCGAACTCATGATATGTTGTTTTATTTACATTTATGTGTTTCTTTGCATTGCATTTGCATAGGTGCGCCTAAGTCACAGTGTTTGTCATCTGCTATTCCTGAACGGTTTGTCGGAGGCTTACTTAGAAAAGCGTGCCATAAGGCTGACCGGTTGCAGGCTCTGCCATAATGGGAACACAAACCTTGGATCGGGATCACCGTCGAGGCACCTTTTTTTGACCAATCGACCTAGTTGCATATCGGAAGCCATAGAGACCATTCCAAACTAGGACAGGTTGCTCACCCGAATGTAGGTCGTTTGAAACCATTTGCTTGCGTAGCAAACCCCTAGTTCCTGACGAAATTAGGACAGGGAAACTCTATCCCACTATAAGGGTGTTTTGGCTCTCACTTGCTTGATATGTGCTGTTAGGGTGTGTCCCTACAGGAATGTATGTATTAGTTGCAAGTCTGAGTATCAACTTGAGGATATCAGTTTTGTGGCAGAAAATTTTGGGGCAGAATTCAGTAGAAAGCACAGTCATTCAGCTATGCTCATATCTATGCTGGTGAAATTAGGCTGAGGTGCTGTTTGTTTTCTCTTTTGCTAGATAGTCCTGGAACCATAGCTTCAGAAGGCTCCGATATCCCCGGGTTCATTGGACTTGTGTTGATAGACTTTGTCAAGTCAGAGATTCAGTTCAAGGGCAAACAGTGTTTCCTTCGCTAGAGGCAAGGCAAGAAAGGCCAATCAGGGCTCGCCGGTTCAACTGATCCAACAGTCACCAGCCATATCACCTGTGTTCAAACTCAGCAAACCGTGATGGGACAGAGATCGAAAGAAATTGTGGCCATAATATCGGCATTAAACCAGGGACACGCCATGTAGGATGAGACTAATGCCGAAATGCAATGCCTATCTGGGGCATCTACCATACATCCAATCTCGAGACCCCAGCCGAACTTTGACCCACTTCCGCCAGCTAAAGATTTGCATGGTCCGGATCCCTGAATCCCCGAGAAGGGTTAGCTCAAGCCCGAGTTTTCAGACCTTGGGTGCAGCCTGATGAAAGGCTTTATCCCCTTGATACTAATGATCCCGATCCGACCTCGGTGAAAATTGCAAACCTTGAGAAGTAGTTCAAAAAGGCACAGGGCCTTAACTCCATTCCCGACATTAGAGATGGGTACACCGAGGCTGCCATACAACTCCCAGACAAATTCAAAATGCCACATATTGACTGTTTCGACGGGTCTGGGGATCCTATGGTACATGTCCGGTTTTTCGTGGATGTCCTGAAACCGATGGGTCTGACTAAGCCGCAGAAACTCTCTCTGTATAACAGAACCCTGTCGGGGTGCAGCAGCCACTTAGTATGCCGAGTTAGAGGATACAGTGAAGCAAAATTGGGAAAAGTTGGCTGAAGCCTTTGTTGATCAGTATTCTTACAATACCCAAGTTGAAAT
Source organism: Camellia japonica (assembly GCA_030407325.1). NCBI lineage: Eukaryota > Viridiplantae > Streptophyta > Magnoliopsida > Ericales > Theaceae > Camellia > Camellia japonica. The sequence goes on from JAPPVO010000036.1 coordinate 54,939,763, forward strand.
GACCATGCAAGAGCTTGAAGAAACACACCAGAACCCAACAGAGCCTTTTGTGGAATTTGTTGCAAGGTGGAGAGGAAAGGCAGCACAGATGACAGATCGCCTCTCTGAGAGGGACCAAGTGCGGATAGTGGTACAGAACCTTGAGCCTGATATCCTGCAAAAGTTAATAGTGGCTCCACTATTCACTTTCCAAAGTTTGCATGAATTGGGAGTTCAGATCGAGAATGCGCTCAACAGAAGGATTATTCCCAGAACAAGCGCACCGATGAGGGTTTTGGCCAGGAGTACCAATGCTGGCGGTAGCACTGTTCCCAAACCCACTAAAATCAATATTGTCGCCATAGCCGACCCTTTTGCCAAGGCCAGCCTACAAACAACCAGCCAAGCCCGAGCTCAAGGCAGAACTTTCACCCCCCTCTATATGAGCCTAACCAGTGCACTAAATGTCCTGATGGAGAGAGGGTATCTCAAACCCCTTGATCCTCAACCTTTGCCTGACCCACTCCCTGCCAGACATAACCCCACAAAATACTGTGTGTATCATCAACAGTGCGGCCATGGCACAGATTGTTGTTATCGCCTTCATCATGAGGTCCAAAATCTCATCGACAACCGAATGATAGCTCCACCTCAAGACCCCAATGACCAAATACCTCATCCATATCTCAACTTCGACCATACACAGCCACCCACCTACAACCCCAGTATATACACTCCGATCCATCTACCCAAGCCTGAGGTGTTTATCCCAGAGAGCATGGGCTTAAGCATGATGGATGCACTTGAACCCCAATCATCTCAAACCCATGAACCCACTACTTCTGAGCTGATGACAATGATTGAAGATCTTCAGAAAACTGTGGCAGATCTGGCCTTTGGGATATTAGCTCCATCATCGACCACATCACATTCCAGAACTTTCATGCCAAAAGGCTCTCCAATCTTGGGGCAAGCTGCAATTGAAAAGGGCCAACCTGAAGCCATCTCAGATCTAGGTGGTGGCATGTCGATAACAACCAGGCTCCACTCTGATGTAGCGAGCCAATCCTTTGGCAAAGTGGAGGCAAATGGTAAGAACAAGGTCGGGGCGGGCATTGGTCCCCATGAACACCTTCTGTGGGCTGTTAAGGCTTTGAAGGCCGAAGGACTGAACAAGCAACAAGTGCTCGCAGCTGTTGCAAAAACTGTGAAGGACACTTTTGTCGCTCAAGTTGGGGGCATTTCGAAACAAGAAGCAAGCCGGGAAAAGGGATGTCGTACTAGAATCGCCCCTTTCAGCTCCAATCCTACTGTCATGACCCGAACCTGCCCCTGTGGGTTAAGGACATAACCGGCCAGTAATCAAGAGATTACCTACGGCCTTGAACCAAACCAAACGTATTTTAACAGAGTTAATAGGGGCCAAACGGAAGCAATTTAAACTTTGTCCATAGAGCTGTGCTTACATGGCACATCATAACAAACCATACATATGCATATTAATAACTCACAACAAAATATGTACTACATAAGGTTCTGTACATACAGGATCATATAAGTCTAAGTCAACCCATCACGACTATATATAACAGATGCAAAGTCTTCGCCAACATGACAGAATATAAATACATAACAAAAGGGCGAAGACGGGTCTCGTGCGTGAGACACAAGGGCTGACTCTCCCAAAACCTTTGTTGTTCCACATAGACTTCACTGGGGCTGGGTTTGGACTTCTCTTGGCTCACCTACAAACACATGAATGAGCGTGAGCGAAAGCCCAGTGAATAATATCAGTTAAAGAAGCTATATAGACGATATGTAGAACAACATGCTTCAAACGGCCTTAGGCCCAATTCATATTTCTATTTAACATATATACACAATTTAGGTCAAGTGACTGTGGTTCCAAACAAACTGGCCTTTGGCCCATTCAAACTTTCATTTGTGTCAAAACGGCCTTTGGCCCATTCAGATGACAAACTGGCCTTTGGCCCCTTCATTCATTCATATCGAAATGGCCTCTGGCCCATTCATTCATGTTAAAACGGCCTTCGGCCCATTCATTCATGTCAAAACGGCCTCCGGCCCATTCATTCATGTCAAAACGGCCTCTGGCCCATCCATTCATGCCAAAACGGCCTCTGGCCCATTCATTCCTGTCGAAACGGCCTCTGGCCCATCCATTCATGTCGAAACGGCCTCTGGCCCATTCATTCTATTATTCAGATCAGACTAGCCTTTGGCCCACTCATTGGGTATAGCAAACATTGTCCACCAATTGAATCAATGAACTTATAAAACTTACATAGAAGTAAGCAATTGGATAACAACATATTTCAGATATCTCTGTTAAGATATTACTCACAGTGATCGGTTGGTTGGTTGGTTTGCCCTGGAGCTCGACCCTACACATTCCATGAACACAAAAGGGTCACAAACAATTCGATCCGTTCTAAATTCACATTCTCCTCTTTAGGCTTCATTCTTATCTCTTTAACTCAATTACAATGCTCAATGCATGCCTAAGAGTACTTGGAAGTGAAAGAGAACAGAAAATGAAACACAGAATGTCTTTTCAAAATTTCAGAAAACAGGGTCCCCGCTCGAGCGTGGACTTCCCCGCTCGAGTGGACCCTTGAGGCCTGCAAAAGTACTAGATATGTCAAATTTACCCTCGATCTCGAACTCTGGCGCTCAAGCGGAAGGCCTCTCTACATGGCTCCCCGCTCGAGCAGACACCATGTCTGCAGAAATACTAGGAACACGAATTTCACGCTCAAGCGGCGGTTTCCCCGCTCGAGCGGGAATCAAAATTCTAGAAGATCCAGAACATGCTCTTGAGCTTCAATTCAACATTCAAAGGTTCTAGATGCATGGTTTTGGCTCAAACATCACATATACATGTACTAACATGGTATAAACACCAAATCACAACATTATGAAGCTCAATTTCACAAATTAATCACATGCATGTCCCAATTTACACCAAATTCATTACCAACATAATAATTTCATGCATTCAACACTTACACCCTTGTGAATTGTACATGCATGTGGCAAATTACTCTCATTCTCAACTTTAGATGATGAAGAGAAGGTCAAAATAAGAGCTTTAATCACAATCTCCCATGGATTATACATTTTGTGCTCAAACATGCAATTTCAAAACAATTCTTCACACGCATGTGCATATAGACTACCAAATCAACAAAACCAACTCAAATCATGTTAACTCTTACTCTTGATCACCCAACTAGCTTGAATACACAAAATCACAAGTTCAAACTTATGAACCAAGGGGTGATTACTCACCTAGGAGCTTAATCCTTACAATTTATGGTAAATTCTTGAGTGTGCCTTCAAGATCACCAAGCTTTGAGGCCAAAACTCCAATTTCCTTCACCTTCTCTCTCTCTAGCCGACCCTCTCCTTTTCCTTAGAGTTTATAATCAGCCAAGTTAAGCTAAAGAAGAGAAATTGAGTGTGTAGTGCTCATATAAAAGCCCCTCTTGTTATATTATTTTAATATATAATAATAGAGCATTAATTCACTAATTAAATCAATTTAATCTAATCCGAATCAATTTCCAATTAAATTTCACCGTAGGCTCTAAAAATTACGCTAATCGCAATGGCCTAGTCAATTTCGGGTTTCGTGGCCAATACGGCCTTCAATTTAATTTCCAAAGCAGATAATCAAACAGATATTCCTACGGTGAATAGATAGAAATTCAAAACCACATATTTTCACATAATGGCACATAAAATCATATCAATCACATAATCACATTTATAATAAGGACCAATTAACGTAAAACGGGACAGGGTTATCACACCTACTCTCAGAAGAGATCAGGAAACCCAACCAACACCTGCCAACCCCTTTACTGGTGCATCCATGACTCCACAAACCTCAAAGCACCAATCCACGGGCCAGAGGGTCTTCGCCCCGCTTTACATGACCTTATCCAAGGCTCTTCAAATCCTTACAGGGCAAGGCCATCTCAAACCCCTTGAGCCTCGGCCTCTCCTGAAATCCCTTCCGGCTACGCATGATGCTACCAAGTACTGTGTCTTCAATCAACAAGCTGGCCATGACACCAACATGTGTTTTTGTCATCACCATGAAATACAAGATCTGATTAACAACAAGGTCATTGTCGCGCCAGGTCCTGTAAAGTCTATCGGCATTGGATCAATGAATGTGGGGGATAATATGATGTGATCGGGGGATGAACCACCTGTGGATGGCACACATTTTTACTCCAAATTTGGGGAATGGCACGCACTGTTTTGAGCAATGTGCAAATGTTGGTTATTTTACTTTCTGACTTGGGTATTGGGTCAGTCTTGTTGTTTTGAGTCAGTCTTTTTGTACTGAGTCAGTCGAGTCTGTCTTGTTGTGTCGAGTCAGTCCTGTTGTGTTGGAGTCAGGTGATTTCGGGGGTGTTACCTCAGACATCACTATCTTGTTTTGTGTTTGTCTTTTACACTCTTTCTTTTGAGTCTGTTTCTGCCTTAGAGCCAATTGTGCCAGAAGATCTGAATGAAACGGCAGTGCTTTTCACTTACTTTTTTGTGCCTTGAAATCATTGCATTGACCTAAGTTTTTCAAAACTTTTTAACACTATGATGAAAACAAAGAGGAAGGAATTCCTCGGGATTTGTAAAAATTTGATCAATTGAGAGAAAGAGAGGCATGCTAAGGCCTTAATAAATGAGATCATGTTTGTTAATGTAAGTACTGAGAAGGATCCTGGCTTGATCTAGATTGGTTCTGCATTGTCTTCAGCGCGAGCGACTAGTTGCTTTCTTAAAAGATTTCAAAAAATGTTTTGCGTGGTCCTACGAAGACATGTATGGAATCGCTCTCGAGATTGTGCAACATAGGATCGCTCTCAGCCTCAAGACTCAACCCTTTTTGCTTTCAAACCTTGAACTTGGATTCAGAATGTTCAACGGTCAACCACAATGTGAGGCTTGTATGGCCAGATTTGAAGCAACCCATGAACTAGGAGTAATAAGGTCGTATGACATCAAAGGAGGCCCGCCAGGCCAGATTTGAAGGAACCCTTGAACTAGGGTCAAGAAAGTCAGATCAAGAAGATCAGATGTTATCAAAGGAAGCTTGCGAAGCTAGATCAGAAGTAGCCCTTGAACTAGGGGCAAAAACGTCAGATGTGCTTGAAGACTCAAAGATGAGTCTTTTCCGCAAGTCAATGAAGGCTGGCCAAAAAGCCAAATCCGAGAAACGGAGAGAAGAAAATTTATTGTTGAAGGACAATCGAGTTCCTATCCACAACACTAGGGACAAGTTCAGCCCCCATTGGATGGACTCCTACATCATCAGCAAATAGCAGCCATTCTCCTGGATTCAGATGGCTTCGAGATCCTATGACCATTCAACATGGACATGTTACACTTTTACCCTTGAAAGGCTCGCTAGGCCGAAAACCCAAAAGGGCGACCTAGGCAAAAGTTAGAGCACAAAAAATTTGAAATAAGAAAAACTGAGCTCACAAGGTTGAAAACCCAGAAAGAGTGGCCTTGGCAAAAGTTAGAGTGCAAAAGGAGAGTGTTAATACACGAGTGAACCTAAACCGAAACTACGTCAGGCTTGATTCCCAGTTTTAGGATACGTAGGCAACTTCATTTTAAAGTCCAGCCATAAACACTTCCAAATCGACTGTGTCCATGTAGTGGTTCTGATCATCTTTGTCTTCTCTGTATTTGAGAGTTCGGTTGTGATCATCACTTTGGACTGATTACAGTGCGCTGTGGTGCCATTCAGACAAGGGGCAACTTTCTAGGGTGGAGACCCAAGCTAGGGAGAATGTTGCTGAGACAAGGGCTAGCTTCCTCACGAGGGAGTTCTTGCGGGCCAAGCCGGATGAGTTCCATGGCGGCCTTGAGCCAAAGAAAGTAGATGAATGGCTAGAACAAACCATGAAGACTTTTGAAATGCTTCATATAGAAGATAGCAAATTGAGGGTGACTCTTGTGAGTTACTACCTCAAAGGGAACGCGGGCCAATGGTGGAAATATGCCAAAGGCCGAATAGAGTCGACTTGGGAGGTGTTTGTGGTGGCTTTCCAAGACAAGTATATACCTCCTATAGCTAGGGAGAGGTTGAGGCAAGAATTCAAGGACCTTAAGCAACTAAACATGTCCGTGGCCGAATTTGAAGCGGCCTTTTCTAGTTTGTCCCGATTTGCACCGGAATTAGTAGTGACAGAAAAGCGCTGTTGCATCAAGTTCGAGCAGAGATTGAGAACTAAGATTCTATTCAAGGTTGCTGGGAACATGATCCAAAATTATGATCGCCTTGTGGAAGCGGCCGCACATATGGAAATTATTGTGGAGGCTGAGGAGGAGAGACTTCGGAATTCGAGGTCCAGGGACCAAGGGTGATAGAGGGACTTTAGGCCCAACAAGAAGAGCAGGAACACTTTTTCATCCCAGTCCCAGCCGCAACAGTCTAGATCTACTTTCCCCTTGCCTAGTACGGGCCCGGGAAAGAGTGCACCGAGTGGGTTTTCTTGCTTCAAGTGTGGCCAACCGGGTCACATGGCCTTTGCTTGTCCATAAAAGGGGGTAGGACAGCAGATGTTGCCACCACCACCACCTAACTGATCTCAGAGTCAGTCACAGAGTAGGCGTCAGGGGCCTACTTGCTATCAGTGTGGTCAGTCAGGGCACATGAAGAGAGCTTGCCCGCAGTTGGGAAGCGCATCTAGCGCATCAGGGTCTAGGCAGACTCAGAGCCACCAGCAGGCTCACTCAGCTCAGACTTCATGAGTTCATCAGGGAGCCGCTTCGGCTCAGTCAGTACAGCAGGTCTATGCTCCGAGGGATGAGCAGGTTAAACAAAGGCCACAGGGGCGCGTGCATGCAGTTACCGCGCCAGAGCAGTTGCCAGGATCCTCGGTAGTGAGAGGTATTTTTATTGTGTGTAATTCTTTGGCCAGTGTGTTGATAGATACAGGTGTGTCGCATTCATTCATATCTGATGCATTCGCATCTGCATTGGGGTTAGAGGTGGCACCGTTAGCGTCTCCGCTCAGAGTTAAGTCACCGGTTAGGCTTAGATCAGGGATGTCGCGATTGTGAGATAGAGGTTTCTGCGCGTAGACTCCTATTTGCTTTTATGTTGTTAGACATGTCGAGCTTTGACATTATTCTAGGCATGGATTAGTTGTCTTCGTATCGGGTAGTGATTAACTATTTTCGTCAGAGGGTCTCAGTGTGCACCTTGGGTGGTGATTGTTTTTACTTTCTGGGAGACCGGATTGATAGGGTCTCATCGCCAGTATTTGATCCTCGTAGTAGGAATGAGCTTAGTGGTCTTCTTGCTACTCTTTTGGATAATGAGAGTGACAAGACTCGAGTTCAATTGTCGAGGGTAGTGTGTGAATACCCGAACATGTTTCCCGAGGATCTTACTAGTTTGCCACCTCACCAGGAGATTGAGTTCACCATCGACTTAGTGCTTGGAACGGCACCAATTTCTATGGCACCGTACAGATTTGCACCCACGGAGTTGCATGAGTTGAAGATTCAACTCCAAGAGCTTTTAGATAAGGGCTTTATTCGCCGTAGTACGTCACCTTGGGGAGCACCGGCTCTCTTCAGGAAGAAGAAGGATGGGTCATTGCGATTGTGTATCGACTACCGTAAATTGAATCGAGTTACTGTCAAGAACAAATACCCTTTACCTAGAATAGATGACTTGTTTGACCAACTTAGAGGGTCTTGTTGCTTTTCGAAGATAGATTTGAGGTCAGGGTACCATCAATTGAGAGTCCGAGAGGAGGACATCCAGAAAACGGCCTTTTGTACGCGTTATGGCCACTATGAGGTCCTTGTAATGCCATTTCAGTTTACTAATGCACCGGCTTCTTTCATGGATTTGATGAACTGAATTTTTAGGGAGTACTTGGATCATTTTGTGGTCGTGTTTGTAGACAACATTCTAATTTATTCGACTTTCGAGGAGGAACACGAGGCTCATTTGAGGGTAGTGCTTGATTTGCTTAGAAAACACCAGTTGTATGCTAAATTTGAGAAGTGTGAGTTTTGGCTCACCGAGGTGAAGTTTTTGGGCCATGTAGTGTCAAGTGAAGGGGTAATCGTAGATTCTTCCAAGATAGACTCTGTACAGGATTGGGAGCAACCTTAAAATGTTTTTGAGATCCGAAGTTTCTTGGGATTGGCGAGGTACTATCGGCAATTTGTGAGAGACTTTTCTAGATTAGCCACGCCTTTGACTAGATTGACTAGAAAGGGGGTTAAGTTTGTGTGGAGTGAAGCTTGCGAGAAGTCCTTCCAAGAGCTAAAAACTAGACTGACCACGGCACCGATGTTAATAATTCCAGAAAGGGGTTTGGGTTATACTGTCTTTTGGGATGCATCTCGGGACAGGCTTGGTTGTGTTTTGATGCAAGAGTGAAAGGTTGTAGCACACGGTTCACAGCAGTTGAAGACCCATGAAAAGAATTACCCTACCCATGACTTAGAGCTAGCCGCAGTAGTGTTTGCCTTGAAAATTTGGAGGCATTACTTATATGGTGAAAAGTTCGAGGTTTTCTCCGATCATAAGAGCCTGACATATTTGTTTTCCCAAAAAGATTTGAACTTACGTCAACGGAGGTGGATGGAGTTTTTAGAAGACTATGATTTCGAGTTACACTATCACCCGGGGAAGGCCAATGTATTGGCCGATGCCTTAAGCCGAAAAACCATGAGTAGTTTGGCGAGTGTAGCCATTTGGGAGTGGGTTATGTTGGGTGAAGTTGGCAAGTTTGAATTACAATTGGGTGAATCTGAAGAGGTTGCAACATTGTTTGCTTTGAGTGCTCAACCTACTTTGATTAACAGAATTGTAGAGGCACAACAAGGGGACCGCGAAGTAGAGTCAATTCATGATAGAATCTCCAATAGGAAGGAAGAGAAGGGTTTGAACACTCACTCAGATTAGAGTGTACGCTACCTAGATCGTCTGTTTGTGCCTGAATCTTGTAGGGAGGAAGTGCTTCGGGAGTTCAATCACTCACGCCTTGCGGTACATCCGGGAGGCACCAAAATGTATCGCGATCTTAGCCATCAATTTTGGTGGAGGGGTATGAAGCGGGATGTCGCATCTTTCGTGTCAAAGTGCCTTACTTGTCAGCAAGTCAAGGCCGAGCATCAGAGACCAACGGGTTTGTTACAACCCTTAACTATAGCCGAATGGAAGTGAGAGCACATTACCATGGATTTCATAGTTGGGCTTCGTAGAACACAGTGGGGCAATGATGCCATTTGGGCAATTGTTGATCGGTTGACTAAGTCCACACATTTCATTCCAATGCGTACTAGCGACTCAGTAGGGCACTTGGTAGAGTTGTATGTTAGGGAAATAGTTGGGCTTCACGGGATTCCAGTAACCATTGTGTCGGATAGAGATCCTCGTTTCACCGCTCGATTGTGGCAAAGCCTTCAAGAGGCATTGGGAACCAAGTTAACTTTTAGCACCGCTTACCACCCTCAAACCGATGAGCAATCGAAGCGTACCATTCAGATTTTAGAGGATATGCTTAGAGCTTGTGTCTTAGATTTCAAGGGGTCTTAGGAGAGGCATTTACCGTTGATTGAATTTGCTTACAACAACAGTTACCAAGCTAGTATCGAGATGGCACCGTTTGAGGCCTTGTATGGCCGACCTTGTAGATCAGCTACGGCTCAAAGCCAACAGAAAAGTTATGCCGATAGGAGGAGACAACCCTTATCTTTCGAAGTGGTTGATCAAGTGTTTCTTAAGATCTCACCTAAGCGGGGTTTGATGAGGTTTGGCAAAAGTGGGAAGTTGTCTCCGAGGTTCATTGGGCCTTTCGAGATATTGGAGAGGATTGGGGAAGTGGCATACCGGTTAGCTTTACCGCCACAACTTTCGGGGGTTCACAACGTGTTTCACGTGTCCATGCTTAGGAAGTACGAACCCGACCCTTCTCATGTGCTAGATTGTGTTGATTTGGAGGTAGATGAGGATGCTTCCTACGAGGAGCGGCCGGTTCAAATCTTAGATACCCGAGAACAAGTGTTCCGAGGCAAAACCGTACCATTAGTGAAGGTGTTGTGGAGACACCACGGAGTCGAGGAAGCAATGTGGGAGCGGGAGGCGGAAGTTCGCTCCAAGTATCCGGATTTATTTGAGCATGTTTAGTTGTTTTATTTTAAAATTTGTAATGTTCCCTATTGTTGAAGGGAAAAGGGGTTGAGATGTTGATCACATGTTGTTGTATGTATTGTTGATTTGAGCATGATGTTATGGAAAGATAATATATTGTTCTAGAGGTTTCATTTCATTTCTAGTTTGAACGATTGTGTTTGATGAAATGATGAGGAAGAAAGTGGTAAATGTTGATTAATATAAATGTTGCAACTCGATAACGTTGTAAAAAAATGATTATGTTGTTAGAATACTCTTGTTTGGTGAGTTTATTTAATTTTAGTAAGTTTATTCAAATTTCGAGGATGAAATTTCCTAAGGTGGAGAGGTTGTGACGACTGGGTCTTTTTTTCTTTCTTTTTCTTTCGTTTTCACTCCATTCTTTTCTCGCTCTCATTGGGTTTGAAACATCCGGAAATAAATCTTAAAATTAAGTTCTTATTCTTGTCTTGTTCGGTGTGGAATTTCACCTGTTCCGGAGAGTGCACGGTTGGGTTCGGAGTGCCTAGGATTGAAGCAAGAAAATTCGGGGTTGGGGGTCAGGGGTCGCACGTGCGGGGTCCTTGGGCCGCACGTGCGGGATCCTTGGGCCGCACGTGCGGAATTCAGGGGTTTGTTTGGCTTGCATACTGCTTTATATGCACGAGCGGAGAGAGGTGCGGGAGAGGATCCCCGCACGTGCGGGGATGAGGGCCGCACGTGCGGGAGGGGCGATCCGCACATGCGGGGAAGGGCGCCGCACGTGCGGCAGACTGGTAGCCCGAAACTCTATTTTTTGTATCTTTTTGGTCCGAATGTATCACTCATTCACACATCTCTCTCTCACTCTAAAACCTATTTTTCTCCCCCTTCTCTCTAGAAAACTTCCTCAAGCATTAAAACTCTTTCATTCTTGCAATCTTTGGGCCAAGATCATCATCATCTTCCTCTAAATCTTGAAGATCTAAAGTTAGGACTTCATTTTGTGTGGTGGAAATCCAAGACCCTCTCATCCTTAAAGCTAGGGTTTTATCTCCTCTTCACCTTCAACACTTTGAGGTAGGGATTTCTTGAGTCATATATACAAGTTTTGCTACGTTAATGTTGATTTAAAAGTGTTTCTTGAAGTTTTGTGTTAATTTTTAAATTTTGATTCAAAATGTAGAGAGTTTGAATATGGGTTTGTATCTCATTTCTTTTACTATTTCTTGAGGGTTTCCCTCTATTAAACTCATGAAAGATAGTTGATGGAGTTTCTCTTGGAAAATGAGGAAGGTTTGTGTTTAATGAAAACCCTAGAAATTGGAATTTCGGAAAAATGGAAAATGCCCTAACAATTATTTGTTTTCTTGTGTCAAGGGGATGAATGAGAGCAAGTTTCATCAAATGTTTAGCAAAATGGCAATTTACTTGATGTTTGAGGAATGAGATGTCATTTTAACATTATCACTAACACTTGAACATGTAATGTTGTGAATAGGAAATTGTAAATATGTGTTTATTGTCATATGGTGGTTTTGTGAAGGAACATTGAAAGGGGTAATTGTGAAAGTGATGGTGGGTATTCTTCTTGAGATATCTTGAAATAAAGAAATGCTACGAGTTAGTAATTATTTGCATCCCATTTTCAATCGATTTATTATCATTATTGTACATATTGGCACGTGTTAGAAAATGTTTACTTTGAGAATGATTATATCATGGTGAGAACTATGGTAATGTATATGGGGTAAATACGTGGTAAGTCCGGATAGGAGGTGTAGTTGAACTTGATAAGTTGGCCTGAGTGTCCATGGTGAAAGTCCAGAAAACCACGCGGATAGATGTCGAGCCTTCCGGTTAATACCAGTAAAAATGACATTTTGGTAGTACTCATGAAGTCTACTTGCAGACACCAACCTAGGGATTATCAGTGTCGTATTTACCGCCCCTATTGATAAAAAAAATTGGAAGTTTTGAAATAAGTTGAGACTGCAAATTTTTTGGAAAGATGGTAATCTTTAAAAGAGCATGAAATGAATTTGCTTTAAAAAGTGCATGGCATGGCACGGCATTGACATTTGCATTTTTAATTGAAGTTGAATAACTGTATATACTTTGTGAGAATTCTCTACTAGGCATTATGCTTACCCCTATGGGATTTGGTGCAGGTAAAGATGTTGTGATCCTGTCGAGCTAAGGGTGTGGATATGTTTTGGTGAAGAGTAGATCACTCTTTCTTTTGTTGTAATTTTTGTAAAGCCTAGGGCTAATTTGGTATGGGTCCGAGAGACCATTTTGTGTAACCAGGCTTTTGCCTTGGAAGATGTAAGCCCATAAGGGCATTCCTTTTATTTTATTTTTATTTTGAGACTATATGTTTCACATGCTATAGATTCAGGTGTTTTCTAATCATTGAATGTATATTTGCATGTGGAACCCTTGTATAAACCATGGAGATTTTTGATATAGCGAATGGAGAATGGTTGTAATTAATGAATGTATGTGGTTGACGTATTATTCATGTTGGTATTATTCATGAATGTATCTGGTTGATGTATTATTCATGTTGACGTATTATTCATGTTGTAATTAATACGATGTAGATGCAATCCATACAACTTTTAAATTTTATTTTCGGATTTTTTTACAAAATTATCAACACAAAATGAGTTTTCCCAAATCAATCTCAAAATGCCAACATTCTTAATCTTTCAACATAATTTTTCTTCCAAAAATTACCAAACAAAAATCTGAATATATATATATATATATATATATTTGCAATACCTCTTAAAATGACATATTTTCTCAAAATAACCCTAACATAGATTTAATGTAATAATATGAAGAAAGTCCCTATCGCAAATATGAAGAAAAGCAAATCCGAAAATGCAAACATCGCCCAGTCATGAATCCGCGACTACTATTGCGAAGATCACGACGAGCTCTCCAACTTTCGTTTACAAAACTTTTGCAAAATCTCATTCTAAGGACTCCCATCTGAAGCTCAAATATTGAGCAACAATGGAGAAAAGAGAGAGGGAGAGAGAGAGAGAGTCGAGCTCTCTGCCAACCCAACAAAGAAATGAAATGAAATGAAATGAAAAGGAAAGAAAGGGGAAAAGATGGCAAGGACAAAAAGGGGGACAACCCACGTGGGTTGTCTTCCCTAAAATTGTTTTTCCAAAAAAATAATTTTTTGCAATAACATTTCAAAATTTTATAATATAAATTATAAAATGATATAAGTTTTCTCACCACAAAGTATAACATTCTTATACACCACAAAAATATAATTTTTTGCTCACTACGAAATATACTCATTTTATTCATTATAAAAATATATAATTTTTCATCATATGGTACACACCATAAAATCAACTATCAAATATTTATTATAATCATATATAATAAATAATAACAACTCCCAAGGTGGTTACTACCAATCACTTAATTAAAAAGGACCAAACAGTTAAACATGAGTCATTAAACAAACTCAATTTAAATTAAATCTAAGTCGTGGGTCCCACCCATAAGCCAAACATGGTCCAATTATATACCAAAATGGACCCAATAATTTATCTCAAATCATGGTCCAAACACCCAAAACTCAATTACAAATTCTGTTATAAATTAAACTGAATCAGTCTGCGAATTTTCAAAAAAAATAAAAATAAATAAATACTCACCATTAAATTCCGAAATTTTTATCCAACATGCCAAACTAAGATGACCGGTTCGAAAGCTGTCCCGTTTCTTTTGAGTTATGTTGGGTAAGTTGCTGTTGAAAATTCTTTTCTAAATATTTTCGGTTGCATTGTTCCATTTCTGAGTTTTCACCTGTCCTAGAGGGTGCGAGGTCGACTCTGGAGTGTCGGGAGAGAATCTGAAGTTTTTCCGGGCTGGAAGGTCAGAGCCGCACGTGCGCGGCCTTGGGCCGTACGTGCGGGAAAGGGGGGCCGCACGTATGGGGGGTGAGGCCGCACGTGCGGGAAGCAGGGGAGAGGGCTGTGTGCACACTGCCTAAAAGGCAGGTACAGAAGTGGAGGTGCAGGGGAGACCGCACGTGCGGGTGTAAGAGCTGCACGTGCGGGGAGGCCGCTCCGCACGTGCAGGAGAAGGTGTCGCACGTACGGCCAGGCATATTTTTTGTATCGTTTTTCGTGCATTTCAACTATGTATTGAGTTTTCGCTCCTTTTTCACTTCATTTCTAATATATCACTCGCTCACTACAATGTTTCTCTCTTTTTCTCTCATCTCTCTCTACCCAAACTCTCCAAAGCTTTGCATTTCTTTTGATCCCAAGAATCCATTGAGATTTTGGTGCTAGTCCCTTATACCAAAATGATGAGCATATCGAGGGCTTCTGTAACGAGTTGAATCAAATTGAATTTATACTTTAATCTCAGTTGAGGATTTATTTTAAATTATTAAAATAAATTCATTTTGGACCCAATTGATTGAATCGTGACCCGTTAGTAACCGTGAAATATTGTTCTGGTTTTATTATTATTATTTGATTACTATAAAAGAGTTGTGAATATTTATGGTGTATACCATTAAACGAAATATATTTTGTGGTGAGAAAATATTATATTTACTTTTATTATTAAAGATGTTGAAATGTATTTTTAAATTGATATATATATATATATATATAGGTGCATATATATATATATATATATATGGTTAGATATTTATACAATTATATATTTGTTTAGTCAAAGAAAAGGAAATATCTATAAATAGAACTTAATGGATATTTTTTTATACTTTGGGTGTTCTTTCCTAGTTCTTGCCGTGGAGAAAAGAAAGAAAAAGAGTTCTAAGTTGGTTTTTCATGGGTTTGATCTAATGTAAGTTATTTTTGATCCCTAATGCTTTGGATCAAAACGTAGAGGGTGGAAAAGTTGTCGTTTGGCTCCAAGAAAATTTAATTTCTGTTGCCAAGAAATTTGAAAGCTTCTTGGCTTGAAGTGGGGATTTTTCCTACACTTCTTTATGCACTTTTAGTTGATTATATGGAGCTTAGAGTTGTATATAATTTAATTAGAATTTTTGAAAAATTTGTGATTTATTTGCTTAAAAGGGAAATTTTGAGAAAAATAAAGAGTTGATGCCCAAATTGCAAAAGTGTAAACTTGGAATATGTTTGTAAGGTTATGAAAGAGCTATGTTTTAAATTTGAACAAAAACGGACTTCGACTCAATCGGTTTTGAAATTTTTACCGGTTTGCGACCAAAAGAGCATTTTTAAAGAAAAAAAGGAATTACGTTTAACTTTTGGGGCTTTTGATCAAAATAGGACGTCATAGTTGAATAATGCTTAGAGAATGAGTTTGGAAAGAAAATGAGGTTTTCTTGGGCATTAACGGTATTATTTTGCTTAATGTATCTGTTGGAATAAAATCGACACGGTTAGAAATGGACCTTGAGAGGTTACCAGACGTGATTGTGATATGAAAACTAGTGTAGTTGTTCATATTTGATGAGATGTGGAATAGATTGTATTTATCAAAATTTTTGAAATTTAATTGTTTAAATATCTGTTTAGAAATATCTGTTTTGGGCTATCGGTGGAGGATAGCCATGATTGTTGTAGAAAGGCATGAGACTTAGGTAAATCGACCCACATTTCTCATTTGTTGCATTGGATATTGCATTACATTCATTTCATTGGAAATATATCTGTTTTTGAGAAATGTTTGTAAATATATCTGTTTGCGAAAAGATGAATACTTGGTGAATCTGGGTAGGGGGTGTAGAACTGCGCGGTTAGGTGTCGAGCCCTACAGTTTACTGGTAAAAATGACAGTGATAGTGCATTAGGGCCTACTTGCAGACACTCACCTAGAGATTCACAGAGCCTGTATTCATGTAACAGATATGGTTTAAAATGGAAATGGTTTTATATCTGTTATTATATCTCAGCATTGCATGCTTTATAAAAAGAGAGATAAATTGTTTTATCATGAGCATGGCATGAGCACACTCCTCTTTAGTCTTGTCATGGTTCATATGTTGTGTAGCATATATCTATTGGGCTGTGGCTCACCCTATAAAGGAAACCATTTCAGGTACAGGTGTTATGCCTCCGCCAAGGCATTGACTTGGGAGGACTCAGAGCAGAGGCTTCATTTTTGTTTTATTGTTATTTGTTGAATGTAAGCCCAGGGCAATATTTGCGTTGAGTTAAAACTCCATTTTGTGTAACCAAGAATGTTCTTGGATAAATTTGTAAGCCTGTAGGGCACTTATTATCTATTTGGCTTCCATTTCATACTTGTTGTAAAATGTATGCTTTGGATTGGAACTGGGGCATTGGGATGTGAATAGCATGTATTTGGCATTTGGGATTTAATGGAAATGGATGCATGAAATAGTTAGCTATATATATGTGTTTGTTAATCAAATGGGTTTTGTAGCATAAATAGATATACTATGATGATTGGTTTTGCTACACGCTCCTTCCTTCTCGTTTTCTTTGGGATTGTTGTGTCCGGATGCCTTTTCTCTAACTCTCATCCTTGTTTATTTCGAATCGACTTTCCTTTCACTTCGGTAGGTGCGTGGCCAAGTCTGGAGTGCCCGAGGACCGAACCAGATTTTTCTAGGTTGCTAGGCCAGAGCCGCACGTGCGGTGGCCTTGGGCCACACATGCGGGGTGGGGGCCGCATGTGCGGGGAGTGAGGCCGCACGTGTGGAATTCAAGGGAGACTTGAGCTGCTTTTTGTCTAAAATACACGAGCGGAGAGAGGTGCAGGAGAGGATCACCGCACATGCGGGGATGAAGGCCGCACGTGTGGGAGGGGGCGCTCCGCACGTACAAAGAAGGGCGCCACACATGCGGCAAACGGGCAGTCCGAATCTCTATTTTTTTTTACCCTTTTGGCCGAAGTTGTATCACATTTTGGGGCTTTTTCTCTCACTCTAAACTTCATTTCTCTCCTCCTTCGCTCTAGAAACCCTAACCAAAACACTTAAACACTTTGATTCCTTGCAAACCCTTGGATCTAGAACATCATCATCTCCCCATAATCTTGAAGATCAAGCTTGGACTTCTCTTGGTATAGAAGAAATTGAAGAATACTCCATCTTGAATCTAGGGTTTCCTCCCTCCTCTTCATCAAAGTTTAAGGTAGGGACATTCTTGAGTTATATATATATGTTTTGCAAGATATATGTTGATTTTATTGCTTCTCTTGAGTCTATTTTGAGAATTTGGTTCTTGGCTCAAGGATGGTGAGATTTCTCAAAATGAGGGTTTAAACTTTGAATGTTCTAAGTTGATCCTTGAAGCCTTTTATCTATGATTTAAGAAAGATGGTTGTGACGACCGGGTCTTTTCTTCTCTTTTCTTTGCTTTTCTTTCCCTCGTCGCCCCGTTCTCCTTTTATTTTTGTTGGGTTTGATATGGCCGGAATTAGTTCACTAAATAGAGTCCTTGTTCTCGTTTTGTTGGTGTCGATTTTCACTAGTTCCGGAGAGCGTGGGGTCAGGTCCAGAGTGGCCGGAAGTCGAACTAGAAAATTTTCTAGACTGGTTGACTGGCCGCATGTGTAGCGGCCCATGGCCGCACGTGCGGGAGAGGGCCGCACGTGCTGAATTTAGGGAAGACTTGAGCTGCTTTTTGTCTAAAATGCACGAGCGGAGAGAGGTGCAGGAGAGGATCCCCGTACGTATGGGGATGAAGGCCGCACGTGCGGGAGGGAGCGCTCCACACGTGCGGGGAAAGGCACCACACATGCGGTAGACGGGCAATCCGAATCTCTGTTTTTTTTACCCTTTTAGCCGAAGTTGTATCACATTTTGGGGCTTTTTCTCTTACTCTAAACTTCATTTCTCTCCTCTTTCTCTCTAGAAATCCTAACCAAAACACTTAAACACTTTGATTCCTTGCAAACCCTTGGATCTAGAACATCATCATCTCCTCATAATCTTGAAGATCAAGCTTGGACTTCTCTTGGTGTAGGAGAAATTGAAGAATACTCCATCTTGAATCTAGGGTTTCCTCCCTCCTCTTCATCAAAGTGTGAGGTAGGGACATTCTTGAGTTATATATATATGTTTTGCAAGATATATGTTGATTTTATTGCTTCTCTTGAGTCTATTTCGAGAATTTGGTTCTTGGCTCAAGGATGGTGAGATTTCTCAAAATGAGGGTTTAAACTTTAAATGTTCTAAGTTGATCCTTGAAGCCTTTATCTATGATTTAAGAAAGATGGTTGTGACGACCGGGTCTTTTCTTCGCTTTTCTTTCCCTCGTCGCCCCGTTCTCTTTTTATTTCCGTTGGGTTTGATATGGCCGGAATTAGTTCACTAAATAGAGTCCTTGTTCTCGCTTTCTTTGTGTCAATTTTCACTAGTTCCGGAGAGCGTGGGGTCAGGTCCGGAGTGGTCGGGAGTCGAACTAGAAAATTTTCTAGACTGGTTGACTGGCCGCACATGCGGGGTCCTAGGGCAGCACGTGCGGGAGAGGGCCGCACATGCGGGAGGGTGAGACCGCACGTGCGGAATTCAGGGGAGACTTGAGCTGCTTTCTGTCTAAAATGCACAAGCGGAGAGAGGTGCGGGAGAGGATCCCCGTACGTGCGGGGATAAAGGCCGCACATACCGGAGGGAGCGCTCCGCACGTGTGGGAAAGGGCGCCGCACATGCGGCAGACGGGCAGTCCGAATCTCTACTTTTTTTTACCCTTTTGGCCGAAGCTGTATCACATTTTGGGGCTTTTTCTCTTACTCTAAACTTCATTTCTCTCCTCCTTCTCTCTGGAAACCCTAACCAAAACACTTAAACAGTTTGATTCCTTGCAAACCCTTGGATCTAGAACATCATCATCTCCCCATAATCTGGAAGATCAAGCTTGGACTTCTCTTGGTGCAGGAAAAATTGAAGAATACTCCATCTTGAATCTAGGGTTTCCTCCCTCCTCTTCATCAAAGTTTGAGGTAGGGACATTCTTGAGTTATATATATATATATATGTTTTGCAAGATATATGTTGATTTTATTGCTTCTCTTGAGTCTATTTTGAGAATTTGGTTCTTGGCTCAAGGATGGTGAGATTTCTCAAAATGAGGGTTTAAACTTTAAATGTTCTAAGTTGATCCTTGAAGCCTTTTATCTATGATTTAAGAAAGATGATTTTGATGAGCTTTCACATGAAAATGGGAGGTGTTTTGGTTTTGAGAAAGAACCCTAGAAATTGGGGATTTTTTTGAAAACATGAGAAAAACTTTGAAATTCTTCTTTTCTTGTGTTGAATGGGTCAATGAGTGTGGATTTCACAATGTGAAATAAAGAAATGATAATTTTCTTGATAATAGAGAGTGGAGGACTTATTTTTGAAACTATTGTTGAATGCTGGAAATATTTAAGTGTAAGATGATAATTGGTGTGCGCTATGGTTTTGTGAAAATTATAAACCTTGGGCGTTAATGTTTGAAAACATTATTTGTAGTCTTGATGAGACTATGTTGCTAAGAATTGTGAAAAGTGAAATTGTGGCTAAGTGTAGATAACATATGGTTATCTTGGGAAAGAGCATTGAAAGGAGGTAATGGAAAATGTGATTGTTGACATTATTGTAGAGACTTTGAAAATGGAAAAATGTTATGAAATATGGAAAATCATTGCATGCATACGCATTCGTGTTACTATTATTATGCATTGTGAGTTTAGATTGAAAAATATTTACTTCATGAAAGAAAAAGGTGTTGTAATGTGAACTATGGAAAAGTGATATGGGGTAAATATGTGGTAAATCCAGATAGGGGGTGTAGTTGAACTTGATAAGTTGGCCTGAGTGTCCATGGTGAAAGACCAGAAAATCACGCGGATAGGTGTCGAGCCTTCCGGTTAATACCGGTAAAAATGACAATTGGGTAGTACTTGTAGAGTCTACTTACAGACACCAGCCTAGGGATTACCAGTGTCGTATTTACCGCCCCTATTGATTTAAAATTGGAAGTTTTGAAACATATTGAGATTGTAAGTTTTTATTGAAACATGGAAATCTTCAAGTGGAGTATGAAATGAAATTTCCTAAAAAGAGCATGACATGGCATTAGCATTTGCATTTTGTTGAGAGTTTGCATGACTGTATATACTTTGTTAGAATTCTCTACTAGGCTCATTGCTCACCCCTATGGGATTTAGTGTAGGTAAAGATGTGGTGATCCCGCCGAACTGAGGGCATGGATGTTTTGTGAAGAGTAAATAGCTCTTTTGTTTTGTTGTAAACTTTGTAAAGCCAAGGGCGAAACGTGTATGGGTCAGAGTGACCGTTTTGTGTAACCGGGTTATTGCCTTGGAAGATGTAAGCCCTTAAGGGCATTTTATTGTTTTGAGATTAGGTGCTTCACATGCTATAGATTCATGTGTATTTTGATCATTAAATGTATATCCGCATGTGAAACTTTTATATAAACTCTCATATTAACTATGTAAGGTTTGGAGGTTTATAGTCATGATTTAGTGAATGTTAATTATGTGGGTAGTTAATGTTGAATTATTTCGGGGCGTTACAACTTGGTGTCAGAGCTACCAAGTTTGAATACTTGGGGCTCGTGGGAAGTGGTTGTTAAACCATAATGGGTTCATTTCACATGATTAGGAAATGTTTGTTTATTTGTGATTATGTGATAGCATGCTTGCGTGACTATATGGATATGGAATTGGACTTTTGGGATGTTATTTGCGCCTATTAGATTCCTCGAAGTCTTATTAGAAGGGTACTTGATCAATACTCCTTCTACTAAGAATTCTTGGTTTCTCATGGGACGAATCTCATCACTAAAGGATAATTCGTATGTGTTTATGTGACTAAGTGCTTATGTGGAGTGAATTGAATTGTTTGTGTGTTAGAATGTATATAATTGTATTAGTTTAACGTGCGAGGCAAGTTGCGAGTACATTTGGAATTATGTGCTAAGTTATCTATCTTGTTCCTTAATTAGGATGTCAGGAAGAGTTCAAAGTCAAGGTGGCAGGGGTGGAAGGCGAGGTCGAGGTCGCCGGGGTGTACATGAGATACTGGTCCACGAGGTCTCGGAACAAGAAGAGGGTCTAGGCCAAGCTGACATGGCCGAACAAGTGGGGCAAACGGAGGTGCCAGAGCAAGCCGGCCAAGCCGCAATGGGGCTCTAGCTAGGGAGAGTCCATGAACATCTTGAGGGTGGAGACTCAAGCTAGGGAGAATGTTGCGGAAACAAGGGCGAGCTTCCTCACGAGGGAGTTCTTGAGGGCCAAGCCGGATGAATTCCATGGCGGACCCGAGCCAAAGAAAGCGGATGAATGGCTAGAACAGACCGTGAATACTTGATATGCTTCACATCGAGAACAGGGAGTTGAGGGTGACCCTTGCAAGTTATTATCTCAAAGGTGACGCAGGTCAATGGTGGAAGTATGCCAAGGGCCGAATAGAGCCGACATGGGAAGCATTTGTGGTAGCCTTCCAAGACAAGTACCTACCTCCCACTGCTAGGGAGAGGTTGAGGCAGGAGTTTAAGGACCTTAAGCAACTAAATATGTCCGTGGCCGAATTTGAAGTGGCCTTTTCTAGTTTGTCCCGGTTTGCACCGAAATTGGTAGCAACGGAAGAGCGTCGTTGCATCGAGTTCGAGCAGATTGAGAACTAAGATTCTATTCAGGGTGCCGGGAACATGATCCGAAATTATGATCGCCTTGTGGAGGCAGCCGCACATGTGGAAATTATTGTGGAGGCCGAGGAGGAGAGACTTCGGAATTCGAGGTCTAGGGGCTAAGGGCCACAGGGGGACTTTAGGCCCAACAAGAAGAGTAGGAGCAACTCTTCATCCCAGCCCCAACAACAACAATCTAGATCTACTTTTCTCTTGCCTAGTGCGGGCCCGGAAAAGAGTACACCGAGTGGGTTTTCTTGTTTCAAGTGTGGCCAACCGGGTCACAAGGCCTTTGCATGTCCACAGAAGGGAGGAAGACAGCAGGTGTTGCCACCTCCACCTAACCAATCTCAGAGTCAGTCTCAGAGTAGGGGTCAGGGGCCTACTTGCTATCAGTGCGATCAATCAGGGCACATGAAGAGAGCTTGTCCGCAGTTGGGAGGCGCATCTGGCGCATCGGGGTCGAGGCAGACTCAGAGCCATCAGCAGGCTCACTCAGCTCAGGCTTCACGAGTTCATCAAGGAGCCGCTTCGGCTCAATCAGTACAGCAGGCCTATGCTCCGAGGGATGAGCAGGTTGAGCAGAGGCCACAGGGGCACATGTATGCAGTTACCGCGCCAGAGCAGTTGCCAAGATCCTCGGTAGTGAAAGGTATTTTTATTCTGTGTAATTCTTTGGCCAGTGTGTTGATAGATACGGGTGCGTCTTATTCATTCATATCTGCTGCATTCGTATCTACATTGGGGCTAGAGGTGACACAGTTAGCATCTTCGCTCAGAGTAGAGTCTCCAGTCGAGGCTACAGTTGACCTAGATCGGGGTTGTCATGGTTGTGAGATAGAGGTTGCCGGGCGTAGACTCCTGTTTGGTTTTGTGTTGCTAGACATGTCGAGTTTTGACGTCATCCTAGGCATGGATTGGTTGTCTTCATATCGGGCAGTGATAGATTGTTTTCGTCGGAGAGTCACCCTGTGCACCTCGAGTGGTGATTGTTTTTACTTTCTGGGAGACCGGGTTGATAGGGTCTTGTCTCCAGTATTTGGTCCTCGTAGTAGGAATGAGCTTAGTGGTCTTCTTGCTACTCTTCTGGATAATGAGAGTGGCGGAACTCGAGTTGAGTTGCCAAGGGTAGTGTGTGAATACCCGAACGTGTTTCCCGAGGGCCTTACTAGTTTGCCACCCCACAGGGAGATTGAGTTCACCATCGACTTAGTGCCTAGAACGGCACCAATTTCTATGGCGTCATATAGATTTGCACCCGCGGAGTTGCATGAGTTGAAGATTCAACTCCAAGAACTTCTAGACAAGGGCTTCATTCGCCTTAGTACGTCACCTTGGAGAGCGCCAGCTCTCTTCGCAAAGAAAAATGATGGGTCATTGCGGTTGTGTATCGACTACCGTAAATTGAATCGGGTTACTGTCAAGAACAAATACCCTTTACCCAGAATAGATGACTTATTTGATCAACTTAGAGGGTCTTGTTGCTTTTCGAAGATAGACTTGAGGTCGGGGTACTATCAGTTGAGAGTCTGAGAGGAGGACATCCAGAAAATGGCCTTTCGTACGCGTTATGGCCACTATGAGTTCCTTGTAATGCCATTTGGGTTGGCTAATGCACCGGCTTCTTTCATGGATTTGATGAACCGAATTTTTAGGGAGTACTTGGACCATTTTGTGGTCGTCTTCGTGGACGACATCCTAATCTATTCAACTTCCGAGGAGGAACACGAGGCTCACTTAAGAGTAGTGCTTGAATTGCTTAGAAAACATCAGTTGTATGCCAAGTTTGAGAAGTGCGAGTTTTGGCTCACCGAGGTGAAGTTTCTGGGTCATGTGGTGTCAAGTGAGGGAGTAACTGTAGATTCTTCAAAGATAGATTCTGTACAAGATTGGAAGCAACCTAAAAATGTTTTTGAGATCTGGAGTTTCTTGGGATTGGCGGGGTACTATCAGCGTTTTGTGAGGGACTTCTCTAGATTAGCCGCGCCTTTGACTAGGTTGACTAGAAAGGGGGTTAAGTTTGTATAGAGTGAGGCTTGTGAGAAGTCTTTCCAAGAACTCAAAACAATGTTGACTACGGCACCGGTGTTGATCATTCCGGAGAGAGGCTTGGGTTACACTGTTTATTGTGATATGTCTCGGGATGGGCTTGGTTGTGTTTTGATGCAAGGGGGAAAGGTTGTAGCCTACGGCTCACGGCAATTGAAAACCCATGAGAAGAATTACCCTACCCACGACCTAGAGTTAGCCGCAGTAGTGTTTGCCTTGAAAATTTGGAGGCATTACTTGTATCGTGAAAAGTTTGAAGTTTTCTCTGACCATAAGAGCTTGAAGTATTTGTTTTCCTAGAAGGACTTGAACTTACACCAACGGAGGTGGATGGAGTTTTTAGAAGACTATGATTTTGAATTACACTATCATCCGGGAAAGGCCAGTGTAGTGGCTGATGCCTTAAGTCGAAAAACCGTGAGTAGTTTAGCGAGTGTAGCCATTCGGGAGTGAGTTATGTTGGGTGAAGTTGGCAAGTTTGAATTACAATTGGGTGAGTCCGAAGAGGGCACAACATTGTTTGCCTTAAACGCTCGGCCTGTCTTGATTAGCAAAGTTGTAAAGGCGCAACAAGGAGACCGTGAAGTAGAGTTAATTCGTGATAGAATCTCCAATGGGAACGAAGAGAAGGGTTTGAACATTCATTCAGATCAGAGTGTACGCTACCTAGATCGTCTATTTGTGCCTGAATCTTGTAGGGAGGAAGTGCTTCGGGAGTTTCATCACTCACGCCTTGCGGTACATCCGAGAGGCCCCAAAATGTATCGAGACCTTAGCCGTCAGTTTTGGTAGAGGGGTATGAAGCAGGATGTCGCATCCTTCGTGTCGAAGTGCCTTATTTGTCAGCAAGTCAAGGCCGAACACCAGAGACCAGCGGGTTTGTTACAACCCTTACCTATAGCCGAGTGGAAGTGGGAGCACGTTACCATGGATTTCATAGTTAGGCTTCCTAGAACGCAGCGGGGCAATGATGCCATTTGGCTAATTGTTGATAGGTTGACTAAGTCCACACACTTCATTCCAATTCGTACTAGCGACTCAGTTGAGCACTTGGCAGAATTGTATGTTAGAGAAATAGTTCGGCTTCATGGGGTTCCGGTAACCATCGTGTCGGATAGGGATCCTCGTTTCACCGCCCAGTTATGGCAAAGCCTTCAAGAGGCATTGGGAACCAAATTGACTTTTAGCACCGCTTATCACCCTCAGACCGATGGGCAGTTGGAGCGCACCATTCAAATTTTCGAGGACATGCTTAGAGCTTGTGTCCTAGATTTCAAGGGGTCTTGGGAGAGGCACCTACCCTTGATTGAATTTGCCTACAACAATAGTTATCAGGCTAGTATCGAGATGGCACCGTTTGAGGCCTTGTATGGCCGACCTTGTAGGTCACCAGTCTATTGGGCCGAGGTGGGGAATGCACGGTTGTTGGGTCCGAAGATCGTTAGGGAGACAATTGAGAAAGTTGCTCTCATTTGCAAGAGATTAGCTACGGGTCAAAGCCGACAGAAAAGTTATGCCGATAAGAGGAAATGACCCTTATCTTTCGAAGTGGGTGATCATGTGTTTCTCAAGATCTCACCTAGGTGGGGTTTAATGAGGTTTGGCAAGAGCGGGAAGTTGTCTCCGAGGTTTATTGGGCCTTTCGAGATATTGGAGAGAATCGGGGAAGTGGCATACCGATTAGCTTTACCGCCACAACTTTCGGGAGTTCACAATGTATTTCATGTGTCAATGCTTAGGAAGTAAGAACCCGACCCTTCTCATGTATTAGATTGGGTTGATTTGAAGGTAGATGAGGATGCCTCCTACAAAGAGCGACCGGTTCAAATCTTAGATAACCGAGAGCAAGTGTTAAGGGCAAGACCATACCGTTAGTAAAGGTGTTGTGGAGGCACCACGAGGTGGAAGAGGCAACGTGGGAAAGGGAGGTGGAAGTCCGCTCCAAATATCTAGATTTAATTGAGCATGCTTGATTGCTTTATTTTAATTGTAATATTCCCTTGTGTTGAAGGGAAAAGGTGTTGCATTGTGGATCACATGTTGTTGTATTTATCGTTGATTTGAGTATGAGATTATGAAGAATAATGTTTTGTTCTAAACATTTCGTTTCATATATCTAGTTTGAGAAATTGTGTTTTGATGAAATGATGAGGAAAAAAATGTTAAATGTTGATTGTATTTTGATGTTGCGACTTGATGATGTTGTTGGGCTAGTCGTAATGGTTAGAGCTTTAATTGGGTTGTCTAAATTTCGGGGACGAAATTTCTTATGGTGGGGAGGTTGTGATGATTGGTTTTGCTACACGCTCCTTCCTTCTCGTTTTCTTTGGGATTGTTGTGTCCGGATGCCTTTTCTCTAACTCTCATCCTTGTTTATTTCGAATCGACTTTATTTTCACTTCGGTAGGTGCGCGGTCAAGTCCGGAGTGCCCGGGGACCGAACCAGACTTTTCTGGGATGTTGGGCCAGAGTCGCACGTGCGGTGGCCTTGGCCGCACGTGCGGGGTAGGGGCCGCATGTGCAGAATTCAGGGGAGACTTGAGCGGCTTTCTGTCTAAAATGCACGAGCGGAAAGAGGTACGGGAGAGGATCCCCGCACGTGCAGGGATGAAGGTCGCATGTGCGGGAGGGGGTGCTCCGCACGTGCTGGGAAGGGCGCCGCACGTGCGGCAGACGGGCAGTCCGAATCTCTACTTTTTTTTACCCTTTTGGCTGAAGTTGTATCACATTTTGGGGCTTTTTCTCTCACTCTAAACTTCATTTCTCTCCTCCTTCTCTCTAGAAAGCCTAACCAAAACACTTAAACACTTTGATTCCTTGCAAACCCTTGGATCTAGAACATCATCAGCTCCCCATAATCTTGAAGATCAAGCTTGGACTTCTCTTGGTGTAGGAGAAATTGAAGAATACTCCATCTTGAATCTAGGGTTTCCTCCCTCATCTTCATCAAAGTTTGAGGTAGGGACATTCTTGAGTTATATATATGTTTTGCAAGATATATGTTGATTTTATTGCTTCTCTTGAGTCTATTTCGAGAATTTGGTTCTTGGCTCAAGGATGGTGAGATTTCTCAAAATGAGGGTTTAAACTTTAAATGTTCTAAGTTGATCCTTGAAGCCTTTTATCTATGATTTAAGAAAGATGATTTTGATGAGCTTTCACATGAAAATGGGAGGTGTTTTGGTTTTGAGAAAGAACCCTAGAAATTGGGGATTTGTTTGAAAACATGAGAAAAACTTTGAAATTCTTCTTTTCTTGTGTTGAATGGGTCAATGAGTGTGGATTTCACAATGTGAAATAAAGAAATGATAATTTTCTTGATAATAGAGAGTGGAGGACTTATTTTTGAAACTATTGTTGAATGCTGGAAATATTTAAGTGTAAGATGATAATTGGTGTGCGCTATGGTTTTGTGAAAATTATAAACCTTGGGCGTTAATGTTTGAAAACATTATTTGTAGTCTTGATGAGACTATGTTGCTAAGAATTGTGAAAAGTGAAATTGTGGCTAAGTGTAGATAACATATGGTTATCTTGGGAAAGAGCATTGAAAGGAGGTAATGGAAAATGTGATTGTTGACATTATTGTAGAGACTTTGAAAATGGAGAAATGTTATGAATATGGAAAATCATTGCACGCATACTCATTCGTGTTACTATTATTATGCATTATGAGTTTAGATTGAAAAATATTTACTTCATGAAAGAAAAAGGTGTTGTAATGTGAACTATGGAAAAGTGATATGGGGTAAATACGTGGTAAATCCGAATAAGGGGTGTAGTTGAACTTGATAAGTTGGCCTGAGTGTCCATGGTGAAAGACCAGAAAACCGCACGGATAGGTGTCGAGCCTTCCGGTTAATACCAATAAAAATGACAATTGGGTAGTACTTGTAGAGTCTACTTGCAGACACCAGCCTACGGATTACCAGTGTCGTATTTACCGCCCCTATTGATAAAAATTGGAAGTTTGAGATGTGTTGAGGTTGCAAGCTTTTATTTAAAAATGGAAATCTTTGAGAAGAGCATGAAATGAAATTTTCTTTAAAAAGGGGCATTGAATGGCATTGGCATTTACATTTACATTGAGAATTGCATAACTGTATATACTTTGTGAGAATTCTCTACTGGGCTTTATGCTCAACCCTATGGGACTTTGGTGCAGGTAAAGATGTGGTGATCCCGCCGAACTAAGGGCGTGGATATTTTTTGAAGAGTAAATAGCTCTCTTATTTTTGTTGTGAATTTTGTAAAGCCAAGGGCAAAACGTGTATGGGTCTGAGTGACCATTTTGTGTAACCGGCCTATTGCCTTGGAAGATGTAAGCCCTTAAGGGCATTTTATTGTTTTGAGACTAGATGCTTCACATGCTATAGATTCACGTGTTCTTTTGATTCGTTGAACGTATACCGCATGTGGAACTTTTGTATTAAACTCATTTATTAAATATGTGGAGATGGAAGGATTATTGTTATTATTTATTGAATGTTCATTAATGTGGGCAGTTCATGTTGAATTATTTCGGGGATTACGTATACCCTGCCGAAATTTTTGGGGCATTACAGCTTTGTCTTGACCGGTGGAGATCAAATTCCGGCGAAGTTGATCTTTGGGCTTTTCTTCTCTTCTCTCTTTAAGGTAGGGATTTCTTTGATCTTTTTCAATGCCTCTTTTATAGATAGACATGTGGTATGTTTTTATTGCATAAAAACCATGTTGTTATGGATTTTTCAAAAATCATGATAGAGAATTTAAGATTTGGTAGTTGAGATTGAAATTTTGTGAACATGGTTGTTATTGGGGTTAAATTGGAGAGTGGTTAACATGTTTATGTGTAGAGAGAAATAAGGCCCTAATTTTGATATAATGCCTAATAGATAAAAAGGGTTGAAATTGTGAAATTATCATGTTATGAATTAAGGAATTTAATTAATGATTTGGTAATTAAATTGAGATTGATTTGGGCCTTGTAATCTTTTTAGCATTTACTTGTGTTGGGTTGTTCATAGTTGAATGTAACAAATTGGTGGCTTGTATATTGCAAAAAAGGAGTAAATCATGTGGTTAAGATTTATGGGTTATGCCCTTGTTGAGTTGAGATAAAATAGGTTGTGGCCTTGCTATTTATGAATTAAATTTGGAAGAATAAAATGAATGGATTGGGAAGGAAGGGAAATATGTTTACTTGGAAAATAAGAGAATTGATTTTTGAAATAGAAGAATGAAATAATAACTCTATGTGAATTTCAGAAAGTAACTTGGGATTGAATTATAAATATTTTGTCGTTGTTGTTGGATTTAAAACCTCATGGGTGTCGAATCATTGTAAAACATGTGTTGAATACATATATTTAGAGATTTTGTCATTGGTCATCGGTGGAGGATGACATTGTTGTGTTGAATAATTGTGGGTGTGCATTACACATGAGTTGGATTATGCTCTATTGAATAGTTTATGTGCATGTATTACACTTATGTTGGTTGTACCATGTCATGGTGTGATGGTTGAGAAAATGTGTACTGTGCTGAGAATGAGAGGTACCATTACCTTCCAGCTAGTGCCTGGAGAATTGGCAAAGGTACCATTCCCTTCCAGCTGGTGTCTGGTAAATTGGTGTTTCATTGTGGAAAGATGTATCATGGGCTTACTGTGCTTCTGGCAAGTAGAGCGGAGATTGTTTATCATTGTTGTCTCATTTGATTATGTGTGTCATGTGTTATGATGATTATGATTCAGTAAGGTTGTGATATCTTATATGTTGAGTAGATGTGTTTATGTATATTTGGAGGTGTTAGAGAGTGGTTGAGGGATTTCCCTACCATAAATCAGTTATTAAAAGTATCACTTTTAACTTGAGCTTGAAGATTGAGAATGCGATGAACGTGTGGAGACGGGTTTAGGTTATGTATTGGGTTATAAATAATGTGAAGAAATCGGATTTGGTGAACGTGTTTTCAAAAATAAAGCGGGTATTATGTGGTATTTTGTTACAAATGGAAAATGTGGTTATCGTGTAATAATTGTTAAAATGGAAATGGGCAGTGAAAGCGAACCTTGATGTTGTTGAATGAACTAAATGATTTTGAGAAAAGTACGTATGTATGTATACTTTGGTTACAAATGTCACATTACTTATATGGTATGAGATTAGCATTCATGATCATAGCTATCTGTAAGTTGTTATTGTTAAGGATCATGTTGAGATCCCTACTGAACTTTATGTTCATCCCACGTTGTTAATCTTTTTTAGATGTATCTCGAGAAGTATTACAAGGTCATGGATCTTCCTTAGCTGTTGGTCACGGGGCCTTTTATTTGTGGACAAAATGCTATTGATGTAAAAAGGGTTAAACCCTTTCTTTTACTTCAAAGAAGTAAGCCTGCGGGCAATTTATTTAGTTATGTACATGTTGCATTTAATTTGCGTTTCGGATGAGAGAATCTTTATTTATTCTTACAAATGATGTAAGGAGTTTCCGCATGTTATCTCTGAGATTGAATAAACTTAATGAAGTTGGTAATGGATTCCGAGTAAATAAAAGTGGGGCTTGACATAAACTCTTATAAGAACAACATAATAAAAATTTCATAATTTCTGAGATCGAAAATTATATTTTAAAAAAAATATTACAAAATTGAATCATTTTCGCTCATAACTTTACACAACACTCCAATCCAAATATTACTCAATTAATTTATGCACTAACTATTTAAAAAAAATATTTTGGGACATTACACTGTTCTAGAATTTAAACAATCATAAAAAAAAACTAGTTCTACATAAATATTTAGACCATTACAAATTAAAACTAAAAACCAACAAATAAAAGTAATAAAAAAATATATTATGCGGGTTTAGGTTTTATATGGAATAAGAGAAGATACTATGCGAGAGGATGTATAATATAAATATAGGCTATTTATATCCGGTCCAGATCGGTTCCAATCCGAAACCGTGGGGTTCAATTCGGAATCAATCCGTGGACTACAGATTTTTAATTTTTCAATCCGAAACTGAACCATGGATTCAAAAAATCAATCCAAACCTACCGGATTGGATTGGACCGGATCGGATTACGGATTTTATGGATTCTTTGCTCAGCCTTACTACTCACCGAGAAGTTATTGGTGGGTTACGAATTCATGTTGGGTGAGTGTGGAATAGAAAGCATGGTGAATTATGATTGATGTAGGATATGATCACATGATATTTTAATATTAATTAATAATTTTTTCTACACAATCTCATAATTATTTATTCAAAATTTATTGGAGAATCAATAGTTTAAATTTAGGAATAACTTGTCTCAATTTAAAATTTTAATTGGATTAGACAATTAAAATCTCTAATCGGTAAGAGTTGTTAAACAGAACACGCTTACCAATAAATTTTTTTGAAAAAGTTTGACTGGATCATATTTTTATAAATTTTTATTGATAAAACTCTTTCATTTAATGACTTTTATTGATAAGAAATTTTCGTTTAATAATTCTTGTTAGTAAAAAATTTTAACTGTCTAATCCAATTCAACAAGAGAAAAACTAAATCTTCAAATTTATTTTAGTCATGAATCATACATTTCATCAATGTAATCTCTAATACATATATTCGTTTTAGGTAAATTCTAGGTCCCAACTTTTTTGCAAAATAAAATGCCAAGTGTGAAGTCCTCCTCTAGGTTATAAGGACACGTGTTGCCTTTTCATAGATTAAATCCTTAATCTCACAATAAATGTCTCTTGAATTGTACCATACGTTTCAGTTATGACATTTATAATATTCAGTAATGATATATTATGCTATTAATTATGACTTGATTATACATATTATGGTATTGAGTAGTACTACATGTACTAATTAGTGTACCAACACTAATTATGACTTTGTTATTAACCTCACTCATTATACAAATTATAAATACCAAAAACATCTTAAATTTTGTCACATCATCAATTGGTACACTAATTAGTACATTAATTGGTGTATATAGCATTACTCTTTGGTATTAGTTATGATTTACTATGATATTAGTTATAACATTATTTTGATTGTAATTCAAAAGGTGTTTAGTTATATTTATGTGGTGTTTGGTTATGATTTTTTTTTTTTAATTAAGACTTTAATGTTGTATTTGATTCATGGATTTGGATAGAAATTTAAAAGAAAAAATGAAAAAAAGTGTGAAATTTATGTAAAATATAAGTATATTTTATTCACATTTTGCCTCATTTTTTTTTTTTTCAAATTCATAAACCAAACACAACCTAAAAAATTCAATTATAATAATTAACCCCATAAATATCATAATTACACGGTTTTGATACAGACTCCCACAAAACACAACCCCCACACCTTTGAGAGAGAGAGGAAAGAAAAACAAATAAAAAAAATACGAACATGTGGTCCACATCAATTGGGGGTCATAGGGGTCACCCATTTTTTAGGGTCTCAAGCATAACTCTTTACATATAATACATACTTTTTAAGGGTTAAGGGTATGCACAATAACATAATCCTTTATTCTATTACGGTGAACTATACTATCATTTTCATTTTTGTGAAACTTCACTTTGGTTCTTATAGATTCAATTTATTTTTTAATTTTGTTATAATGTACTCCCTCTATTATCCGCTGCATTGTTAACAATTTGAACTGAAAAAAATCACATGTAAAGTTAGAGAAACTAAAGTGAAATTAAAAACAAACTATTTGAATTCCACTTTGGTCTCTCTAATTTTACATACGTCTTTTTCCGTTCCAAATTCTAACGATGAGTGACAGAAGGATCACATTGTAATAAAATTAAAAATATAATTCAAATTAAAATTACGAAAATTAAATTAACACTATAGGAATTAATAGTATATTGCATTGTGCAAAGCCAATAATAAAACTACATTTATCTAAAATAAAGAAATGATGAATATTCACAATTTTTTCACTTGTCGTGATTTTTTGCTAAAATATAAAGGGCTCATTTGGCAACCCAGCTTTTAAGCTGTTTATTGATTTATTAGTTTGCCTGAGTTACAATATCTCTCTATTTCTTTACATATCTTTTCATAATAATAATAAATAAAAAAAAATCAGCTTATCAAGAATACTCAAAACAATCCAAATGGATTAAGTACTCTAATTATCTAGATTTTCTCATTAAATATAAGTTTCGTCGCCTTTATTAGTGTTACATTAAAAATTGTTTTTAACGTAAGTTTTTTTTTTATCTTTAGCATAATTACATGTTCTTTTTAGATTTGTAGATTATCTTTAAGACTTAAATATAGTACAAGTTGGATTTTATATAGAAAAACCTTTAATTTCAATTCTCAAATAAAAAAAATGAAAACTTTAATACATTACATTAAAAAAAAATTATATATAAATTTTTTATCTTTTGCATAATTACATGATCTTTTAGATTTTTAGAATATCCTCAAGACTTAAACATAGTACAAGTTGGATTTTATATAGAAAAACCTTTAATTTCAATTCTCAAATGAAAACTTTAATACATTCGTACTAATATTTTTACCCCCCGCCCCCCCCCCCAAAAAAATGTAAATACATAAAATTCTACATAATTGTCTCACTATTATTACTATCAAGTAGTACATTAATTATTTTGAAAATATGTAGCCAAACAATTAGTAATCAATTGACCTCCAATTTGGTTGTGTAATTAATTTTCTTCTATTATTTATAAGTCATTCTTGAATACTATTGGTAAAAACAAATATAATTTCACACGTAAATAGCCTTATGAATATATGATATTCCTATTTGTCTCTACTAATTGTTTTAGTAAAATCATGAATTCAGTGAAGTACTAAAACTGATTGCACGCATATGAACAACGTAGTTATGAAATTGATTCAAGTAAAATAATACAATTCTGTATTGAAATCTCCAATAAAACAACCACAATTATAATACCAAATTATTATATTAAAACTAGCATCCAAATATATATAGATATATATATATCCTAAAAGAGAATTAGAGAAGAGACCGATAAAAAAAAATTAAAATAATTAATTCTAGATGTACACATATATATTCATGCAAGCGATGGGTGTAAATGTAATACGTTTGCAATTTTATATTTAAATTTGTTAGTGAATTTGATGAATGAGAAAGATGGGTTGAATTTAAAATTTGATAATAGTTATATACTAAACAGTTAACAACTTGGACATTCTTAGAAAGAATAAAAATAGTGACAGAATTTTAAATTATTATGAGTTCCATACTTTAAATAATAGAATAGATTTATTCAACTATAAAAATTGAACGGGAAATTCTACGATATACATACTTGAAAGGGGTGTATCTATGCACCTCTAATTATATTATTTTCTTCTTTAGTTATGATCAATTTTCTTATTTAGTTATGACATTATCACAAGATCTTTGGTTATGCCTTATGTGGTGTTGGTTGTGACTCTTTTTTTTTTTAGTTATGATTCAGAAATTGTGGAGTTATGCGATTTTCTTCTTTAGTTATAAGAGCATATGGTACACACTCTATCTTTCCTAAGTTGAAAGTATATAAAAACTAACATGACAAACTATACATAATAGTCTAAATTATTAAACAAAGCTATTCAACTACGTATTCAACCTACCATACATAAATAATTAGGAATTGAATAAATTAGACTCAAATAAAAACATTTAGATACACAATTGACAAAATAAAAATTTTAAAGACCAAAGTGATACAGAATACATACTTTGCAACATTAATTTAGATATAGATATGGAATAGGCAGCATATAAGGTAGCCAAATTATGCTCCCAAGCTGTCAAGTCATATGATCTATGAGGAGATAATTCCTCCCCAAATAAAAGGTTTAGTGATAGTCTAAACCTGATTGCTACATTTCTTATGCATAACATTAGCTCTATAGAATAATAAAAAAGTAGAAAGAAAAGAACAAAATGGAACTTAGTGCAGAAACACTACAAGAAAGAATGAATGATCATATGTTTTTCTCAATTAGAATTGCATAGTTTTGGTTATCATGAAATAAGTCTTAATAACATAAATCCAATACACTGTCTTAGCAAACAACAATAAAATAAAATAAAAATCAACGGGGATTTGCTTAATCATGAGGCGATTAGAAGCTTGGAGTATTGGGATTCTGTTTGTCTCTGCAATTGAATTTCCTTCAACTGTATGCATTTGCAGCAAAAGACTTAATAATTACAAAACACATAATAAGGGGTTGTTTGGGATGTTCTAAATAAGTGCATTTTTTAACTTTTTATGAAATATGGGTTGGGTATGGGTTGGGTTTGAAGTGATGTGATAGAGAGGTGATGTGATTTCAATAGAATAGTGACTTTTTGACTTTTTTGTTTTTGTTTTTTTCTTTCATTCTTGCACCAATTAGAGATGAATGGGGGTTGTGTTTTTTTGGAGGTCTGTAGCATTGTTGAAAAAAAATGTAACATTACTACAAAATGTGTGAGTTAATTTCTGAATCACAAATTGGCGTTATTCCCCTGAAAAATTACATATTA
This sequence comes from Camellia japonica, assembly GCA_030407325.1. NCBI lineage: Eukaryota > Viridiplantae > Streptophyta > Magnoliopsida > Ericales > Theaceae > Camellia > Camellia japonica. The sequence goes on from JAPPVO010000036.1 coordinate 54,975,133, forward strand.
TTTATTATAGAAATATATAATATTTATCACAAAAATATATAACGGGGTGCATAAAATTTCTCTCCAAATATCCATCAAATTAAGGAAGAAACATTTTTTTTGCATCTAATTAAAATTTGATAAAAATTTAAAAATGAAGTATTGAAGATGATTTTTTTTTTTTTCCCATCAAATTTGGACGAAAGGATAAACAAACATTGCAATTGAATTGGGGAACAACCTGGAATTTAATTGAATTGGCACCCCCCAAAAAAAATGATTTGAAAACTTGAAATTTAAAAAGAGTTTTGATTTTTTTTTTTTTTTAATCTAAATCATGATTTGAAAACTTAACCAAACGCTACCTTTATCTTTCAAAACACGACTCAAAACTCAAAACTAATTTCAAAAACTAAACCAAATGGAGCTATATATATATATAGAATTTTTTATAAGTTTGTTTAGTATGAAAGTGATGGAAGTAATAAGGAAAATATAAGAAAATTTAAATTTGTTATAAAAGTAATCATTTATAATAAAAATTTCTATTTTTTTGTAAAATTTTCATCCTAATCAAATTCATACAAATATTTTATTTTATTTTATTTTCCTTTTCTTTTCTTTCACTTATTTTTACTTTCTATTATTTATTTCTTTCTAATGAAACGGAGCCTAAGTAGCATGATCATTTATTTTAAAACATGACATTTTTAGTCCCTAAAAAATGCATTGTTTGTTATTTTAGTCCCGTAAATTTTAATTTTATCATTTTAATTATCAAAATTGTCAATATAAAAAGTAAAATAATAAAATTAAAATGACAAACACAACAATTCAGTTGGGGGCAAACCTGAGAGTTAATTGAACTGGCATTCAACTTTGAGATTCATTTTTATCTTCCCTAACCCTTGCGTTTTCCACCTTCTGATTGAAATATTTTTCAAGACTATCCATTTTAGATTTAGTAGTAATTCTTTGTTTTCCGATTCGGGACCAGAGCTCGACATGAGGGATATGCTCGACGATCCAGTAGTCTTTTCCTTGGTTGGGTTTGGGTTCCATTCTATCTATGAATTCTTCTGGCACACCAACAAACGCAAGAGTTTTGAGGTTTATGAGGTAGTGGATGCCAGATGGTACCTCCTTTAGTTGCGTGCTAGGCTCAATCATTAGATCTTCAAGAAGAGGCAATGCTCCTTCCTCTATTATCACCGAATTCATTCCCTTCAACCCTACGAGAGTCAGTTGCTTAAGTTTTTGAAACCTTCCGACCTCAAAATATTACTGCTCCCCATCATATGCATCCGACATATGAAGACATGCTAAATTAGGCAAGACTTGGAGGGCTTTTAGTGGATCGTTCTTGGTCAAACCTAAACAAAATAGATGTAATGTGACTAGATTTTGAAGTTTCAGGATCCACTCGGGCACCTTCTCTAAACGTCCAAGCAACTCGAGATGTTGAAGATATTGAGGTGGAGATGATGATGATATGTGCTGTAAATCCAGAATCTTATTATTACTTGCGGCCTCTACACTCAAATGTTGAAGGTATTTCATCTTCTCAATGGCTGCACATAGAGCCCTCCCATGTTCTCTTTCCAATTTCGTAATTCCTAACTTCCTTAGCTGCCTCAATTTCTCAAGCTCTTTAATTAGGCCATCATTTGTCTCCACATAACACAAACTTTGCAGCTCCTCTAAACCGCCAATCCCTCCTTGTATCTTCAATCCTACTATAAAATCCACCAAGTATTCAGATTCAAAGTTATGAGAATAGGCAAGAAGATGTCGCAACTTACAAAGCCTACTGATATCAAATGGGAGCTCACTCACAGGGGAATCTTTCAGATCCAAAGTCTGTAAGTTTTGCAACTTGCCTATGGACTTTGGAATTATCTTCACTTTTGTGCTCCTTATGCTTAGGTATCTCAAAAGAAATAGATTTCCCACATCTTCATGAAGTTGATCCAAAGGAGCATCCTGAAGATCCAGCACTTTCAAAAGCTTGAAATTTGCAGCTAGTGTACCCAATAAGGGCTTCTTTGGCAGCTCTCCCCTTTGAAAAAGAAAAACATAACGAACTGAGGATTTACTAATGCTTTTCATAACCTTATCCATGTTGCAGTAACGCATATGCATAGATAACCGGCGAGTTGTGGCATTGAAACTTGAATTCTCTTTTTCCAAAATTTGACACAAACTAAACTCCTTGGACATTGAGAGAATAATCTCACGCACTACATCATGTACCTGACACCATCCAACTCTTCCATCAAATTTTGTTGTTGACACTAGAACTAAGCGTCTATGGATCAGCTCAGTCAAGTATTCTTCTGCAACTTCTTCCAATGTTTTTCCATTCTGCTCTTCAACAAAACCCTCAGCTATCCATAGCCGAATTAGTCTCCCAACTTTGATAAAGTAGTCTTCTGGCATTATGCCAAAGTACAAGAAACAAGATTTGAGGTGGTGAGGCAGATCATTATAACTGAACAACAAAATTTTGCTAATGCTTTTAAGGTTAGGATTCCTTTCCAACTCAGAGTTCATGCTACCATAGAATTTTTGCCATTCGGATATACCCTTGTTTTTGGTGGACAAGAGACCACCTATAGCTGCAATTGCAAGTGGCAAACCTTGACACTTTCTAACAATTGCATGTGATACTTCCTCCAACTCAGGGGGACAATGACCCTCATAGTCCAATTGGAAGGCTTTCTTGCAAAAGAGTTCCCAAGCCTTCTCTTCGGATAGGGCTTCAAGCTCGTGGACATGATCCACTGAAGTTTCTTTGAAAATGTAGCAACCTGTTCACTGCGTGTGGTGATGATTACCCGACTGCCTTCACTATTTTTGGGTAAAGCATGTCTTATGGATCCCCAAAAATCAGTTTCCCATACATCATCAAACACAATGACGTACCTCTTTTCGCATAAATATCCTCTTAGCTTGGCTATGAGTGAATCAATTCCCTCATCAGGTAGAGGTAGAACATCATTTCCTGAGAGTTCCTTTATCATTGTCTTGAGGAGCTCCTCTGGCTTGTCTGATTGAGAGACAGTGATCCACGCTTTGCAATTGAAGTGTGCAACCACTTCTTGGCTGTCATAAACTTTCTTGGCAAGAGTGGTCTTGCCAATTCCACCCATGCCAACCACCGAGATCACTTCTCGTTGTAATTGATTTTGTCAACCAATCTGCTTATCAATTCATATTTGGGAGATTCAATGCCAACAAATTCATCATCCCCTATGAAAAGGGAAGCCAGTCGAGGGTCACGCCACATGTTGTCCTTGGTGATGTTGCTAGTGCTGGTACTGTTGTGTTCTGAAGAAGTCCTAGTGCTGAATCCATATCGATCAGCTCCTTCCTTGATCTCACGGATTGTAGTCTTGATGTCTTGGATCTGAGAAGCTATCTCATGTCGTGGCTTTAGCGTAGTGATCTTCCGAGTGACTTTATGCAGGGAACCATATAGTCCAGGTTGTTTTGGCAAGACCAAGAGAATGTGTTCATCGATGACATCTTGTATCCGATAAGCAACTTGCCTTACTTGTTTCACCCATATTTTCACACCTTCATCTCCAGTTTCTGCTCTTGATTCTGCATCTTTTAAGAAAGAATGTATGCGCTCCAATTCAGCTTTGATACTGACCATTTCCTTGCGAACACCCCTCAACAGCTCTACTTCACCGGCTAACAATGGTCCCAAATATTGAATAACAGAGATCACTGCTCTTTCTGCCATTAGTTCTCCCTGCGTTGAACACATCATAACTATTAGTTCTAATTATGCTTCAGGTGGGATTGTGTCCATGTCGAAAGGAAATTAGTTAGATGATGTTGATGGTCAAGTTTCTTTTCAGTGCATAGCTCTGTTTATCAGTTTATGAGAGAGGTGGTAAACTTCAGTCATGGAGAAATTAATTATTTTGGCCACATTTTCCTCCAAAAGGTTAGATAAAAGAATAGATTTGATTCACATTTTAGGTCTTGCAATAAATAAATAAATAAATTAAACCTTTTATTATAATAGTAGTTTTTGTTTTTAATTATTTTCAAATTATAGACTGGCCCCTACAAATTTTTTTTAAAAAAAAAATAAGCGACTATCCCCTCTAGGTGTTTTTTTTTTTTTTTTTTTTTTTCCAGAAAAAAAAAATTAAGTGAACACAACAATGATCGATGGTAACATATATATTTGAGTGCAAAAGAGATACAACATCATTTTTCATCCTTAGATCGTCCGTAGATCGTGCTTCAATCATGAATATGAGTAGGAATCTATGAAAGAAAAGAAAAGAGATACCGAAATCATCACTTTGAATAAGAATTTCATGGATTTGAATAACAATTTATAGAGGAAAAAGTATGCAATTAATGTTGGGCAATAATACCAAAGTGAAGATTTCTTGATTTAAGTAGAATCTTCAAGTTTGTGAGTGATTTTTGTCTTTGTGGATTTAGAAAAGGCTAAAATTCAAGCTGTGAGACTCTGATCAAGGAAATATTATTGTTGTCATAGCTAGAATTCTCAAATATATTAATATTATAGAGCTAAAAATGATGAGAAAAATATATAGATACGTGTTTGTAGAAACATATACCTGCAGATTGATGTGCAACTCCAAAAACTGATATCAAAGTTCCAAATTCTTGGTACTGCCTGCTTTGATGGTTTGTCAGATTTCAGCAAAAACTTCACTGTGTGGAAAGAGTCTTTGACTTACAGACTTTAGCCCTTGAGAGTCGAATCATATACAAAGCATATACCTTTTTTAGCTCTATTATTCATCAGAATACAACCTCCACCAGCTGTACCTGAATAGATGGCTTATGGACTTACACTTGTGGTATGTGTATATATATATCTCCCTCAATCACTATTTAAATTCTACTGTATGATATATATAATATAATACAAGGTGGTTTACACCGGGAAATTTCGTGGCTCTTTGATCTCTCTTTTCTGTGAAAATGAAGTTTTAGTAAATATATTAGGAAAGGGCTAAAATACATTTAATCCATCTCAAAGAAGTCACTTTCATTCCAAATATCTTAATATGGTGGCTTTGTCTCAATTGAAAATCCAATTTCACACATATCTTTAACCAATTCACTTGTGAAGGCATTATTGAATGATTAATTAGAACATAAGTGCTTACTTAGCCTTCAATTTTCAAACTTCTTCTTTTATGGGCAAAAAAAAAAAAAGTTATATTTTATTAATAATAATGAAACATTACAAAGGGGGACAGAAAAAGAAACTGAAGTAGGATAACCCCACCAACAATAAGACTGTACAAAGCATTTGTAAACTGCGAAAGAAATCCAAACAGAAAAGCAGAAAGTTGCAAGTTGGCAACACAAAGCTCTCTGCCATTTTAGTTTCACGAATCATATAAAAATTAAAAAAGAAATCCAATCTAATAGAGAGATCAAACTACTCTCTACCTTAATACAAATACCAAGAAACAACCCAAGAGGCTATCCTCATTAAAACACAAAAATAAAAGGGTCAAGATTGAGACCCCCTCCAATCACCACCCCCACACACACGTTGTGGGTGGTGATTGGAGGAGAAGGAAAAAAAAGAAAAGAAAAGAAAAAACTGGCCAATCATGTTGAGAGGGGTCAAGGGGGTGGGGAGGAAGGGGCCCGGAACATTATTGAAAATAAAAATAGAAAGGCCGAAAATTTAATATTGGAATACAATTGACTGATTCTTATTTGTGTCAAAATCCAAACCCAATAATTGTCTCACTTCCATGATAATGAATTTGTTCACACACTTTTTTTTTTAGTGTATGAACAACACACAAAATTTGATTGGTCCAAATATATAGACTCCATACTCAAGAAGTGTAATAGCCTCACTTAAAATGGTAGATTCTACTATTTTACACCAATCAAAATGTATGTATGGTAAGTATGCCAATAAAATCGAACTTCGCTTCCATATAGTAGCCAAAGGCTTCCTTCAAAACCATTATATTTTTATTGAGAATTGTCTCCCGCGATCCCTGGAATTTTCTTCCCACGAGGATACCATCCAAATAGTTTAAAGCATGAAAATTAATTTTAAAGGTGGTACTATATGTAAATAAATTTCATAACAATGCTTAACTAGTATCTATTAATGGGTTTCTGGGGAGGTTGGATTTTGAGTTTTTTATTTCTGTTGTATTCAATCATTGTCTTAGTCTATTATTGAGCAATAAAATACAAATAAATAGATTACTGAACTAATTATAAAATCTTATGCGGCCTAAAACATCAATGAGATGGGTGCATCCTTCGCATGCTAGATATAATTAAAACAACACTGTTACCATCACCGCTAAGTTTGATCGTTGTTTTTTATTTTTCCCTTTGATTAGGTTGTTTGGGGTATATATTTTATGGTTTAAAGTCCTAAACTATTCAATTTCAATTTAGGCTTTTTTCCTTGTATAAACTCCCTACAGAAAATGACCAATTTGGGATCGATGTAGATTTTGTGAGAACCCAAAATCTAGTGATGTGGATGTTATTTGTTCTGCATTTTGTAGAAACAGTAAGGAAGCCCATTTAGTGCTTTTTTTTTTTTTTTTTCAAAATTTTCTAAACCATGGTTGAGAAAAAATGAACAAGGCCGAAGCTACATTCAAAGTCACCAACACCGGCTTCTGAGAGGACCGGTGGACACCGATTAATGTTGTGACAAATATAGGGCTCTATTTTAACAGAGTTGGTTGTTATTCGAAAAAATGATTGCGATTTCAAACCCAAAACCGTACTTAAGATTTTGCTCTGAAATCAATTAAAAAATTAAGTTCATCTAAGGAATTAAAAATATTCTAGGAGAAATCTTTCATCAAGTAAGCACTTGAGTAGCATGAAAATTAATTTTAAAGCTGGTATTTTATGTAAATGAATTCTAAAATATACACCTTGCAATTCTGTTGGAATCAAACACTGAGATTTACTTTTGGATGTATTTTAAATATCATTCCATTAATGATTTAGGTGATTATCTGAAATTGAATAAAAATTTGACTCAAAAAAAAAAATTAGATGATTATCTAAAATTCAAAACTTCAAGAACGAAATTGGCAAAATAAAATTTTTGAAGACCAAAGTAACACAGAATACGTACTTTAAGTATCATATGATTGTCTGGGAGATAATTCCTCCCTAAAATATAGTAGGAATTAGCAGATGCACCAATAAAGGTTCAGTTACAATGATTTGAAGAATAAAAATAATAGAAAGAAAAGAACAAAAATAGAACTTGGAGAATAGATACAACGAGGAATGTATGATCATATGTTTGTCTCAATTAAAGTTACACAGTTGTGGTTATCATGAAATAAGTCTTGATAACAGAAATCCAAAACACTGCCTTGGCAAAAAACAATAAAAACAGTAATAAACATGTCCATCTTGACAGAGATGTCACACTATTTACTTTGCAATCCAAAGGAAATAAAAATCAACGGTGATAAAAGGGGTTTGTTCAATTATAAGGTTATTGGCAGCTTGGAGTACTTGAATTCTGGGTGCCTCTGCCATTGATTTCCCTTCAACTGTATGTGTTGCCGGTAATTTACCTAACAATTACAAAACAAATACGAAATGTAAGGACATATCAATGAAACAATTAGTAAAAGTATAGGTGGCTTACACTACATTTGTTTCGATAGAAAACATTTTGGGTAAATTACACCATTACTCCCTATAGTTTAAGCGAAGTGTCACTTTAGTCTCCATAATGGTGGTGCTAAGGCAGTGATGGTGATGGTGGACGTCGTGGTGGTGGTGATAGTGGTACTGGTAGGGTGGTAGGGTAGTGGCGGTGACGATGATGACGACAGTGGTGATGGCAAAAAACATTTTGTAAAAAAATATTTTTTTGTCAAAACAAATGGAACATCAGTTTGGATAACTTCCCTCTCATCTATATTATTATGACAACCAACGAACATAAACAAATGGAAGGAACTATAAACTGATAGAATTCTATAAACAACATTATGAAAGATAGGTTAATAAAATGAGCACTAGCATTTTCAGATTATAATGATGCTCACGATTTTTGTTGACACCAGCATTTTGAGATTATTATTAAATAATAACAACAAAGTAATCTAATAGAGCAATTATCATCTTGTTCAGGTAAGCAAAAATATTTTATCAGTTTCTAGTTACAAACAAACATTGCAATTGAGTTGAGTGGGGAACCTGGAATTGAATTTGCACCCGTAACCGTAAGATTCATTATTCAGCTTCAGTAACCCTTTCGTTTTTCACCTTCCTCTCAAAATATTTTTGAAGAGTGCCGCTGTTCCAATATCCAGAAAAGCCCCACCGAGACCAGAACAAGACATTAGGTATATGCTCAACAATCCAATAGTCTTTTCCTTGGTTGGGTTGGGGTTGCATTCTATCTAAGAATTTTTTCGGCATATCAATAAACGCAAGAGTTTTGAGTTTTTGGAGGTCGTGGATGCCAGAGGGTACCTTCTTTAGTTGCGGGATAGACCCAATCCTTAGCTTTTTAAGAAGAGGCAATGCTCCTTCCTTTATTATCACCGACTTCAATCCCTCCAATTCAAGGAGATCTAGTTGCTTAAGTTTTTGAAAACTTCCAACCTCAAACGTCAATTGCTCCCCATCACATGCATTCCAAAGATGAAGATGTTCTAAACTAGGCAAGGCTTGAAGGGCTTTTAGTGTATCATTGAACAAACCTGAATGCAATAGAGATAATTTGACTAGATTTTGAAGTTTTGGGATCCAGTGAGGCAACTCCCCTAAACGTCCACCCAAGTTGAGACGTTGAAGATATTGAGGCAGAGACGATATTTTCTGTAAATCCAGAATCTCATCATCACTTAGGGCTGCTACCTTCAAATATTTAAGGTAATTCATCTTCTCAATGGTGGCACATAGAGCGCTCCCATGTTCCCTTCTCAATTTCGTTATGCCCAACTTCGTTAACTGCATCAAATTCCCAAGCTCTTCAATTAGGCTGAGCCCATCATCATGATTTGTTTCCACATGCGACAACTTTTGCAGCTCCTGTAAATGCCCAATCCCTCCCTGTATCCTCACGCCTCTTACAATATCCACCATGTTCGCGCATCCATAATTATGGTAATAGGCAAGAAGATGTCGCAACTTATGAAGCCTATTGATATCAATTGGTAGCTCACTCACGAGGGAATATTTCAAATCTATAGTCAATAAGTTGTGCAAATTACCTATGGACTTTGGAATTATCTGCACTCCTGTTCTCCTTACACTTAGGTACCCCAAAAAATATAGATTTCCTACTTCTTCATGAAATTAATCCAAAGGAGCACCCTCAAGATCTAGTACATTCAAAAGCTGAAATTTGCAGCTAGTGTACACAATAAGGGCCTCTTTGGCAGCTTGCCCACTTCAAAAAGAAAAAAAGGCATGAACTGGGGATTTACCAATGCTTTCCATAACCTTTTCCATATTGTAATAATGCATATGCATAGACAGCCGGCGAGTTGTGTCATTAAAACTTGAATTCTCTTCTGTCAAAAGTTGACAGAAACTAAACTCCTCAGACACGGAGAGAATAAGCTTATGCAGTAGAAGATTTACCCGACAGTATTTAAGTGCATCATGTACCCGGTACTCTATAACTACTCTTCCATAAAGTTTTGACTCTGACACTCAAAGTAAGCGTCTTTGGGTCAGCTCATTCAAATATGCTTCTGCAACTTCTTCTAATGTTGTGCCTTGTTTCTCTTGAACGAAATGCTCAGCTATCCACAACCGAATCAGTCTTCCACGTGTGATAGGGTACTTATCCGGTATTATGGCAAAGTACAATAAACATGATTTGAGGATGTGAGGCAAATCTTGATAACTCAGCAACAAAGGTTTTACGATTGTAAGACAAGGATTCCTTTCTAACTCAGGATTCCTTTCCAACTCAATGCCCATGGTATCATAGAATTTTTGCCATTCGGATTAAACCTTGTTTTTGGTGGACAAGAGACCACCTATAGCCACAATTGCAAGAGGTAATCCTTCACATTTTCTAACAATTTCACATGATATTTTCTCCAACTAAGGGGGACAAACTGCAAAGTCTCGTTGGAAGGCGTTCTTGCAAAAGAGTTACCAAGCCTTCTCTTTAGATGGGGATTGAAGCCCTATTGAAGATCCTTTGCAAAAAGCAGCGACCTGTTCATTGCATGTAGTGATAATTACACTACTGCCTTTGCTATTTTGGGGTAAAGCATGTCTTATGGATCCCCAAAAGCCAATTTGCCATACATCATCAAACACAATGACGTACTTCTTTTCGTATAAATATCCTCCCAGCTTGGCAATGAGTGAATCAGTTCCCTCATCAGGTAGAGGAAGAACATTGTTTCTTGATAGCTGCTCTATTATTGTTTTGAGGAGCTCCTCTAGTTTGTATGATTGAGAGACAGAGACCCACGCTTTGCAATCGAAGTGTGCAGCCACTTCTTGGCTGTTGTAAACATTTTTCACGAGAGTAGTTTTGCCAATTCCACGCATACCAACCACCGAGATCACTGCTTGTGATTGATCTTCTTTTGCTAGCAATCTGCCTATCAGTTCATATTTAGGAGATTCAATGCCAACGTTTTCGTCATCCTCTATGTAAAGGTAACCCACTTTTGCTTATGCCACAACTTCCTGGTGATACTGCTGCTGTGATTGTTATGTTCTAGGAAAGTAGTCAATCTATATCGAACATCACTTTCCGTGATCCATCGTGTGACTTTACGAAAGAAACTGATGAAAAAACCAAATTGTCGAGTATGTTTTTCCAAGACAAGTCTATGTTCATTGATAACGTCTTTTATCTGATAAGCAACTTCCATTACTTGTTTCACCCATATTTTCACACCCTCATCTCCTGCTTCTGTTATTGAATCTGCATCTTTTAAGACAGACTGTATGCGCTCCAATTCATCTATGAAATGGAAAATTTCCTTGCGGACACCCTTCAACAACTTTACTTCATCGGCTAACAATGGTGCCAAATATTGAATAACAAAGCTCACTGCACTTTCTGCCATTACTTCTCCATGCACTGCAATGAACACAAAAGGTGGATACAAACTCCATAAATTTGACATAACTATAAAACAAAAATTGTTAATAACAGATAAATATCAAAAAAATTGTTATTCCTCCTAGCCAAAAAATAAAGTTGATGAGGCCTCATATACTCAAATCATAATTTATTTATTTTTTCCCTTTCTTTCCCTTCTCTATCTGTACTAGATTAAATAAATGAAAGACATATTTGCTACAATGTTCTAGATCAATAACCATTTTCCGGTTTGGTTTGGCCCCAAAATAGTTAGGTTTGCTAAAAGCTTAATATCTTGTAACCTCAACATTTCTTCTCAATTGAAAAAATATGTTTAAGAAAAGTTTCATTGTAACAACTTAATTAGTAATTTTGTATATTGTAAAGTAAGAAAATCTAAATTTAAATATTAAAAGGCCTCTCTGTTCAAGAATTCGCCTAAAGTTTCAAAAATAATTGGGCCGCTCCCGATGATAATCGATAATAACATATATATATATATATATTTGGGTGTAAAATTGATACAAACACAACAACATGATCGTAGATTTGAGTAGAGATTTGTAGATTATTTACTCAAATAATGATCCAAAACAGAAGAAGATAGTAATGGATTGTAGAAATTAGGGGTGGGTGCGGGCCGGTTGTGGCCACGGAAAGTCCAATTTGCCATCCGTCTGTTAGATTGGTATATTGAAGAATCAATCAACATCGGTCCGCCAATGCGACAGATGTAGATTGAGCGGATTGGCTGCAAATCGGTTTGGCGATTTAAAATTTTATAAATTTTCAACATAATTCAACTTGTGCACTTCCTCAAAAAAAAAAAAAAAAAAAAAGTATTATAGTCAATAACTTAAAAAAGTATTACAATCACTGCAAGCCTTATCCAAAGAAAGAAAGATTGAAACTTTAGAATATTACAATCACTGCATGCCTCATCCACATATTACAATCATAGCATGCCTCATTCACATAAAGTATTACAACATGTGGTTCTTAAAATATAAAAATAATTCAAACTATCAAAACCATGAACAGAGTAGTGGTTCTTAAAATATAAAAATAATTCAAACCACAAAAACTATGAACAGAGCAGTAGTAGAGATTGTATGCCTCTGTATTATTATATTTATATCTATTTTTGAAAACAAAAACCAATCAGCATATATCATCTTTTTTATTTATTATTTTTAGAGTTAAATTTTTTTTTAAAATATAGATAAATAATACATTTATTTTTTTCAATTCAAAAAATATATTCAAGTTAAAAACTCTGTTTCAACAAAATATTTAAACTCTTTTTCAATTGAAAACACAAATAGAATATCTAAACAAATTGAAAACATAAAGTCTTACAAATTACTAGGGATGCTTGCGGTTTGGCGGTTCGGTTGTGGCCAAAGGAACCACAAATCTGTCATCCGTCCAAAACTAGGTGGATTGGAAAAAATCAATCTGCAACCGCCTGCTTGTCATCACGCATCTATCCAAAATACGGCAGATCGGTTTGGCTCAGTTGGTTTAGGCGGATCGGTATATTCGCTACTCACCCCTAGTAGAAATAAACATACCAGCAAGCAAGCAGAGATTGATGATGAGCAACTCTCCACAGAAGAAATAATATAAAGATCGAAATTTGTTGCTTTTGTCAGATTTCAGCAAAAGAAAGACTTTTGAATTTTTAATAGATGACTTAAAAAGCCAGTGAGAGAAGAAAGGCCATAATTTCAGTTTGGACAAATTATAAAAAAAATAAATAAATAAGAATTTAGTGTATTTTTCAATTTGAATTTTAAGATTTTAATTTTAATAATTAAAATTTTGATATTATTTCTGTGTCACAATTTACACCCTCCATCCATGTCCATTGATGAACTTACGAATACTTCCATTTTTGGCACAATTTTCATCCCAAAACGGCATCGTTTTGCTCCTATGCTAGCTATATACACATGCAGAGTGTGATCATACCAGGAAGAGAGAGAGAGAGAGAGAGAGAGAGAGAGAGAGAGAGAGAATGAGCCACTACTAAAGAAGGGAGGCCGAAGGTAGCATCCAAGTGGCACAACCATGGCCATGGTTGGTTGAAGAAGAAGGAAAAGGGAAAGCAAAATGTGAAAGAAAACAGGAGCCAAAGCTCAGAGGTGGTGGCGATAGTGGCACTGCCACGATTGGAGATTCGGTGGCCACCACAAGCTAGGTGGAAGGGCATGAAGGAAGAGGAAAAAAGAGAAAATAATTGTAGAAAGGAATGAGGAATGAAGAAGCATGGAGATGAAGATAGAGAAAGAAGAGAAAAAAAAAATCTTATTTTTGGCCAACTTTCGAAACTCCGACAGCATGCAAAAAGAGATGGAATAAGGTGTATGAGGGATGGCATGGAACTAGGCTATGAGGTGAATCCAATGACGCAAAAAAGAGATGAAACGGAGTTACAACGAAGGAGATACAAAGGTTTGAACATGTGGGTTTAAATCTGAAAACCTCACTCCATCTTCTTCCTTTAGCAGCACATAGAGAGCAATTTTTTTATATTCGAACCCACCTGTTCAAGTCCTTATGAGGAGGAAGATACAAGGGTTGACCAGGTGGGTTGGAATATGAAAACCTCACTTCATCTTCTTCCTTCAGTAACACGCAGAGAGCAAATTTTTTAAATTCAAACCAACTTGGTTAAGCCTTTGTATCTCCCTCGTCATAACTTCATTTTGTCTCATTTTTGCCTCGTTGAATTCACCTTATGGCTTAGTTTTCATTTTGCCTCTTATACGCCTTATTTCACCTATTTTTACATGTTATCGAAGCTCCGAAAGTTGGCCAAAAATAATTTTTTTCTCTTTTTATTTTTATTTTTATTTTTTATTCTTCCTTTATCTTCATCTCCATGCTTCTTCCTTTCTCGTTCATTTCCACAATTATTCTCTTTCTTTTCCTCTTTCTTCATGGCCCTTCCATTAAGCTCGTGGTGGCTGATTGTGGCGGTGTAGCCATCGCCACCACTGCCAAGTTTCGACTCCTTATTTGTTTTTCTCATTTTCCTTTTCTTTTTCCTTCTCATTCTTCTCGTTTTTCTTCAACCAACCATGGCCATGCCCATCGGCCATGGCTGTGTTGCTCAGGTGCCACCTTCGACCTCCCTCTCTTTATCTCTCTCTAGTATGATCACACCCTGTATATATATATATATATATATTAATAGACAGATATGGAGTGAAGGAGCAAAACAACGCAGTTTTGGGATGAAAATTGTGCCAAAAATGGAAGTATTCGTTAGTTCATCAATTGAAATGGATGGAAGGTGTAAATTGTGACACAGAAGTAATATTAGAATTTTAATTGTTAAAATTGAAACCTTGGGATTTAAATTGAAAAACACGAAATCTTGGAGTTTTTTTTTTTTGTAATTTGCCCTTTCAAATTTTCATTATCTAGTATAAAAAAACAAAAACAAAAAATATGTAAAATAAAGATATGGGTGAGATTTTTTATTTTATTTTGTATTGATGGATAATCTTAATATTATAAAAAAAAGAAAAAGAAAAAGAAAAATGATTTGCAGATATAAAAAGTATTTAAAAAATTGTAAGTCACTTTAATGAGTTATTTATTTATTTATTTAAAACAAATAGACACACATTATGAATTTTTTATATAAATTTTATTTTTGTATGCTATCATCTATAAATATATATATATATATATACAGAGTCAATTAGTTAATTTTTCACCAAATATCACCTTTAGTTAGTTTATCATTAAATCTCTTTCCCCAAATATCACCTTTAGTTTATCATTAAATCTCACCATTTGTTTTATGAGAAATAAGAGTGACATGATTAGAGAGTTCTAACTCAACATTTCTCACAATTTGTTTTACCTAATTTTGAAAACATGACAAATAAATTTTTTTCTCATCATTTTTTTTTTGTTTGTAATTTATCATCGAATCACAACTATTTATTATTTTTTTTTAACATTTCTCACAACTATTTTTTTTAATATTTTAATATTTTTTAAAGATAAAATTATTCTTAAAACAAATGATATGTTTAACAAATTCTAAACAAGTTCAACTATTTGTTATTGGAAAATTTTAGGTAAGTTGATTTTATTTTTTATTTATTTTTTGGGAATTTATTGATTTTTTTTAGATTTTATTTTTTAACTTTTATATCCTTCTAGAAAGACCTGAAATTTTTTATTAAAAAATTTAGTTATTGTCTAAAAATAAATAAAAAAAATCAATTGTTAATTAAAAAATCATAGCCAAACAGTTAAATTTTTTTAAAACTTTAATTGGGAGACTTACTAATAGGTGGACTTATTGTCTAATAGGTCGTATAATAATTATTGATATTTTTATGAAACACTATTAAAAAACGTCATTAATTTTTAATTTTTAGCGGCAGTTTGAAAATTTTGTAACAAAAAATGTCACTAATTATAAGTTTTAGGGACATTTAAAAAAATCATCACAAAAAATCACTAATTTTTAACTTTCAACAACAATTTAAAAAAGTTGTCACAAAAAACCATCACAAGTTGTAAATTTTAGTGACAATTTATAAAATTGTGACAAAAAAAAGTTATTACAAAAAAATATTTTTAATGACGACTTTACTAGAATTTATTTCTAATAATACTTTATAAAAATTAAATCCAACTATTAAGGTCTATTGGTAATTAACCTAAATTTTAAATAACTAATAAAAAAATAGCTAAACAAAGCCACAGTACAAACAAAGCCTTAGATTTGAGTTTCAATTCCAAGGTTATTGTACAGGGGTGTTTCAGCCACTCCAAAGAGAGGTACTGTTGGCTGACGAAGAAAATAAAATAAAATGAGGACTCAGCTCATAAACCTGCTTAATTTATCGATTTCGCAAGATGAAAAAAAAAAAAAAAAAAACAAAAAAACAAAACAAAACTTAAAACTCGTTTGACAAGTGTCTGTTTTAGCTTAAGAGTTAAAAAGTTATCAAAAAAATCAAAAAGTCTATAACCTATACAAAAAAGTCAAAGATTTCATTTTCTCTATACTTTTTGCATATCTTTTTACAAAAAATTAAAAAGTCATTCTAAACATAATAGTTTTTTTTACCTCATATTTTAGCCAAAAAATCAAGAAGTTACTAAAATAACCTATTCTCAAACGAGGCTTTAATATATATTAAATCAGTGGATGGGTTAGGAAATCCAATGAAACTGTTAAAATGTGTATTAAGTAAATACTATGAAAAAAGATTCATCAAGGAAGTCAGTCTCCGAAGTCGTTTGGCAAGTGGTGATTTTAGCCAAAAAGTCAAAAAACTACTAAAAAAATCAAAAAGCCAACAACTTATACAAAAAAGTCAAAGATTCAATTTTCTCTCTATTTTTTGCACATATTTTCGTAAAAAATTAAAAAATCATCTCAAACATACTAATTTTTTTTACATTATATTTTAGTCAAAAAATAAAAAAATTATTAAAAAAACCTATTCCCAAATAAGGCCAAAGGGAAAAAAACAAACTCACCTTCCTCGAGTCGGTCATAACACCTATCACTATATACTTTCCATGTGATTGTGCCCCACAAAAAAAAAAAGTGCCTATAAAATTTAAAGTCGACAGCATGCAAAATAGCCCTTTACTTTTGTCCCTTGCTTTTAATTCAAAGTCTTACTGATCCAATAATTAGTTTAAAGTCCGACAATCTACACTCATCTGAGTTACTTTCAAATAAATACGCCGATCCAACAAGAGCTAGTAGATCAGCATATTTCATTTCAAGAACTTGATCTTTGGCCACTGTTCAACAGACATGTTTTACCTAAACAAGATAAACAGTACTCAAGTTTATAAATATACACATATAATTGGAACTAATGGTGTAAGTTGTTCTCCAATCAATGTTACACTTCTTTTTTTCTCCACTAATGTCTTTAAAGGGAAAAACTATTCAACTCCTTGGAAATACACGTATTTAGTATTTCACCAATTGAACACAAAACTTTTCTCATAGTGAGAGCTCACAACAGATCTTCATCAATCTTTGCTTCACACAACAGATCATCAATCTTTGCTACTTCGCAAATTACCCCCTCCTTGTTGCCTTCCAATAACCACCCTATATTTGCATGCCCTGAGAATATAATAAATCTTTTTTAGCCAAAATAATATGATGTAAAATATATATAAATAAATGAAGATAAATGACAAACAACCAAGCAAATTGAAAACCAAAACTAGAGTAAAAAATTATTGTACCCACATTCTTAAACTTGGTTGTCATTAAAATCAGCAATTACCCTAGACTACTTGTTCATGTAAGCAAGCCAAATTTTTCGGTATACAGGGTCAAGAGGATAGGACTCTCAGTAAGGCTCACACGCACCAAACCTCTTGAGCCTATGAAAGCACACTCCACCACTAACATGCATTACATGACCAAAAATATCTGAAGCAATGTGCAAACGAATTTCCTGTTATTTCGAAACCCATTGGGAAGCCAAATGGATAAACTGATATCCCACAAGGTCACATAATACATAGTAGGATTGTTTTAAATGAAGAGTCTCCACTTGATTCGAAGAACTAAGAAACCATATCCACAAAATGACTCCAAGCAATACCTAGTCCCATCGTCACTAGAGAACCTAGTTCAGGGCTGCAATTCAAGATGGGAAGGGGTTATCCATAAGTTCATGGTTCATGGTTAAATTTAAAATATGAAACAAACAGGACAAGAATAGTAGAGAAATAGAGCAAGGAAAGGAAACACCCAAATAAAAAGAGGATTCACAGACTAAAAATATAATACTAAAGAAAATTAAAATTGGACCTATTTGTGTAATTCCAAGTTGAGGGAGACTGGATGTTATATAAATGCTACTACCTATGAAAAAACAACTTATTCCTCTTAGAATTAGTTTCATTACAAATATTTATATCACATTATCAAAAAAATTCCTCGAGATTTCAACTACTTTCTCATTACATTTTTTGGCTTCACACTTTGATGGGTCCCCAAAAACATTTCGATGAGTAATGAATACTGATACATAGAAACATATTGTTTACATAATAACCCTCTTGTAAATAATTATATATATGGTTTGAAACCTTCCTATAAGTCCCAAACTTCCTAACATGAAAACCCAAGCACTTCTGAAAATGAAGTCTCAAACTTCCTAGTTCCCAAATTCATGCTTCTGTAGGGCATTGTCGGCTTACAATCTGATAAACATTGCAAGAAGCTGATTACCAATTTCATGGGCAGAGGGGCTTGCCTGGTTGGATGCAAGCCTCCATATATGGTATAAAACAAACACACACACACACACACACACATATATATATAAACATCTAGCTCTACAAAGTAAATTTTCTTTTCTGATCCACACTTGATTTCCACTACACAGTTGTGCTTCCATGCAGACAGGTAGAAAAACCAAATTACAAGACATTTTTAAATTGGCCATTGATTGTCCACAGCTTGTCAGTTTTATCATTTCCTGAAGGGCCTCATGCCATCTATTAAAATAGGAAGCTATCCATGATCTTACTGAAAAAACAAGGGGAAAAAATAGAAAACACATACCTCGAAACATATAGGTAATTAGACACTTTTTTCCATGAGACCATCAGACAATTCCTTTTTCTCTCTCCAGATTGCCAGCACTTCATCAGTTCTAAACCGTTGTGTGAATGTTGATTCCTCCAGCGGAGTTGACAACCCATTAGCATAAGCTAGGAGACCAGTATACGCAGTCATTGCCCCATTGTCAATTCAGTACCTGTCATCAGTTGCAAACAACTTTCCACCCCTCTTGGAGCACATGATTCTCATCATCTCTTGCAAGCGCTCATTGCAGCCCACACCACCAACAATAAGAACATCTTTCTTGTCACAGTGTGCCATTGCCCGTTCTGTAATCTCCACAAGCATCGGAAACACAGTTTCCTAAAACAATTTAAATTGTATGTGGAAATTGAGCTACAATTAGATCACGTAAATATTCAACACACACTTGCAATTTACAAAAAACAGCTATACCAAATTACCAACTAAACTTTTTATCACCACAAAGTATCTATTATTAAAAATTGGAAGCATTCCAAATGATTACCTGAAGAGAATATCATAAATCTACAGGGGTGCATTCATTATTTTTTAGCTTTTCCTCAGTAGTGGCTTCAAGGTAACTCAATATTTCACTAAATGACAAGAAGCTGCTGAAGAAAGGAAAAAAAGATGAGTCAAGCAGAAAGCATTTCTTCATTGCATCATTTCAAGAACATTCTGAAGGCTATATGAGAAATTTTAAGAATATCTCCAGAACGAAAGTTAAGTATAAAAGCAAACCAATGTTCCAGAGAGAATCTTTATAAATGAGAGGTGATGAAATGTGTAACAAATCTCATAGATATAATCTAAACTTACCCCAAAAAATATAAACTTACACATCAATCATGTATTATCAATTCAGAGCTGTGTTAAAATATAGAAAAACAAAAACAAAGATATGAAGATATAATAAAAAATGTAGTTAAACACATTTCTTTAAAAATAATAAGAACTAATCAAATAAGATAAAGGTAAGACTAAGTATATTGGTGAAAGTTAAATCCGACAAAGTCAAAACCCACATATAAAGCATCTATTAGCTCTGTTGAACAAGAACTTAAAATACAAGTACCTAACTTGAACCTTGCACTAAATTCACCAATATCTACTGCTCATTGACAACACTCAAAATAGTATATAATAATTCAATAATAAAACTCAACTCAACAAAGCCAGCATTGAAACCCTTTAAGGTAGATTTCATCTTTAGCCTTCAATCAACTCCATCTAAATGCATATCTCATAAATCCTTGGCAACTATTTCTTTATCATAGGCCGAGCTGATGTTCATTTTGGCCTTCCACTTATTCTTTTAGTAGACAACTGAGAGGAAGGATTGTGTATGGAGGATAAAAAAGAAAGGGAGGGAAAGGAAAAATCACCTCACCCTTTATCTGTTTGGTTAAGCAAGAAGGAAAGAAAAAGAAGTAAAGACTACTAACTGCTTGTTTAATCATTTTCTCTTACAAATGAAGACAAAGGTGTTATATAGCCGACTACAATGGCCTAACAACCACCAAATTCCTACCTTCAAAAACGTTCATAAAAAGGTACATAATAAAATATCTTCTTTAAAGATTAAGAAAATTATCAACGAATCTCAAAGCCTCATTTGCAGTTGTCTTTGTGTGTCTTTTGTCTTTTGAGAAGGCAGGGGGGGAGAGGATACCAAAATCGCGCTATACAACATTGGAAGATCAGAAACTAGCAAGCCATAACCACAATTTATTCCAGTACAGTGCAGGCTAGACAAGTATTGATCTCAAGCACAATGCAAAACTGAATCATACTAAGAAATAAAGTTTTCTCAAACAATCAACAGAGAACAGACAATATAAAAAAAAAAAATCTGCAAACTTCTATAGTTAAACAAGCAAAACGCCAAATAGCAGCTCAATTTGTTTGTTTGTTTGTTTGTTTTGGTCTTCCTCAAGTTTGAAGACATTTCAACACAATAAACTATAAAAGATATGACTATTAATGGACAGTCTCTGTGTGAATTTACCACTGATATAGGTTAAGGAAACTTGCTTCCAATTGCATACCAGCTCAATGTTGTACCCAGGGTTTGGATCATTAGACAGAGTTAGAACCCTCGCAAACCAGTCCAAGCAATTCCCAACAGCAATATCCATAGTCTCACCAAAAATCCGATACCGCCCCTCGCTATATGCAATCATCTGTGTGTTACCACCACTTACATATAGCACAACAGGGTCATCTGCTCTAGTGACAACCCTTCCTGTGTCAATATGAGCAACACAATGCTTTACCGCAACAATGAGTTTCTTCCAAAGCTGTGAAAGAACCCGAACAACAACAGCAGCAACCTGTAATGGTGCATCCATGCCTGGTCCTCTAGTGTAACAAGGACAGTCGATGTCATTTGGGGTTATCTGTGCAGTCTTGAAGGCAGATTTGATAAGCGGTCGGCAGGATGTGTTGGAGATGGTGTTGGGCAGTTTCTTGGGGAAGAAATCCCTGCCCTGGTGGGGTAACATAGGTGTATGTGTCTTGGGTTTGATAAAATTGAGCCATCAATGGTCACAACCCCAACACCAATCTTGTTGGTTGACCCCTCAAACCCTAGATAGAGCTATCATCTTCTTCATCTTTAAGAATAATATTAATATGCCTGACTCAAATCCAACGTCTTCAAATTAGGTTAATAATTTCAACTAAAATAATATATTCCTATTATCTGGGAAGACAACAGGAATACATGATTATCCTGAACTTGTCTCCACGAGATGATTCCAAATCTAACTTCTTCAATTAGATTAAGAATTATTTATCTTCTTTTCCTCTTCTAATTAAAGACGGTTGTTCATCTACTTCCGTACATGGTAAACTGCAACTGCTAGCAGCTAAAGAAAACTTATCCGCCACTTTCTTCTTCTTTTTTTAATTTATTTTTATCTAATTTGTAAACAAGCTAATTTTAAAAGGAAATTGATTTGTAAAATAGAATTTTTATAAATAAAGCCCATCTAGAATCATGTGGCAATTGCATTTTTATAATTATGAACCACAGGTGCTTTGGCATGAAATGAAAAAACAAAAAAGAAAAAAAGAAAAGAAAAGTCCCATTCTAAACAAAAATAATTAACCAAAAACAGCAAATTAAATATTAAAAGGGAATTTAGGGGTGAAATCAGTTCAGTCCAAGTGCTACTTCATTCCCACCTGATGGAAGGTTTTGGTTTTCATTATTCCCACCTAATTGATTGACTTGGTCTGGTTGTGTTTTTTCAATAGACAATGAAAACTATTGCTACAATACAACCTTACCAAAAAACAAAACAAATATCAATAGTTGTATCAAAACAAAACATGAACAACATTTAGAAACAATCCTATCTAAAAAAATTATAAAAATTAAAAAAAAACATCTAGAAACAATGACGCACTGATTTTTGCTTAATATATGCTCATGTGGACAAGTCTGCTCATGGACAAGTCTGGGTAAATTTTAGGGAAAAATTTGGGCTTAGGGTTTCAAATAATTAAGGCTTTTCTATTTATTTTTTTATTGTCTGAAATTGAATAGTGAATTTTTTTGATATTTTAAGTAATTGTTTTACTTTTTAGACATGCCTACCTAAAAATAAAATAAATAAAATATCTATGATAAAATATTTTAAAAAATTAATAAATACATGAAAATATACTAAATTTATATATATATATATATTTATATTTTTGGTATTTAGTGAATTTTTTAAAGATTTTGTTTCACAATATTATATTTTTTAAGTATATTTGTATTAGGTGCAGTAAAAAAATTGTTTAAAATATTAAAAATATTTACTAAAAACAAAAAATATAAAAAATAAAAGCACAATTTTTAGAAAATCAATCAACACCAAACAAGGTGGTTTTTCAAGAAATTAGAGTTTAAAAATTTATGGGTTTCTTTCAGGTAGAAAAAGAGAGGCATGAAAGAGAGGAGGAGCAATGCGATGTGATGACTGACACATGCACGTCTAAGATTAGCTCCCAATAATATGCATTGACAGCTGGGAGTGAAAGAGTTATTAAACTGATTCGGTTCAGTCCCTTTCAATTTGAATTTTACAGAACTAAAAAACAAACCCAAAAAAGCAAGGTTTTATTTTTTACATTTTTCTGAAAAAATAAATATTAAATATATTTTAAAAATTTAAAAATTATTATCTTTAAAAAAAAAAAAAATGATGACATTGTAGACAAACAGTTGGGTCTTATACTATTAATCATGTCTTTTTGCACCCTCCTCCAATGAGTTGTCAAGTTCAATCAGATGGATGGTTGTCTCCGGGCAATCCGATGATCAAGCAAAAACTGATTGCTTAAGAAAAAAAGGGTTAGTACATTTATTTTCATTCTTACAACTTTATGTTGAGACTTGGGAGTGTTGGTTTCTACTCCATGTGAGGAGTTGTGACCATGTGAAGGAAGCCTTAGAAGTCAAGAATGGAGGCTGCAGATTTGGGCTGGAGATTTTCAGCCAAGCTATCCTATTATAGGGTGGTTGTGTTGGTGGCTGCCATCAATGTTGTCGGTGGCTCATCGACAGCTTGTCGGTAGACAAGATTCCATTTGTGTATAAATGGGGAGAGTTGGAATGCAACAAAATGTGAGGAACCAAGAGAGCAAAATGAGAGAGTGAAGAGATATTAGCCCTCTGTGTGGGAGAGGGTGCTCCCTTTGTGTGAGAGGGGGAGTTGTGTGTGAGTTGAGTGAGGATGAGTGTTCCTCCTCATCTATTGTAATCTCTTCATATATAGTGAAATTTGATTACTCTCCCGTGGATGTAGGTATTGAGTTGAACCATGTTAAATTTTGTGTTTTCTTTTGTGTGTATAGGTTGTTTGTGCTTGTAAGTGATTTCTAGACATTTTGGGTGGGATCCCGGATCCCATCAAGGAGAACTTAAGACTAAACATCTGTACTGTTCTTAAGTTAAGGAAAATAAATTAGGCTCGGAAATCAGCCCATTGCGACGCAACACCTATGATTCTTAACGTTGTGACTTATATTGGTCTTCCCCTTGAAATCACTAATTTATCTATAGGTCCTCGATTGTTTTAAGACAAAGGACAATTCCTGCAAAAATAGAGGCTAGATCCATAAGAGAACAACAAATATATAACACCAACTTTGTATAGAAGTTTGCATGGGTTCTAAATCTCTACAATCTCTTTTTACTTTGCATTTTAGGTTGATTATGTGATCTTCCATCTAGCATTCCTTCCTTTCAATTGAAATATTTCTTTCCTGTTTTTGTAGCAGTCAAAGTTCTGGTTAAAGATGTAGAAAAGATGCATATTTAGTTCATCAAACCCCATCACTTGTGGACCAAAATCCAGATGAATCCTTTACATCATGACATGGACAAGAATTGGATAGAAAACATACTAAATAAGAGGCTAGCATATCAATTTATCTTAAATTGAAAAAGAAAAAAAATAAAAAAAGAAAAAAGGAAAAGGAAAGGATAAAGCTAAACTCTACACACAATAATTATTTACTGAAAATTTCACCTTGAAACAAACAATAGTCAAAAGAATAAAAAAAACAATGTGCAATTAGTACACATTAATGTGTGTTTGAGAGGGAAAAGATTGGGTACACACCTAATCTTTGGCATAGTGCACAAAGTGGTTGCACAAGACTGGAACCCATAACCTCAAGGTTATTAGGCCAAGATTTTACTATTGAACTAAATATTAAAAACTTTATGTGGGGCAAACATTTCAATTTAGTTACAAAAGGTGTCTATTTGGCAATGAAACAACCAAAGGATGATTGTGGTCCCTCACAAATTTTCTGACAACCCACCTTCTAGGTTTCTCTTTTTTCACTAAAACCATTGTCGTACAACCTTCTTGTTGCCTATCTCACTTTTGAAGTGTAACTCTCTCTAATTTTTTATTATCACCACTAGCTCGACGTCCAAGTCCATGTGAAATAATTGACCCATCACGCTTTGACTCTTGGGAAAATAAAACACGAGTGCCAAACATGAGTGGCATATTCATCATAGAATGTTCTTGCAGCTTCTTCCGACTCAAATAGCATCCCCTCTGATGGTTCTTGATTTCTATCAGATTCACATGAACTGAGTTCCCCTCCTACAGAAGTTTCTATTCTCCCAACACCATCGTCCATTTGAGTTTGCCCATCCGATGACACTCAACGTTAACAGTTATGAAATCTTTACCAAAAAAGGAAATGAAAAATGAAAACTATTGTACATAATGTAATTTTTTTAAACTGATATGATTAAAATAACAATTTGTAAATCAAGATTAAGAGAAGAGTGGCTCCTAATTTCAGATAAATATAACTGGGATACGACAACATCAATGAAAAGATAACTGTAAATAACATTAAATTAAACCAGAGTTGCCTGTTTCAACCACAAGCCAGTTAATTTTGTGCAAAGTACCAAACAATTTCTCATAAGCATCTAAACAAGCAGCAAAGACATGCAAAAACTGACCGAAAAGGGAAAATTTCCATGACAAAAAATCATAAAATGTAGAAACAATGCAATCATCTAGCACAATAGTAAAATATACTACTAAGCATTTGGCTTTGGCCTAACCATGAGTTTGTTTACATAACTCAACATCATCAGTAGCAACAAGATAGAATTTTGAATGTAATGTGGATTAGTCACAGTACAAAGTAAGTAATCGAATTCATATAACAAATTTGAAGTTCATATATTTATACAAATCAATTAAAATTGGGTCACCAAGACAAGTGTTCACCTTAGTTTAATCCTATGTTACATGAACTTGAGTATCAGTGTCGGGTGTGAGTATGTATCTAGAGGTCGGACTCATCAAACCATAAATTCAAGGGTACATAGACTTCGCAAAAAAATGTAATATTTTTATATTTTTAATCAAATCAGTGAAATAAAATAGTGTTATATGTAACTTATAGTATCAAAAATACATTTATAACAATTATACAACAAACAATATGTACATATATAATAATAGTGTTAAATACAATTATATAAGAAGTGTCCAATGAAATGCATCCAACAAATATGTCATACCCGTGTCCAAGTGTCGGGTTTCCGACACGGGTATTTGATAAATGGTTAGTGAGTGTTCTCCAAATTCTTTAATC
This sequence comes from Camellia japonica, assembly GCA_030407325.1. Classification (NCBI taxonomy): domain Eukaryota; kingdom Viridiplantae; phylum Streptophyta; class Magnoliopsida; order Ericales; family Theaceae; genus Camellia; species Camellia japonica. The sequence continues at coordinate 55,000,950 of JAPPVO010000036.1, forward strand.
AAATTTGTCGCTGCTTTGGAATTGTTGAATTTTGTCCCAAAAATCACAACCAAAAGAATGATGAAATAAACAAATTTGAGTTACCCATGTAACCCATCATGAAAATACCAAAAAATTAAAAATTAAAAGCATTTTAATTAATTGATTTGCTCCCACAAAATTGAATATCAACGAAATTAAACCAAAAAGATTGTGTAAGGCTCAGTGACAGTAAAATTGTTTGTTAGCACCTTTCTATCTGTTGCTTCTACTTAAAAATAATCTCAGGGGTGCTTCATAAGTATGTGATTCAAAATTCACATTTTCTTAGCAACCAAACTAGATCTAAAACTAATAAAGACCAAGAACAAAGCAATTTCGCACTGCCTGAAAGAAATGCACAGTTAATTTCCCATGCCCAAAGCCCTGAATTGACAAAAAGAATAAAAAGTAGAACAAAATTTCTGAAAATTTAAACCAAATGCAGATCAAACAGCTCGAATTGGTTGAATTTTAGGGTTCCAATCACAGAAATGTCGTGTTGATCTTCAAAAACAAATTGCATACATATACACACATCATCATAAAAATACATTTAGAGAGAGAAAGAGAGTTACTGAAATTGAAGCTCTGAGTGGGTTTCGAGGGTTGATTTGGAGTTGAATTGTCGGAGTGAAGCTTTGAATTTGAGTGGTCTGATGTGAGATGAGATGGATATTTGATTTGCAAAGTTTTCAGGGTTTTCATTCGAAAGAGGGGACGACTTGGAAGTTTGGAACTAGACGTGCCTCCATCGTACGGCGAAATAAACAGACCACTCACCGAGAAGCTATTGGTGGGTCAGGAATTCATGTTGGGTGAGTGGTATGTTTAAGTGATGTCTCAAGTTTAATTAATAATTTTTTTCACATAATTTTATAATTATTTATTCAGAATTTATTGAAGAATTAATAGTTTATATTTAAGAATAACTTGTCTCCATTTAAAATTTTAACTAAATTAAACAGTTGAAATATCTGATTGATAAGAGTCATTAAGGCCTAGTTTGGGATCTACTATATAATCCATCTTTTTATCTTTTTATCTTTTTTCCATCACATCACCTCTCTACTTTTCTGCACATCTTTTCGTAAAAAGACAAAAAGTACACTTTTTTAAGACACCCCAAACCAACCCTAAATAGAACACGCTTACCGGAAAAAATTTAACTAGGCCATGTTTTCATAGACTTTTATTGATAAGAAATTTCCATTTAATGATTCTTACCCGTAAGAAACCTTTAGTTAAAACTTTAATCTCATAATAAATGTCACTTGAATTGTAACATATGTTTCAGTTATGATATTTATAATTTTTAGTTATGATATATTGTGATATTAATTATGACTTAATTACGATTTGATTATACACACTATGGCATTAGTTATGATTTATTATAATATTAATTATAATATTATTTTGATTATAATTCAAAAGGTGTTTAGTTATACTTAGTGGTGATTAGTTATGAGTATTTTTTTTAATTAAGACTTTAATATTGTATTTGATTCATGGATTTGGATATAAATTTAAAAGAAAAAATGAAAAAAGTGTATGTAAAATATAAGAATATTTTATTTACATTTTACCTTATTTTTTTTATTTTTTTTCTAAATTCATAAACCAAACACAACCTAAAAAATTTAATTATAATTATAATTATTAATCCCATAAATATCATAATTTACATAATACATACTCTTTTAAGGGTTAAGGGTATGCACTATAGCATAATCCTTTATTCTATTACAGTAAACTATACTATTATTTCAATTTTAGTGAAACTTCACTTTGGTTCTTATTGATTCAATTTGTTTTTCAATTTTGTTACAATGTGCTCCCTCTATTATGCGCTGCATTGTTAACATTTTGAATCCAAAAAAATCACATGCAAAGTTAGAGAAACTAAAGTGAAATTAAAAACAAACTATATTGAATTTTACTTTGGTCTCTCTAATTTTACACATGGTCTTTTTTCGTTCCAAATCCTAACGATGAGTGATAGAAGGATTACATTGTAATAAAATTAAAAATATAAAAATCAAATTATTCAAATTAAAATTACGAAAATTAAATTAACACTATAAGAATTAATAGTGTAATTTACCCTATTCTATATTGCATTGTGCAAAACCAATAATAAAACTACATTTCTCTAAAATAAAGAAATGATGAATATTCACAACTTTTTCACTTGTCATGATTTTCTGCTAAAATGTAATGGGCTCATTAGGCAACCCAACTTTTAAACTGTTTATTAGTTTATTAATTTACTTGAGTCATAATATCTCTCTATTTCTCTACATATCTTTTCATAATAAAAAAAAAAAAAAAAATCAGCTTATCAAACATACTCAAAACAATCCAAATTTTGATCCAAATGGATTTAGTACTCTAATTAGCTAGGATTTCTCATTAAATATAAGTTTCGTTGCCTTTATTAGTGTTACATTAAAAATTGTTTTAGCATAAGTTTTTTGTCTTTAGCATAATAACATGATCTTTTTAGATTTTTGGAATATCTTTAAGACTTAAATATAGTACAAGTTGGATTTTATATAGAAAAACCTTTATTTTCAATTCTCAAATAAAAAAATGAAAACTTTAATATATTACATTAAAATTTGTTTTTTTTTTTATATATATAATTTTTTTATCTCTTGCATAATTACATGATCTTTTTAGATTTGTAGAATATCTAAGACTTAAATATGGAACAAGTTGGATTTTATAAAGAAAAACCATTAATTTCAATTCTCAAATAAAAAAAATGAAAACTTTAATACATTCATACTAATATTTTTTACCCCCAAAAATATAAATACATAAAATTCTACATAATTGTCTCACTATTATTACTATCAAATAGTACATTAATTATTTTCAAAATATGTAGCCAAACAATTAGTAATCAATTGATCTCTAATTTGGTTGTGCAATTAATTTATTTTTATTATTTATAAATCGTTCTTGAATACTATTGGTAAAAACAAATATAATTTCACAAGTAAATAGCCTTATGAATATATGATATTCCTATTTGTCTCTACTAATTGTTCTAGTAAAATCATGAATTCTTTGAAGTACTAAAACTGATTGCACGCATATGAACAATGTAGTTATGAAATTGATTCAAGGAAATTAATACAATTCTGTATTGAAATCTCCAATAAAACAACCATAATTATAATACCAAACTATTATACTAAACCTAGCATCCAAATATATATATATATATATATATATGTATATATATACCCTAAAAGAGAATTAGAGAAGAGATAGATAAAAAAAATTAAAATAATTAATTCTAGATGTATACATGTATATTCATACAAGCGGTGGGTGTAAACATAATACGCTTGCAATTTTACATTTAAATTTGTTAGTGAATTTGATGAATGAGAAAGATGGGTTGAATTTAAAATTTGACAATAGTTATGTACTGAACAGCTAACAACTAGGATATTCTTAGAAAGAATAAAAATAGTGACAGAATTTTAAAATTATTATGAGTTCTGTACTTTAAATAATATAATAGATTTATTCAACTATAAAAATTGAACGGAAAATTCTACTATATACCTACTTGAAAGGGGTATATCATATGCATCTCTAGTTATGCTATTTTCTTCTTTAGTTATGATCAATTTTCTTATTTAGTTATGACATTATTACAAGATATTTGATTATGTCTCATGTGGTGTTTGGTTGTGACTTTTTATTTATTTATTTATGATTCAGAAAATATGAATTTATATTGTTTTCTTCTTTAATTATAACAATATATTTGTCTTTCCCAAGTTGAAATTATATAAAAACTAGCCTAACAAAACTATACATAATAGTCACAACAAACTATGCCCTAGCTGAGGGAATTGGCGTGGTTTTTTTTGCTGCTGGTGTGAGAGAAAAGGAATCAAATTGGGAGAAATAAACACGTGATTTCATTTTGTCTTTTCTAGCTAAATTGGCCTACTTTGGACGCATATGGTTAAAGTAGCCCAAGCATTGATCCCAAATGAGGATTAAATTATTAAATAAAGCTACTAAATTACGTCTTCAACCAACCATACATAAATAATCAGGAATTGAATAAATTGGATTAAAAAAAAAACATTTAGATACACAATTGACAAAACAAAATTTTTGAGGATCAAAGTGATACAGAATACGTACTTAGCAACATTAATTTAGATATAGATATGGAATAGGCAGCATATAAGATAGTCAAAGTATGCCCAAAATTATCAAGTCATATGATCTCTAAGGAGATAATTCCTCCCCAAATAAAAGGTTTAGTGATAGTCTAAACTTGATGACTACATTTCTTATGCATAACATTAGCTCTAAAGAATAAAAAAAAATAGAAAGAAAAGAACAAAATGGAACTTAGTGCAGAAACACTACAAGAAAGAATGTATGATCATATGTTTTTCTTGCATAGTTGCGGTTATCATGAAATAAGTCTTAATGACATAAATCCAAACAACAATAAAATAAAATTAAAAAAATCATAATAAACATGTTCACGTTGGCAAGGTAACAATTTTTATTTTTTTGCAATCCAAAAGAAAGTAAAAATCAACGGGGATTTGCTTAATCATGAGGTGATTAGAAGCTTAGAGTACTTGAATTTTAAATGTCTCTGCAATTGAATTTCCTTTAACTGTATGCTTTTGCAGCAAAAGACCTAATAATTACAAAACGCATACTAAATGTAATGAGGTGCAATATATCAATGAACAATATAAGTACTAAAAGTATAGGTGATTTAGACTTTGCTGTTTCAGTAGAAAAATATATTTTTTTGCATTTGATTTTGACCTTAAAAATGATGGTGTGTTGGTTGTGATAAATGTTATGTAATTTTTTCGTATAGTTACGACAATTTGTGTTTCAGAATTAAAATTACACATTTTGTGGTAATGCTACTAGGTATTTTTGTGGTAATGTTACAAATTTTTTTTGTTAGAAAATGTTTGGGTATAAACAAAATGTAATATTACCACAAAATGTGTAAGTTAATTTTTGAACTACAAATTGGCATAATTCTACTAAAAAATTAAATAATATTTATCATAAAATATATAATATTTATCACAAAAATACATAATCTGGTGCATAAAATTTCTCTCAAAATATCCATCAAATCAAGGGAGAAACATTTTTTTTGCATCAAATTAAAATTTGATAAATTTTTTAAAAATGGAGTATTGAAGATGATTTTTTTTTTTTTCCATCAAATTTTGACAAAAGGATAAATAAACATTGCAGTTGAGTTGGGGTCAAACTTGGAATTTAATTGAATTGAATTGGCAAAAAAAAAAAAAAAAGATTTGAAAACCTGAAATTTAAAAAGAGTTTTGGATGTTTTTATTATCCAAATCATGATTTGAAAACTTAACCAAACGCTACCCTTATCTTTCAAAACACAATTCAAAACTCAAAACTAATTTCAAAATTAAAGCAATTTTGGAGCCATATTTTTTTTATAAATTTGTTTAGGATGAAAGTAACAGAAGTAATAAGGAAAATATAAGAAAAATTAAATTTGTTATAAAAGGAATCATTTATAATAAAAATTCATATTTTCTTGTAAAATTTTTATCCTCATCAAATTCATATAAAAATTTTATTTTATTTTATTTTCCTTTTCTTTTCTTTCACTCATTTTTACTTTCTATCATTTATTTTTTTCTGATCAAATGAAGCCTTAGTAGCATGATAATTTATGTTAAAATGTGACATTTTTAGTCCCTAAGATAGGCATTGTTCATTATTTTAGTCCCTTAAATTTTGATTTTATCATTTTAGTTCTCAAAACTGTCAATATAAAAAGTAAAATGATAAAATTAAAATATAAAAAACTAAAGGCTAAATTACAAACACATCCCCTGAAGTTTACTTAAATTATAAATTACTACTTGTAGTTCTAGAAATTATATTATGTCCCTTAAAATTTCTAATTTCATAACAAATAGGTCATTTTATTAATAAATTGTCAAGTTAATTAATAATTTTTAATAATGTTAAAATTTTATTTCAATTCATAATTCAGATAATTTTATTATTATATAGGTGAACAGTTAGAAATTTCACTTTTTCAATTAATTCTGTTAAATAAAAAACTTTTGACAAGAAAATATTTGTAATTTTTCAAATACAAACAATAATTTATGTTATAAGTAAACTTCAAATATATATTTGTGATTTATCCAAAATTTTAAAATGACAAATAACGCATCCTAAAAACTAGGGATGTAAGAAAAATCGAAAAAATCGACTATACCGATCGAACCGGATCGAACCGGTCATATTTGGTCGGTGTTTTAATATGAATCGGTCTGTTCGGTTTTGGAAATTAATTTTTTTTAGTTTTCGGTTCGGTGCCGGTTTTGGTATACTATACACCGATTTGCACCGAAACCGACCGAATATATTTACATATAATATATATTAAATATATAATGAATATTTTGACTCTATTTGATAGACTTGTGGTTTAGACTTATGGGATGATTGTTTTAAGTTTTGGTTTTGTTTTGATGTCAAGACTTTGATTCTGAAATTATATTTTGTTTCTAATTCTAATTCACTAAAAGCTTCAAGCCTTAGTATTTATTAATTTTTTTTTTGTATTTTTGTGAATGGTTAGATTAGATATGATTAAAATTGTGTACAAATGGCTAATTTAATATTTTTATATAAATTATTTATTATACTATAAATTTAAGAAATGACTTAATTTTGAAAGCATTTAAACCGATTAAACTGCATGGAACCGAACCGATTGAATCGGTGCGGTTTGGTGCGGTTTGATAAAAAATTTGGTCTGTATTGGTTTTCAATATAATAAAACCGACATTATCGGTTCGGTATAAAATTTCACCTAAACACCGACCGTCCCGAACCGAATACATCCCTACTTAAAAACTCTTTTTAACTCTGAAATAAACAAACACAGCAATTCAGTTGGGCCAAAGGCAAACCTGAAAATTAATTGAACTAGCATTCAACTTTGAGATTCATTTTTATCTTCCCTAACCCTCGTGTTTTTCACCTTCCGATTGAAATATTCTTGAAGACTGCCGATTTTAGTAATAAAATTTTGTTTTCCGATTCGGGAACAGAGCACGACATGAGGGATATGCTCTACGATCCAATAGTCTTTTCCTTGGTTGGGTTTGGGTTCCATTCTATCTATCAATTCTTCTGGCATACCAACAAACTCAAGAGTTTTGAGGTTTCTGAGGTAGTGGATGCCAGATGGTACCTCCTTTAGTTGTGGGCTAGTCTCAATCGTTAGCTCTTTAAGAAGAGGCAATGCTCCTTCCTCTATTATCACCGAATTCAATCCCTTGAACCCTACGAGACGTAGTTTCTCAAGTTTTTGAAACCTTCCGACCTCAAAAGATAACTGCTCCCCATCATATGCATCCCAAAGAACAAGGCGTACCAAACTAGGCAAGACTTGAAGAGCTTTTAGTGGATCATTCTTGGTCAAATCTGAACCCAATAGATATAATGTGACTAGATTTTCAAGTTTCAGGATCCAGTTGGGTAACTTCTCTAAACGTCCATTCAAGGCGAGACGTTGAAGATATAGAGGTGGAGATGATATATACTGTAAATCCAAAATCTCATCATCACTTGAGGCCCATACACTCAAACGCTGAAGGTATTTCATCTTCTCAATGGCTGCACATAGACCCCTCCCATGTTCTCTTTCCAATTTCCTAATTCCCAACTTCCTTAGCTGCCTCAATTTCTCAAACTCTTTAATTAGGCCATGATTTGTCACCACATACCACAAACTTTGCAGCTCCTCTAAACCCCCAATCCCTCCCTGTATCTTCACTCCTACTGTAATATCCACCAAGTATTCAGATTCAAAGTTAGAAAAATAGGCAAGAAGATGTTGCAACTTACAGAGCCTACTGATATCAAATGGGAGCTCACTCACGGGGGAATGTTTCAGATCCAAAGTCTGTAGGTTTTGCAACTTGCCTATGGACTTTGGAATTATCTTCACTGCTGTATTCCTTATGCTTAGGTATCTCAAAAGAAATAGATTTCCCACTTCTTCATGAAGTTGATCCAAAGGAGCATCCTCAAGATCTAGAACTTTCAAAAGCTTGAAATTTGCAGCTAGTGTATCCAATAAGGGCTTCTTTGCCAGTTGTCCCTCTTGAAAAAGAAAAACAGAACGAACTGGGGATTTACCAATGCTTTCTATAACCTTATCCATGTTGCAATAACGCATATGCATAGATAGCCGCCGAGTTGTGTCATTGAAACTTGAATTCTCTTCTTCTAAAATTTGACAAAAACTAAACTCCTCAAACATGGAGCGAATAATCTCACGCACTACATCATGTACCCGACACCTTTGAACTCTTCTGTCAAATTTTGTTGATGACACTAGAACTAAGCGTCTATGGATCAGTTCATTCAAGTATTCTTCTGCAACTTCTTCCATTGTTTTTCCCTTCTGGTCTTCAACAAAACCCTCAGCTATCCATAGCCGAATTAGTCTCGCAGCTTTGATAGAGTAGTCTTCTGGCATTATGCCAAAGTACAAGAAACAAGATTTGAGGTACTGAGGTAGATCATTATAACTGAACAACAAAATTTTTCTGATGCTTGTAAGCTTAGGATTCCTTTCCAATTCAGAGTGCATGCTACCATAGAATTTTTGCCATTCGGATATACCCTTGTTTTTGGTGGACAAGAGACCGCCTATAGCTACAATTGCAAGTGGCAAACCTTCACACTTTCTTACAATTTCATGTGATATTTTCTCCAACTCAAGGGGACAATGACCCCCAAAGTCCAATTGGAAGGCTTTTGTGCAAAAGAGTTCCCAAGCCTTCTCTTTAGATAGGGCTTGAAGCTCGTGGACATGATCCACTGATGTTTCTTTGCAAAATGCTGCAACCTGTTCACTTCGTGTGGTGATGATCACCCGACTGCCTTCGCTATTTTTGGGAAAAGCATGTCTTATGGATCCCCAAAAGTCAATTTGCCATACATCATCAAACACAATGGCGTACCTCTTTTCGGATAAATATCCTCTTAGCTTGACAATGAGTGACTCAATTCTCTCATCAGGTAGAACATAAATTCCTGATAGCTGCTGTATCATTGTTTTGAGGATCTCCTCTGGCTTGTATGATTGAGAGACAGTAATCCACGCTCTGCAATTGAAGTGTGCAGCCACTTCTTGGCTGTCATAAACTTTCTTGGCAAGAGTGGTCTTGCCAATTCCACCCATGCCAACCACCGAGATCACAACTCGTTGTGATTGATTTTGGTCAACCAATCTACTTATCAGTTCATATTTGGGAGATTCAATGCCAACGACTTCGTCATCCCCTATGAAAAGGGAATCCAGTCGAGGGTCAAGCCACATGTTGTCCTTGCTGGTGCTGCTATGTTCTGAGGAAGTACTAGTACTGAATCCATATCGATCAGCTCCTTCCTTGATCTCACGGATTGTAGTCTTGATGTCTTGGATCTGAGAAGCTATCTTATGTCGTGGCTTTAGCTTAGTGATCGTCCGAATGACTTTATGCAGGGAACCATATAGTCGTGGTTGTTTTGGCAAGACCAAGAGAATGTGTTCATCGATAACATCTTGTCTCCGATAAGCAACTTGCCTTAATTGTTTCACCCATATTTTCACACCTTCATCTCCAGTTTCTGCTCTTGATTCTGCATCTTTTAAGAAAGAGTGTATGCGCTCCAACTCAGCTTTGATACTGACCATTTCCTTCCGAACACCCCTCAACAACTCTACTTCACTGGCTAACAATGGTCCCAAATATTGAATAACAGAGATCACTGCTCTTTCTGCCATTAGTTCTCCCTGCACTGAACACATCATAACTATTAGTTATGATTATGCTTCAGGTGGGATTGTGTCCGTGTAGAAAGGAAGTTAGATGATGCTGATGGTGAAGTTTCAATTCAGTGCATAGCTCTATTTATCAGTTTATGAGAGAGGTGGTAGACTTCAGTCATGGAGAAATTAATTATTTTGGCCACATTTTCCTCCAAATGGTTAGATAAAAGAACAAATTTGATTCACATTTTAGGTCTTGCAATAAATAAATAAATAAAACCTTTTATTATAATAGTAGTTTAGTTTTTAATTATTTTCAAATTATAGACTGGCCCCTACAGATTTTTTTTAAAAAAAAAGTGACTATCCCCTCTAGGTTTTTTTTTTTTCAGAAAAAAAAAAAATTAAGTGAACACAACAATGATCTATGGTAACATATATATTTGAGTGTAAAAGAAATACATCATCATTTTTCATCCTTAGATCGTGCTTGAATCATGAATATGAGTAGGAATCTATGAAAGAAAAGAAAAGAGACCCCGAAATCATCACTTTGAATAAGAATTTCATGGATTTGAAAAACAATTGATTGAGGAAAAAGTATGCAATTGATTTTAGGCAATAATACCAAAGTGAAGATTTCGGATTCTCTTTCTCCTCTTCCTGTTTTGTATCATAGCAGTGCTTTTGTAATTCATTTGTTATATATATATTGCTTGATTTAAGTAGAATTTTCATGTTTGTCAGTGATTTTTGTCTTTGTGGATTTAGAAAAGGCTAAAATTCAAGATGCGAGACTCTGATCAAGGAAATATTATTGTTGTCATAGCTAGAATTCTCAAATATATTAATATTATAGAGCTAAAAATGATGAGAAAAATATATAGATATGTGTTTGTAGAACATACCTGCAGATTGATGTGCAACTCCAAAAAATGATATCAAAGTTCCAAATTCTTGGCACTGCCTGCTTTGATGGTTTGTCAGATTTCAGCAAAAAATTCAGTGGGGAAAGATTCTTTGACTTACAGACTTTAGCCCCTGAGATTTGAATCATATCCAAAGCATAAAACATTTTTAGCTCTATGATTCATCAGAATACAACCTCCACCAGCTGTACCTGAATAGATGATGGTTTATGGACTTATCTTGTGGTATGTATATATATCTCCCTCAAATTCCAGCTGTATGAGTCTCCTTTTCACAACTTATATATATATATATATATATAATATAATATAATACAAGGTGGTTTACTCGAGGAAGTTTTGTGGCTCTTTGATCTCTCTTTCCTTTGAAAATGAAGTTTAGTGAATATATTAGGAAAGAGCCTAAGTACATTTAATCCATCTCAAAGAAGTTACTTTCATTCCAAATAACTTAATATGGTGGCTTTGCCTTAATTGAAAATTCAATTTCACACATATCTTTAACCAATTCACTTCTGAAGGCATTATTGAATGATTTATTAAAACATAAGTTCTTATGTGGCCTTCATTTTTCTTTTCTTTTTTCTTTTTTCTTTCTAATTAGTAAAAAAAAAAAAACTAATATTTTATTAATAATGATGATACATTACAAACGGGGAGAGAAAAAGAAACTGAAGTAGGATAACCCCACCAACAATAAGACTATACAAAGAATTTGTAAACTGCAAAAGAAATCCAAACAGAAAAGCAGAAAGTTGCAAGTTGGCAACACCAATCTCTCTGCCATTTTAGTTTCAAGAATCATAAAAAAATAAAAATAAAAATCCAATCTAATAGAGAGATCACCTCATTTCAGATCAAACTACTCCCTACCTTAATACCCATACCAAGAAACAACCCAAGAGGCTATCTGCATCAAGACAAAAAAATAAAAAATAAAAAGGACCTAAATTTAATATTAGAATATGACTGACCAACTCTTATTTCTGTCCAAATCCAAACCCAATAATTGTCTCACTTCCGTGAAAATGAATTTGTTCACACACTTTTTAATGTACAAACATTACACAAAATTTGATTGATTCTGCACCTTCTAAGAAAGATTGTATGCGCTCCAATTCAGCTTTGATACTGACAATTTCCTTGCGGACACTCAATAACTCTACTTCATGGGCCAACAATGGTACCAAATATTGAATAACAGAGCTCATTGCTCTTTCTGCCATTACTTCTCCCTGCACTGCATTGGAACACATCATCACAATTAGTTCCAATTGTGCTTAGTGGCGGTTGCGTGTGTGTCCTTGTAGAAAGGAAGTTAGATGAATGTAGATGGTGGAGAAAAAAATGAAAAAAATTCAAAATTTAAAACAAAAAACTTAGGCAGTTACATAGGACAATTTGGACATGAAAAAATGCGTGACACTGTCACACTGGTGTTTCACATCAAGTGAATTGTGAACTTTATATAATAACTAGCGGTGAGTGCAAATGCATTACGTTTAAATTTTTGGATAGTATAATGATTGAGGAAAACTTTTAACAGTTTTGGGCAGTTTGATAAATGAAAAAAGAATTTTATTTAACAGATTGGATGTGATGCTTGATAGAAAGGGCAATATTGAAAGAAAAAAAAAAATTGACAACGTTTACACCAACTCAAGTCTATGATTTATTTAATAAAATAGATAAATATAGATAGCATTCTGTTTCAAGCTCTATTCAGAAGTTTAATAGCATTCTGTTTGAAGTTTTTGAAAGAGGAATTTCAGTTTCAGTTGGGAATGTCTGAGTGACTAGGTTCTGGTTGGACAAATGGATGGGCGATGCTCCATTAAAACAGCTGTACAGTACTGTAGGCTGTATAGTATTTCCGACTTGATGGAGTTTGACTCAAGTTATTCAAGGGATTTTCACTTTGGTGGTGAGACTCGTGAGGACAAAAACATTATTGTGACTTTCATTCTAGCAAGGAGTTCTTGTTCAAATCTCTTATGAAGGCCACTGAAAAAAATTGTTCATGGTGGTACAGACAGAGTTTCTTCTGTAGGGTGCGGTGCAGCGCAGCTCCTTTCAAAGTTCATATTTTCTGTTGAAATTCAAGAATTTAGCTATGCATATTTGGATTACCCTTCCAATGGCGGTGTTGTGGACAGTTTGGCTGGTTCAGAATGATTTTTAGTCTTTAATAATGTAGAGCTAGATTGGAACCAAGTGGTTGATATTGTTAAATTTTGGATAATTCGGTTAATGATTTTATTTTTCTATTCAGATGGGATAAAAAGCTGGAAGTGCAGGAAACCAAGGCATTGAGGCCTCAGCTAAGTAGATTGGACCAGCTGTGCAATGTCTTCACTCTGTTTGCTGGTGTTTGTTTGTGCTAATCCTTCTTTGTTTGGTTATTTGGGTTGGATGCCGTGCCTCTGAATAGGTATTGCTGCTGCTGCTGCTGTTCAGCTAAGTGGCTGTTATTTGGGTTAATCTAAGTCAGTATCTTGCTAACTTAGAGGTGTTTGTTTGTGGTTCTGTCGTGCAGCTTGGGATTTGCTTTTGGTTTGTGCCAACCTTGTTTGGGATATGCCCTTGAGCATTGAAGCTGTTTTGTTTTTTTTTTTTTTCCTCGATGTAATTTGTTTATCAAGTTAATAAAAGTTTAATCCTTTTATCGAAAAAGAAAAAAAAGAAGAGTAAATTACACTGCCTTCTCCTGAGATTTATGACAATTTCAAAGACCTCCCCGAGGATTCCAAAATGGGATAAATTACAAATACAATCTCGAGATTTGATTAAAATACGAATCACCCGTCGTGATTTTGGAAATTACATTCTACTCCTTAAGGTTCTTAATTTCGTAACAAATTGTCTATTTTATTAATAAATTATTAAGTCAATTAACAGTTTTTAATGATGTTAGAAATATGTTTCAATTAATAATTTAAGTAATTTTATTATTGTATCAGAGACTAATTATGAATTTATTTTTTAGTTAACTCTATTAAATAAAAAATTCTGATAATGGGGTATTTGTAATTTTCGAAATCACAAGAGACAATCTATACTTTAAGCAAACCTTAGGGGCTGTATTTGTAATTTACTCTCTAAAATGACACTCCCCTCCGAGAGCTTCTATTTCCACACACCTATTAACTAAAACCCTAAACTTAACCCTAACTATCCCCACTATTGGCGGCCACCCCCTCCGGTCGTCCCCTTCTTCAACACAGTCCCTCCCTCCGTCGCCTTTCCCCCAACCCCCCTCTTCTCGAATCGAAGCTCCTTTCCACCTCGTCGCTCGTTGCTCAGTCACCCTCCCTACCACCCCCGTAACCCCCCACTTCGCGACACAACATCACCGCCGCTGCAATTCTCACCCCTTCACGATCCTCAATTCGTAGAGAGAGAGAGAGGCATCATAGAACCTAGATTTGGGAAGAAAACTCATTTTTTTATCATTTGGACTACCAGTATCGAAAGAATCGCCTCCATTCAGAAATCAACCATCGAACCAATGAATTTGGTTCGACCATCAACATCTGAAACCCCCTTTCGTTTGCGAACTGCTACCGTCGTCATTGCCTCTCTTTTCGCTACTGAGAGAGAGAGAGAGAGAGAGGATGAGGTGGGGGTCGCGGTAGTGTCGCCGGTAGGTAGAGGAAGGGGTGGAAATGGCGACTGCAAGTGAAAGGGAGGTGGTAATGATGGTGCTGTATCGCTGTCGGCGAGGTGCTTGCTGGTTAGGGTTAGGGTTTGAACGTTGCTTGCTTGTGTGGAAGGTGTGTGGATTGGGAGTGTTGGAAAGTTGTGTGTATGGGGATATTACTGGAATAAAAGTGTGTAATGAATATATATATATATATATATATGTTTAGATGTGTGAACCAAGAAGGATGTAAACAAAGAGGAATAGATGTGTGAAAATAGAAGCTCTCCCTTCTCCCCTGTCAGATTTTTTTTCAGCCTAACACTGTCAACCAAGAATGGTATTTTACTATTTTAACCTTATCTTTGACTTAAAATATCTTTGTACCAAACAGCCTTAACCCGAAGATCATTGTTGTAACCAAAGATAAAGGTTGCGTTTGTTAGAGTTTTCTAAATATAATTTGATAATAGAGTTGTATTTTGAGTTTGTGAGTTTTGGAATTATGATTTGAGTGCGGAAAATTTGTTTGGTGAATGAGTTTTGAAAAGAGTTTTAAATTGAGTGGGAAAATTTTGATGTGACATATCATATTTGACACAAAAACTTACAACTTATAACTAAACACACAACTCAAAATTCTATTTAAAACTCATAAAAAAATTTTAAAAATTCGTAAAATATTTTTTATTGAATATATAAAAATTAACATGTGTCAATTGCAAAAATAAATAAATAAAATAAAATTATGTACTGTTCCGGTTAACTGGCCGGACGACCTGTGAGATGTCCGGTAGGACGTCCGGTGCGATGACCGGTTAACTCAAATTTTTCCGCATTGGATAGAGTTTTCAAAAGTGAGCGTGAAATTAATTTTTAAAAATCGTAAACAAACACGATGTACAAATCAAAGCCTGGAACTAACGTTCCAAAGTCCTACCAAATAGAGCCAAATTGATTTCTCTCTAACCAAACTACTAGACCGCCAACCCACTTTTAGGCCAAGTTTGGCAAATTGTCAAAAAGCTAAAAAGTTAAAAAGTTACTCAAAAAGTTAAAAAATTATCACGATTCACCAAAAGTCAAAAATTACGGCTGCACAACTCCCAATTCTAATTTCCCCTACACATTAATTTATACAATTTTTTAATACATATTTTTTCATAAAAATTCAAAAAGTTAACCTAAGCATTTATATTTTTTTTCTCAATTTTTTAATCTAAAAAGACAAAAAATACACTTATTTAAGACACCCCAAACAACCCTTATTTTCTGCCAAAAAAATCCACCCCATTTCCATTAACAGTTTCTTGCTGATCACCACTTCAACAATCAGTGGCGGAGGCAGCATGTGACCAGGGGGGTCACGTGCCCCCCTGGATTTTGGGCTTTTTTTTTTTTTTTTTTTTTTTTGTGCAAACATAAAAAAAAAATTAAGTAAAAAATTACAAAAATATTATTAGAGTGAAATGCCAATGACATTTTAAAAATTATGAAAACAATAATGGTTGTTTTGATTGAAAAAAAATATACTATTATAAATAAACCATATTAGGTATAAAATTTTTTAAATGTAACGACGATATCATTATTAGTAATATGCAAGTATAAGTAATCTCACTATAAAGATATGAAATTTATTAAATTGTTAGTTACATTTGACATGTGAGGTTCACTCCTTATGCGTTTATTACATACCAATGATGATGTGGTATTACCATTATATTGAATTTTTGATCAAATTTTGTATCAAAAAATAATTTATCATTATATAATTTATTTTAAGGCTTATATCCATATTTTTTTTTGCATTGTCCATGATACACTAGTTACAAATAACATTTTTTTTTTAATGTTTCCTGAAATTAATCGTAAAAAATTTACGTAAAATATTTTTATAAAAATTATTATAATTAGTAAATGCCCCCCCTAAATTAATTTTCTGGCTCCGCCACTGTCAACAATGCCAATCATTACTAAATAAATCGTTGATAACCACTGACAAAACCCAAATCCACTACCATAATAACAATCAGTGTATTTGGTTTGAGTTTTTTGAATTAAATTTTTTAAAAATTGACTTTTTTAGTTTTTGTATTTTTTTGTTTTTAGTGAATATTTTTTAAATTTTAAACATTTTTTTTTAATTTTTTTAGATGTACCTTACTTAGATGTATTTAAAAAATAAAAAAATTGTGAAAAAATATTTTAAAAAATTAATAAATACATAAAAATATAAAAAATATACTGAATTCTTGTATTTTTTTGTATTTTTGGTATTTGGTGAATTTTTAAAAAAAAATTTACTATTTTTTTACTTTTTAGGTGTATTTATGTTAGGTGTGTCTAAAAAGTAAAAAAATTGCTTAAAATATTAAAAAAATTTAGTAAAAACAAAAAATACGGAAAATAAGAAAGTAAAATTTTTTGAAAAGTATTTTTTGAAAAGTGAAAACAAGCTCCAACTCACGAGTCATTCTCTCTCTCTACAATATGAGACCTATCACCATGCAAATCTACCACCTTCATGGTTCAATTTCTTTTAGAAGTTGAATTAAGATAGTGTAAGTACTTAGATACTTCAATTTCAAGTACTTAGATGTTTTGTTAAGGGTAGAGACATTTTCTTTCGTAAATGTTAATTTAACAACTAGCAATTAACATTTGTTTTTTTTAATCTTTTTTTATTTTTTTAAGGCTGAAATTTGTTATTGATTGCAATAATGATGGGTATACATTCAGTGGAACAACATTTACTTGATCTATATATACATATGTACTTTTTGCACTTAGAATATGGATATAAACGCATAGGGATGGAAGAAAAATCGAAAAAACAGATCAAATCGATTGAATCGTACCAAATTAGCTATATTTGGTCTATTTTTTTAACAAGAATCGGATGTATGATTTTTAAATTTGAATTTTTTCTGTTTTCAATTCGGTGTCAGTTTAAGCATCTTGTTCACCGATCTAAACTGAAACTGACCACTTCAACATATATTGTATTTATAATATATATAATATAATAATATGATGATATTAATAAGTATAATAAATTATTAACCTTATCATATTTATAACCTAAGTTTATAAACTCTTATTATGGCTTAGTTTGGGAAGGGTTTTTGGTTTTTTTTTTACTTTTTTTATAAGAGAAAGAATGTAATGATTATGGGTTGGATGTGATATTTTGTCTTATTGAACTAAAAAACCTATTTTGTTTTTTATGACTATTTTAGCCAAAAAAACTCCAAACGCCACTTCCCAAACCTAGCTTATATATAATTTTAACTTTAACTTATTATTCTTAAAACCTTAGTATTTTTACACTTTTTTTGGTTTTGATTTTTGTTAATTTAGGAATTGAAAAGTATGTGTTGAATGGATGGATTCGATATGTTTGAAATGGTAGACAAATAACTAATTTAATGTTTTTATATAGATTAATAATTATATTTAAAAGTGGCTCACGTTTGAAAAATTCTAAACCGATTAAACTGTACCAAACCAAAATCGGTTCGGTTCGGTTCAGTTCGGTTCGGTATGGTTTGATGGGAGAAGCGGTCTGTATCAATGTTCAAAATTATAAAACTAACATTATCTATTTAGTGTAATTTTTCACCTAAATATTGACTGTAATTACATCCCTATACACACAGAAGCATAGCAGAAAGAGTGAGAACTTTATAGAAAAAATTATAGAGATAAAAGGACTTGTTGTAAGATGCTTGGTTCATGAAAATCAGAATTTATAAATGATATATTTATTTTAATATTTTAGTGTTTAATTATATTATTATTTAACGTTCAAATATTTAGTTTTATATTCAGTTTATTTCTTAGTTTGACAAGAATTTATATTTTTCTTTTTAAATATTCTTGACTCGCAAGAATGTATATTTTCCTTTTTGGATTTTCTTGACTAGCAAGACTTATTTTAGTATAAAAGATATAAGCCTTAGGGTAAAGAGAAGTTGAAGTTGATATTGATATTTGATTAATGAAAATTGAGAGTTTTCTCAAAATTATGTGTTTGGTTTCAATTTTCTCAAATTCAATTTTTTTAAAATTGAGTTTTTTATTTTTCGTATTTTTTTTAGTGAATATTTTTAAAATTTTAAGTAATTTTTTTTACTTTTTTAAATTCACTTTACTTAGATATATCTAAAAGTAAAATATTTTTAAAAATCAATAAATACACAAAAATACTAAAAATGTACTAAATTCTCTTTTTTTTTTTTTTTTTTTGTATTTTTAGTATTTAGTGAATTTTCTAAAGATTTTTTTTTCACAAATATTATATTTTTTAAGTGTATTTATGTTAAGTGTATCTAAAAATTAAGAAAATATGCTTAGAATATTAAAAAAATTTAGTGAAAACAAATAAATACGGAAAACAAAAAATTTCAATTTTTTAAAAAGTAAATCCTGCAAATAGGAACCAAACAAACGTTCTTAGAAAGAGTATCTCTAGTTTAGATTTATTAGCAATTATTTGCTCTACTTTTCAATAGGCTTCCCTACATCATAAGGGAAGGTAGTGAGGATTGAGTGATTGGGTGCATTTTGTTTGGCATTCAATTTTACTCATTTATTAATTTTGTAACAGAACTTTGTAAAACTTTATTTTTACATGAAAACCGGATGGTTGGTGCGCACAGGGAAAGAGTTGGGTGCTGGTGATTATTTATGGACAAATTATGTTTGGGCAATTGAGTTACAGAGGAAAATCCTATGGAAAATGATGAGTATCTTATTTTTTTCACAAAATTAGTTTTTATTTATTTATTTATTTTTCAATGTTCACAAAACAAAATTTGAAAAACAAAATCAAACAATTGTTCTTGGACTGCTTTGGATCATTTGTTTCATAAACCAATCTCTTTGAATTACATGCCTCATTACTGTGGGTTTGTTTGATAACATTTTGATGCACACATAAAACTAAACTTAATTTCTTTTTCCTTTTATTCTTTATGCTGTGCAGAACTTGTTCAGTGTATGTATTGTATTGTTGTGGGTTGGGTTGTTTCATTGTATAAGTATTTTTTATTTTATAAAATTATTTACTCATTAACTCATTTAATAAGGGTAAAATTGGTATTCTCAAAACATAGACAAACAATGTCTGCTATTTCTGTCATTATCACTGATTGAAAGTTTATAGAGGGAGGAGTTTGTGGGAATGCTAGGCAACGGGGTCATAGGATGCTATTAGAGTATCACTTTTAGTACTTTCAATCATTTCTCTTTGTTACTAACAACTAAACCATAGGGGATGTGAGTGTCATTTTTGAAACCTGAGGGGAGTTGCCTGCTATTATCACAAACCTCAATGAGGTCAATGTAATTTACCCCCCCCCCCAAAAAAAAATAAAAAAAAAATAAAAAATAGATAGATAGATATGGTTAAGTAGAATCTTGTTGTTTGTGTGATTTGCCTTGTGGATTTAGGAAAAGCTATTCAACATGTGTGAGAGAGATAGAGAAAGATATTGTTGTCATTGTTAAAATTTTCAAATGAGTAATGTTACAATAATCATGTTTATATATCATATTGGATTTATTATTATTATGTGATGTATTATTATTATATTGATAAATATAAATTATGAGGCTCATTCAAATATGACAAATAAGATGATTAATCCAACATCAAATAGCGAAAAGTGATGAGAAATGTGTTTGTAGAGAAACATACTAGCATATTTATTTGCAACTCTGAGAATAAATGATGTGAAGATCCGAACATGTGATGTATTATTATTGTATTGATAACAGACAAAGTGATGAGATTCATTCCACCAATATAATTATAACAAATAAGATGATACTTTAGTATCACCAATTCTTCAAATTTAGTATTTCACCAATTCTTCAAATTTAGTATTCCAACTCCATGAAAGCACAAATTTAGTATTTCACCAATTCTTCAAATTGAGAGCTCACAACAGATCTTCATCAATCTTTGCTACTTTGCAAATTACCCCCCTCCTTGTTGCCTGCCAATAACTACCCTGTATTTGCATGCCCTGAGAACAAAATAAATCTTCTTAGCCAAAATAATTATGTAAATATATAAATAAATGAAGATAAATGACAAACAACCAAACAAATTGAAAATCAAGACTCGAATAACAAATTCTTGCACCCACATTCTTAAACTAATCAATAATTAATTACCCTAGACCACTTGTTAATCTAAAACAAGCCAAATTTTTTGTTATAGAGGGTCAAGAGAATAGGACTTCCGGTGAGGCTCACACAAGCCAAACTCTTGAGCCTATGAAAGCCCACTTAACCACTAATATGCATTACATGACCAAAAATATCCAAAGTCACATGCCAATGAATTTCCTTTTATTCTGAAACCCATTGGGAATCCAAATGCCTAACAGATATCCCACAAGGTCACATAACATATTTGGATTGTTTGAAATGAAGAGTGCCCCTTGATTTGAAGAACTAAGAAACCATATCAACAAAATGACTCCACACAACACCTAGTCATGTTGTCACTAGACCCTAGTTTAGGGCTTTGCAAGAAGCTGATTCTAGGAGTTTCTATTTCCACATACCACTTTCTCTCAATTCACACACAAATTTTGTTCGGAAGTTGATATTCGAATAAAAAAAGTGTATGCACTGAGAAAAAGTAGTGTGTGAAAATAGAAGCTCTCCAAATTTCATGGGTAGAAGCTTGCCTAGTTGGATTCAAGCCTCC
Organism: Camellia japonica; assembly: GCA_030407325.1. Lineage (NCBI taxonomy): Eukaryota > Viridiplantae > Streptophyta > Magnoliopsida > Ericales > Theaceae > Camellia > Camellia japonica. Next base: position 55,022,111 of record JAPPVO010000036.1, read on the forward strand.
ATATCTGGTTTACAGTAAAATAAATACAAAGCTAGCTCCACAAAGTAAAAATAAATAAATTGGCCATGGATTGTCCACAGCTTGCCAGTTTTATCATTTGCTGAATCCCCTCATGCCTTTTGTTAAATTAGGAAGGAACTAATCTGTGATCTTGTTGAAAAAAATGGGAAAAGAATAAAAAAACACATACCTCAAAACATGTAGGCAATTAGACACTTTTTTCCATGACACCATTTGAAGATTCCTTTTTCTCTCTCCAGATTGCCTTTACTTATCAGTTCTGAACCGCTGCGTGAATGACGATTCCTCCAACAGAATTGACATCCCATTAGCATAAGCTAGGAGACAAGTATACGCAATCATTTCCCCATTGTCAACATTGTACCTGTCACCAATTGTAAACAACCTTCCTGTAATACCCTGTCCCACATCGGAAGTTTGCATGGGTGATCTTGGGCATATAAAGCACTACTATCTTGCTACTAAATAACTTGGACTTAAGCTTTTGGGTATTGTTGGTCGACCCACAAGTTATTTGGGCCAGCAAGTAGTGGGGCATTACAAATGGTATCAGAGCCAACCCATGCACACAACCATGTGGGCCACTTATTCTGGGCTGGCCACGAGCTTGTCGTGGTATTCTGATTTATTATAGACCCTCGCGAGGACGTGAGGATTTATAAGTGGGGGAGTTTATAATACCCTGTCCACATCGGAAGTTTGCATGGGTGATTTGGGCATAAAAAGCACCACTACCTAGCTACTAAATAACTTGGACTTAAGCTTTTGGGTATTATTGGTCGACCTACAAGTTATTTGGGCCAGCAAGTAGTGGGGCATTACACTTCCCCCTCCCCCTTCTCTCAAAGCACATGATTCTCATCTTGTCACAGTGTGCCATTGCCTGTTCTATAATCTCCACAAGCATCGGAAACACAATTTCCTAAAACAATTTAAATTAAATGCAGAAATTGAGTCACAACTAGATCATATAAATATTTAACTAATACTTGCAATTTACAAGAAACAGCCATACAAGATTACCAACTACATAACCTTTTTATCACCACAAAACATGTAAAAGCATTCCAAATAATTACCTGAAGGGAATAGCAAATCTGCAGGGGTGCATTCATTATTTTTTAGCTTTTCCTCAATAGTGGCTTCAAGATAACTAGTATTTTCCACTAAATGAAACATCCATTCCTTTGACAACATAGGGAAAGTCTACAAACTTTTCTCCTCTCTTCGCAAGCCGATGAAAAAGGGAATTTTTTTTTAAAAAAAAGACAGATTAAGGAGAAAGCATTTATTATTACATCATTTCAAGAACATT